>VZDJ01000047.1:1195798-1608784 GCA_008694505.1 Cyanoderma ruficeps
TGTGCTGTGTGCTGCACAAACATGTATGTTGTTTATCTCCAAAAGGTGGATGTTTTAGTTCCTTTGGGGAAGATCTGGCCAGCAGTGCCTGGCACACCATTAGCATCTCCTCCCCGGCCTAATTAAACTCACCGAGTCTGTGCATACTGGGCACTGCTTCCATAAGATGTTAAATGAAAGCCTATGTGGAAAACTGATTTACAGATACATTTTATGTTTTTGAGATTTTTGATTTTTGAAATTGTTGACAAATCAATCATATAGAACCTGAACAAACACTTTTATACTTCACTGGATTGCTTACACTTTAATATTAAACCTCCTTCCAGTCATGGGAAAAATAGTTCCAAAAAATAAAAAAAAAGAAATATACTTCAGCCAGAGTGCCAAATAATCTATCTAGCCTTATCTGCACACATATGCATGGAAGAAATATCTACCACCCAGGCAACAGTCCACACCTCCCCATTCCCTTTCAGAGCTTTCAGACAAGTTTGACCTTTGGTTCAGACCTAAAATCTCCCAAGCCATTTGTTCTATCTTCAGAAGAACGGTTTCTCCAGAGGAGGAGATGATAATGGATCTGCAAAGGCTGGCTCTTTGTGCAGTTGGAGGGGGGCAAGTGCCAGCATAACAAATTGCTCCTGTTCAAACCCATCAATTCCAAACGAGCATCTGGGAGACTTGACAAGAATACTCGACTGACCCTCATGTTCTGACAGCTGGGAAAGAGGAAGTGCTCTCCCCAAGGGGAAGATGTGTGCTCAAACTTTTTTTTTTTTTTGCCTGGCTAGAGAAACACATAAAACTGTTTGAAATATTTTTTTTTTCCTCAAAGTTCATTAAATAAAACTTCCAGCGCAAGGTACGACTCGTGTAGGCAACTGTGTCAGCGCTCACAAACCTGTGTTCAACTGCACCAGGAGCTGGTCTTGGTGATGGGCATGTCACAAATTCCCTTTTCTTCTGAACCTCCTTTGCAGTAACAGATTAATTCCCCCTGTGACAGGAACCTCAAGCCTCCCTCCAGCCCTGATTTCCCCACTGTGACAGGAACCTCAGCCTGTCAGAACTTCATCCTGAGTCTCCTGACTTTGGCCTCTGCAGATGAATCATCTACTTTGTGCATCAAAAAATATCTTAAAAACTCTTCAAAACCACTTCTGGAACTTTACGGTCCCAAATTCCTCCGTTTCTTTGCTGCCCCACAGATTTCCTCTTCCTCTTACCAGACATGGTCTGGTCCACAAGCCTGGTCATGCAGTGGGCATCTAGGATATGTGAAATATTCCAGTTACCTACACCCTGAGCTGCTCTGCAGAAGAAAAACAAAAGAAAATTGAGCAGCAGATCCATGCTCACATGTGCTTGGGGATGTTATTCTTTATATCTGTTTCAGGGAAGAGAATTCTGAAGTTTTCTTCTTACTTTAAGATACTTAAAAATTACTCCGGTCTAAATTTATTCTTTTGGATTCAACATAACAATTGCCCCAAGTTTCCTGATTGAAACAGAAAATGGCAAAAAAGAAAGGAAGACCCTTCAGAAGGCACAGATCTATTTGGACATTTAAAATCTCCAATAGACAGCAGCCCAAATTATGCCTAAAATGGATGTAGATGGAAATTCTGTATTTACCCAAGAACGTCTTGGGAAATGCTAACTAATACTTAGTCTGGTATGTTGGAAAAACAAAGTCATAAACCTCAGTACTTTGTAATTGCTTGTACAGGAGAAATGGCAGAAATTCTTTAAATTACTTGAGTTTTATTAAGCCAAAAAAGACCTGGTCCTGGATTTAAGTTGGTTTTGATTATAAGTGGCTCTGTTTGGAGGAACTCGGTAACATATTCAGCATTCAAACCAATAAAGAATTGACACTTTGTATATAGCAGCCAACGCCGGACCTTATTTCCTTGTGTCACAAGAAAAAATTAAACAAGTTACATTAGAAAATGGGTCACAACAGGATTTGCTATAAACACTACACACAATATCAGCCATTTGTGCAGAACACAGCTGACACACACACAGAGTTTTCTGGTTTATGCCTCACTTCTACGATTCTAAATTGATTTACAGCCCCATGTGAGACTCATAAAAGAGCCCTAGGCAACTCTATCCTGCTCACAGACTATTTCCAACGCTGTGAATTTCTCAATTTGCCCATTTAAAAGCATTTTCCCTTTTGCTTCCTTTCAATAACGGATCTCTGGGGGGAGTAGGGTGAGAGAGGTGGGGAAAGAGATAGTTAATGGTTAGATAACGTGAGACACAAATAAGTACATCTCCTTCTCCTCCTGCTGATCCTGGAGAGGCTGTGCTCTTTGGCTGGGGGAGTCTCTGTTTCCCCCTCACCTGCCCTGGTAAACACGAGGAAAGATCTACAAGCAGCATCAGCACCCTGAGCACGTGTGACTGCCCCAGCCAAAGACTGCAGGGAAATGAATCACTGGCTCTAACTACAATTGTGACTTCAATTAGATCCACTTTTATTAAGGCAGAAGACTTACAAAAACAGGAATTTTGTATATATGCACATAGGAAAGGCCTCAAAAATGAGGCATAGTTGGTCCATAAAGGAGTTTGGTTATTAATTCCTTCCCTCAGCGTAAGACCCTGACATTGTTGGGTAACTATCCACCTTCCAGTTCAGGAATTAGGAATGGAGAAATGGAACAGGGGGTCCCAAGGTGGTCCAGGAAAACAGAGACAGAACAAGAACCAGGGGGAGGAGCCCAGCATTCCCACCTGGATCAAAGCTGGGATTCAGAACAGCAGCACAGCCTGTCTGCACTGGATTCCCAGAGGGAGCCCAGACCCATCCCAGCACCCCTGGACCCTTCTCCAGGATCATCTCTGCTCCCACAGAACCACATCTGTCCCTGCAGGAGGGCTGGGCTGGGCTGACACCAACACCCTGAGCAACAGGGGGGCAGGAGTGCTCTGACTCACAGTGGGATTTGTTTTGTACTACTGCATTTTTATTTTAATTTTCCTAGCAAAGAACCATTATTCCTATCCCCATATCTTTGCCAGAGACCCCTTTAACTTCAAAATTATAATAATTCAGAGGGAGAGGGTTTCCATTCTCCATTCCAAGGGGAGCTGCAGCTTCCCCTGGCAGACACCTGCCTTTCCAAACCAGGACAGTGGGGCACACCCCATGCAATCCATCCCTGAGTGCCCCAGCAGCAGCTTCCCCCCACCTGTGGCCACCCAAATTCCCTCTCAGATCACATTCATAGTCCCTACCCCACTCTGCTGTGCTCTTTCATTAAAACCTTTCTGGTTTTCCACAAAACAACCCTTGGGTTTGGCGTGAAGAAGTAACAAATCACACGCCACTGACAATTTTTCTTTCACAGTCAGTCATGTGAGAAACGTGTTGATGGTTAAGATGAAGAGCCTTTTTTTCCATGAGTCATAAATTTTGAATTAAAAACTGCAATATTTCAGGGCTGTGGGTTTTGGGAACAAAATTGCAGTTAATCATAAGATCACGGAATGATTTATGTCGGAAGAAAAACCCGTGGAGGTTGTCTCATGTAACCTCTGTCTCTAAGCAAGACAACTTTTACCTGGACCTTGTCAAACCTGACTCAGAGCCTTGTCACGCAGCTTTGCCAAGCAGCTGGTCTGTTTTGGATATTTTTCCCTTCCCAATTCCTTTTTTCTATAGAACATGTACAATAACAAATTGAAAAGACAAGATATAAATGCTACTTAGGAGGCTCAAGGCTAACACAATGTCTAATTTAAGAACATTGTCAACAGTACAAGTTTGTGGGGGTTTTTTTGAATCAAACCAAATCAAACAGGCAAACCTTCCACAAGCTTCAGTGTTCAGTATATCAGAAAAGATTCTGAGTTAAAGATAAAATAAGGAGCAACAAGAGAACAAAATCCCAGCCTTTTTGCCTTGGAGCTGAAGTTATGTTGGGAATCATCTGTAATGGTGCATTCAAAATATAAATTTTGATTACTAAAGAAAACCAGATCTGTGTTAGCATTGACTTACCAACAGACATCAGCCCAGACACAGCTGGCCCACAGTACATCACAAGGGCCTTCCTTGATAATGCAGATCTTTTTCTCTCTCATAAAAATAGTTTATTTCTGTGACCATTTTGAGGAGGAAAAAACCACCCCTCTGAGCTGTGTAGATTTAAAGCTCCTCAGGCAGGAATTCTCTCTAATGATGTGCATGTGCAATGCCTAAAGCTGGGTACAGACTGCGACCTCCAAGAATTCGTGGTCTACAAGAAAATACGGGGTGGGGGGGGGAAGAGGAGAGAGAGAAAAGTATTTTTGAATATCAGAAAGAAGTCAAATACAGCTAATTACCCAGAGCTTCCCATCGGGCTCACAGACTCCCACCGTGGACACTCTCAGTGGTTGCTCTTTACTTCTGAGCTCCACTTTAATCCCTCCTCATTTCTCCTCTTTCATCCTCAGCCCGTTCGGGATCCTAATGGGTTTTTTGCCAACTTATTTTTAATGGGATTGTTAGCATCCAGGAAGCCTTGTCAAATAATCATTATACAGCTCCTTTCAGGGACCCCTGTGGCTGCTTCCACTTGCTGTGCATTCCCCCCCTCCCTCACCCCCTCTTCTCCTTACATTAGCAGGGGAGATATTTTTCTTACTGGGAAAGCGTCAAATTAAAAATCTGGCTGTCTGACCCTCTCCTGCATGCTCCTCCAAAAGCCTCTGGCTGCTCTGGCTGCCTGATGGTCCTTTCACACGGTTGCATTGTCTTTGGCAATTCACATTTACACGTTAGCCAGCAAAAAAAAGGCATTTGTTAAAAAAAAAAATTCTTTTTTTTTCCTGGAGTAACAAATTGAAGTCTGTCAGCTACGGGGAGAACCATAAACCCGCTGCTCCTCCTCACCCAAATGGAAGAAAGGTGGTTTTTAAATGAGACTTTCAGCCATTTCTAGCTCAGAACATCTCACTGATTGCTCGCCACCCACAGATCAGCCCTTTCAGTGACTATTGCTTTTCAGAAATGCTGAACAATGTGTGTTGCTGAATCTCAGTGCTTTGCCCATCTCTGCTGAAGAGGCTGCATTATCTCCCTATTTTGATATTTTCTGCTGAAAAGCTTCCATTGTGGAGGATTTACTTTTCACCTAGTTTCCCTGTATTTCTCTCTGGTTTCATACATAAAGGAAAATCATCATTTTCACCTACAAAATCCTTATGGCCGGAAATTTTAGGGTCCCCAAAACCTTTAAAATTGAGGTGGAACAGTGGAGAGGTGGACCAAAGTTTCAGAAGAGCTTATCTCCCACAGCTCCCACTGGAAGCTGGTGGATTCTGTCAGACTGTGACCATTGTGCTTTAACCCTTTGCAACTCTGTGAGATTTGCTGCCCCGGGCTTTGAAAGGGTTTTAATGAGATTCACCTGCTTCATGTCAAAAAACCAAAATACCTCAAAAGGTTTCAAGAGGAAGATTAAGAACTTGAGAGGGCAGAGCCAAAACCTGTCCTTCCAGGACTTGCCCTTCCTGCTAACCAACTCCCACTGGAGAATGCAGTCAGAGTTCCCAGAGCCAGGATTTTGAACACAGTTTACTTTTTCCAAGTTTATTCTTGGTATAAGACAGGCTTGTTGGACTCTTGACATTTCATGGATCAGCTGAAAAAGATGATGGTGTAGAAGTGCTGTTTATTTTTTTTGGGCCTGCATTTTTTGGGAGGAGAGAACCCACAACAAGGGTGTTAGTTCATACACCTGGTCTGATGCAGACCTTTTGGGCTTTTACAGGGACTCAGGGAGAACCTGCCTGAGACAGTCAGTCAGTTGGCATTCGTCCATTTTTGGCACTGTACTATTGCATTTTTCTGACAGAGTCAACAGGACTAAGTGGCTGAAAAGAGCTGTCATTCCCAGGGAGGATAAATCCAGCACGGAAAGGGCCCACGGAGGTGCCCAAGGAAGGAGTTTCGTTGCTGTTCTCCCGGAGGCCCCACCCAGGCAGAATTAAAATCACTCTGAAACTGCTCTGCCATTAAAGGAGCTCAAGCTGGGGCTGCAGCAAAGCCCCAAAAACACCTTTGTGAGGCAGTTTCTCCTTAGCAGGTCACATTGCTGCACGGGTCACTGGAACAATCTGAATTCGCTCCAGGTCCCACTTAATTAGAGATTGACCTTGATTTTATTTTTTAGCATTCAAAACCCTGAGAAGTCCTGATCCATCCTGGCCTGTTGCATTAAGGACAGTCAGTTTCCAATCTCTCTCCCTGGACTCTGCTTTACACCTGCCCTGAATTTTGTGCCTTGGCAGCCCAGCAGAGGTGCAAAAAATAGAGCTGAAAGCAGAATATATATCCCATTATAACACATTGATACCTTTCAAGGGATCTCTGCAGGCCATGGCAGCACAGCAGATTGCACAGAACAATATTCTTGAAAAAAATCCACCCCTTTTTGGGTTGGCAAGCCGTTGGTGAACCGATCTTGGTTACTATGGATTTATTTCTTGTCCATAAATGTTTCCCAATTCATTTCCGTGAATTACTGTCAAAATGTTAGTTTGCAACCCGTTGATAGTTATGAATATTTGCTGCTCATTATGGATGCAGTCAGACAGGTCACCAGGGGTCTGTGTTATTGTTTCTGCTTTTGCTTTGGACAACTCTTTTAAAGAGGAGATTAACAAATCCTGATACGAATGATGCAAAGAATAAAGAATCCAAGTGACAATTACCAAGTGAAAAAAAAAAAAACCCACTTCTGTCAAAATTCTTGGCTCAGAGATGGTAGGAGTCCAAGAATTAACAAGTCATAATTAGTAGAGCCTCACAAATCACAGCAAACAAAATCTCTTTTTGTCCATACAAGTATTCTCAAGCCAGTGCCTTTAACTATTGTTTAAAAAGCTACAGTGCCAGGCTTCATCCAGCATTCCTTTAAATGTGGCAGCTATTGTTTCAAACACTAAAAATATTTATGTAGAAAGCAGAATTTGGTAATAGTTCTGAGCACATAGAAATACACTAATGAGCCTTTGCAGAAATAGCTCTTCCTGACTGGTTATTACAACAGCTTCACAAGAGGATTGCCATCCTGCATAATTTAACAACAATGCTCTTAAACCCTGTGAAGTAAGCAAGTGAAAATGTTTAAAGTTCTCTATACACACCCTCCATCATAAAAGTGTTAGGAATTAAACCATTACACGAAAACTATCTGCTAGGAGTGTCTGGGTTTGCAATTTCACTTGCACGGGCCTCAAAACTACGACGAGTTGTTTTTTTGGACTGATCCCTCTTTGTGTAACCACTCCACCCCGCTGATCCCTTAAAAATGAATGATGTGAAAGCATGAGTTTCATGAGGAACTCCATATTAAACACCAAGGCTGCAAATCAATCACTCAAAAGCTGAAAATGCCACTGATTTCTCCCTAAAACCCTCCTGTCCAAGCTGCCTGCAATAGTCACCCAGTTCTGCCAAACAAAAAAAATGAAACTTGGAATAGGATGTACCTGGTGGCAATTCTGATCCCATTCATTATTACCTGGCACCATCAGCTACTCTGTGTGAAAAAATCAAATGTTTACCAGTGTGTGCAGCCACGGGAAATGTTCACTGTAAGGGGAGTGTCAGCCTTGGCGTTCCCTTGGCCGGGACACAGAGAATTTTTCCCCTGAGCCTTTCAACCAAAACACAGCCATGAAATCCAAAGCTCCAGCAAAACCCAGTTTCTCTGAATGGCCAAATGAATGTGAAAGCAGCATGTTAAGAGCATCAGTGGATGTTACAGGGGATAACAACAACCATTTAAGTTCAGTTACAGCATCTTCATTACCCAAATTTTGGCCCGAAGGCAAGATTTAACCCCAGACAGCTCTGCAGTGGATGTTCTGCTGAATGGGAACTTGAGAAAATGCTGTTATATGGTTTATCACACAAAGAACATCACCTCATCACAGAACACAGAAATCCAAGAATTTAATGCAATTTATGCCTAAAGCTTTCGAGGGAAGCTGTCGATGAATGAAGAGCAACGTGAGAAATCAGGTACAATTCCAAGCGTTTCCAAATTAAACGTGTGCCACAGTCCAACAAACCAAACAAGGACACAGGAGTTCACCTGCTGGCATGTAACTGGGATTTGCCCTGATGCTGTGACAAGTGTCACACAACTCAAGAGAAAATTGGGAATTTTGAGCAGTCATCAGAGTGGGAAACGTGACAAACAGGGCCCAGTGCCCCAAGCTGAGGAAAACCAAAAATGAACATCTGTTCATGAATGATCCCTGCCCACACTGTGCACTGAATGGAGCTGGGGCTCGATGGCAGAATAGAATATGCTTATTTCACTCAACTCTCACCATCAGGGACACAACGCTGCACAAGCCCCCCTGATTCTCCCTGTTTAAAAATCCACAGCCTTGCCTTTGGAAACTAGTAAAATTCTTTTGTTATGGTTTCTGTGTGTAATAATTACACACAAAGTCTCGTGATGTGGTAGGAGGGCTGAGCTGGAAAAGCAGCAACAAAAAAAAGAATCTTCACAAAGTTTGGATGTCACAGATTTCATCTTTCTGGGAAACCGTTCCCATGTCACTGGTTTAATCTAAAAGGTAAAGTTAGGTAATGAAAGGGTAAAGAAGAGCTTTGACGTTTAGATTTTAGGTCTGGTTGCTGCAAGCACTGGAAATTGGCTCTTCAATAGGAAAAGGCAAAGACAGACAATGGATGAACCCCTGAAGAAGGTGGTTAAATTGAGAGAAGCCCGTGTGAGTGCACCTTGGCCTGGCACCGTGAGGCAGATGGGCTGGAGGAAAGTGGGGCTCAGCACACCAAACACCAAACCAAACGAGGATACCGGGGCTCAGCACACAGCAGCAGCCACAGAGGCACTCTGGTCAGGGCAGCACTCTCAGCTTGCACCTCCAAGGCAACAAAGAGCGTTGGCTGTGTTGGATCGGAGTGAATGCTCCTTGATTTCACCGCGTCCTAAAACTTCACTCAAGGTTCTTGTGGAAAGGATGAAATAAAGTGGCGTGTGGTAATTGCCTTGACGTCTTTCAGGAAAAATCAATAATGAATATGAGTGAAGGGTCGGAAAGGAAACAGATCCACTGCTGGGGCTAACCTGGAGGGTTTAAATCAAACTAACTGAATTTGATAAACAGTGAAGTCTCTCTCATCCGTGCACTGTAGGTGAACTTGGTTATTACATTGCTGCTGAGAGCGAGGTGTTAATTCTGTGCTGGCAGCATCCCCAGGCAGGCAGGACACAGCTGGCACTGCTCTGCTCCTCTGGGCACTCAGCTCTGCAGGGACCCTTTGGAGTCCTACAAACTCAGAATTTGGGGTGTTGGGGTATAGTAATACACGTGAGTCAAGCTCTATCTTGACTTACATGGGTTTCTTTGAATTTAACCCTCTTGTTCAGGGATTCATCCACTGTCTGTCTTTACCTTTTCCTATTGAGGAGCCAATTTACATCTTGATTTTGGGTGTTGTCTTCACCTTCTTCTTCCTTCTTCTCCATGGCTTTGGGTGGTTTTCTGTAGTTGGTGGATGGAGTCCGCATTGCTGACTTCAACTGGTCAGTTATTGGGTTTGAAATAAAAATAATTTAGGTGGCATTTCATAACTGGTCAGGTTGTCCTTGAAAAGCCCTGGTAAAGCCAGAGAAGCTCCCCATTTTACCTCATTTCCCTGGCTGGCTAGATTGAGCTCACGGGCTCCTGAGTGTGTAAATACTGTAAATGGATGAGAGACAATAAACAACCAAGACTGAACTCAACTCTACATTCCCCGTGTCTCTCACCCTGACCTCAGCAGAGATAAAGAAACCAGAACTGTGACAGGGACCCAGACCATGCCACCCCTGCCCTCCCAAGCCCTGTGTCCCCTCCTCTGTAGGGATGGGCAGTCATCACCAATTAATTCTGTGCTCAACACACACCCCAAGCCAGCAGGCAGGCTGGAAAGTGCCCATGGGAGCAAAGAACTGGTGAGCCAGGGGAGGGGAGGGTGGTGGGGAGGGGGGAAACAATAAAAGGATAATCCTGCAGCCAAATGCTTGGGCAGGCTGGGATGCCTCTGGTGATCCGTCCCTTTTCCTGCAGATGCTGCTGATCCTGGTCTTCAGGCCATGGATGGAGTTCTGAAAGCTTTTACCTCTACCCCGCACATTCAAAACAGTGAGATGTGGGGCTTGTACTTTAAATCACCCTGAGAAAAGGGTAAAATCCCCACGTGGCAAGGTTTCATCCCAGAGCTTCACCCTATGCTACACTGAAATTGCACAAAGCAGCTACTCTTCCTGAGAAAACGCTGTTATATGGCTGATCATACAATCAACTCATCACAGAACACAGACATCTAAGAATTTAATGCAATTTAGGAATAAAGCTTTCGAGGGAACCGTCGATGAGTAAAGAGCAACATCAGGAATTAGGTGCAATTCCAAGTATTTCCAAATTAAACATGCTATGGCCCAATGAACAGAGCTTGATACTCAGGATTACAGAGAGGGAAAAGATACAGATATGGTTACTCAGGATGGTCCACACATCCTTGACACTTGCACCATCCTTCATTCTCTATTCTTTTCCATGCCTCTGTGCACAGGGATAACTGTTCCACACTAAAGAAAAAGTTGTTTGTGGGGGCCCCTAATTAATGGTGAATAACACTGGCTACCAACAAAAAGCGTTTTCCCCGAGTTCAGACGCTGGCAGGAAGCTGGCCCTGGGAGAGTACAGAGCTGATGCAAAGTCTGTTCATTTTGCAGCTCAGACACAGACATTTGTTCCTCCAGTTTTCCAAAACGAACATCCAGTCATCAGATGTGACTGTTTACCAAATTTGAGACTTTTATCCAGTGTCATTCTGGAGCCTGAATAAGCACAAATAAGGCAGAAATGCAGCCCTGAGAGGAGGGAAAGGAATTGCTCACAGAATCCAAACAAGCCTTGGTTGCACTTGGTGTTCTTTCTAAAACACTGCAGAGTCTGGGGCTGCTTTTTGTACCTTATTAGCACCATCTAAGGGAAGAAAATGGAAATCGCCTAAGGCTGGACAGAATTTGCAAACAATGGTGAAATCTTTTCAGTGTGGTGAAAGATCTGTGTCAAACGCTTCTACTCAAGAGAGACAAAAATCCTATTTTAGTTCTCAAATGACTTACAAAAAAAAAAATACTGATTAAATTTACCAGTGAAAAAAAAAATCAGAACATGAGAATGCAACTGGTGGTTTTCAAATTGAGGCTAATATTGATGTGCAGAAACAAGAAACAGTGAGGGGTTTTCCCTCCACTAATAATGGAAGAGGTGTAGGACGTGATGTCCCACATTAATGGAAGAGGTGTAGGACGTGATGTCCCACGGAAGAATGAAATAATTCATTTGTGCAAGAAAAGATTGCAAAATTATATTTTTTCCCAAAAATAAGCTAATATGAACTTTGCGGGAAGGCAGGGAGTGGGAGCTGTTAACACCCATCACATCCAAAATAAAAACTAAAGGCTTGGGCTCACAGCCATGGCGATTTGGTGTGACAAAGAGTCACCCGATAAATCAGCTTGGAAAGCAACACAGCTCAGCAATTGGCTGTGGGTGTGGAAATTCCCATTTTCCACCCAGTGGGGTAATCACTGGCCATCTTTAGATCTCTAGCTCAGTACCTGAGGGAGGATTTTTTCTGACTGGGGCAGGCTGGATGGCTGCTGGGAGGTGCCAGGGCATTGAGAAAACCTAAACCTTCTTCTTCCTCCTCCTCCTCCTCCTCCAGTCCTGCTGAGGCCACTGAAGAGTGGAGAGAGAAAACACGCTTGGGAAAGATTTTCTGTCTTTGGGAAATAAAGCAAAGGCTGAATTCTGAAAGCTGGTGCCTTATTCCAGCTTTATGTTTGCAAGCACCTTGTCCTGGCTCCTCGCTTCAGTTCAATTCTGTTCAGTTTAAACATTTGTTCAGTTTAAACATTTGTATTTTCATCAGAAATATCCTCTATACATTAGACTCAGTTTGTGCCTTCATGTTGCCTTTTCCTCTTGGACTCCTGTTTGTGAGTTCCCGAGTCTTTACGTCTTCAGTTTTAAATTAAAAAAAATATTTTATGATTGGCAATTAGAAATTGCTACAAAGATTCCTGAATATAGAAACAATTTATCAGCATGTGAGTCATGCTGGTATCAGCTCCATTTGCAGAATAAAGGGATGGCCAAACACAGAGGGAAATAACTAGAATATAAAGAAAAATCCTATCAATAAGAGGTTCTTGGATGTAACAAATAATTACACATGGTACCAAAGAGAGAGAATTTCAGTCTAGAGAGAAAAGCATGGCACTGTTTGCCATGGCTGAAAAGACAAGGTCTCTCCCAGAAAAATCCTGCTGGTCCAGTTTCCTCTGCCCCAGGAAATGGAAAGTGCTGTGGCACACACAGGAGCCAACACAGTGAAACAGGAAAATGTGCATGAGGAAGTTTAAATAATACAGCAGTGGAGGAAACAAGAAAGATTTTTCTCCTTTTTGTATCCACCCAGGATCTAAGTTCATGACTAAAGCCTGGACCTGCTCAGTGTGCTGCGTGCTGCACAAACATGTATGTTGTTTATCTCCAAAAGGTGATTTTCCTTGCTTTGGGGAACAGCTTTTGTTTGAACACCTACCTGCAAATTACCAAGAACACTGCTGGTGCTTTAAAAACAACAAATTGTTGTAATAACAGCAAATTGTATCTGCGACTACGCTCAAGATTGATCAGCCCAAAGTTCATGCCACAGCAAAGATTTCATTCCCACTGAAAAAAGCAGTAAGATGCTCCCCTACAATGGACTCCAACGTGCTTTTATAAACTATTTTATATCTTTGGAAATTATGTTCGTCATTCAAGAACTGCATTGACTTCAAATCCTCAGGATGCTCCGGGAGCACATTAACTTTATTACTTTAGATTAGCTTTTCAGATAGTACTCACCGTGCATTTGAGTTAACAGCTTAGCAACCCACATATTGAAACACATCATTCTGTGAATCCCCAGACTCACACAAGGGTGTTCTCCTGCACACTGACAAGGCTGCAGTGAAGTTATTGCATCTTTAGCCATTTGTGCCAAAATATAAGGGCTGTTGTGAATTTATGACCCCATCAAAGTCAATGAGAATCTCCACTGGTTTCAACAGAGGCAAGTTTTTGCCACCAATTTTTAGAAACTCCTCCCTTTTTCTCTGCATCATCTTCTTTTTGCATAACCAGAGGTTCAGCTTCATCCAGCTAATCCCACACTGATGCTCAATAAGCTCTAGATATGCATTTAGGGGAAGGAAAGAGGTTGTCTCAGGCCAATTGAGGAACCTCAGCATCCCAGCCACGCTTAGGAAACCTTTTTCCCTCTCTCTGCAAAGAGGGTGAGTCTGCTGCTGACTGAACTGAGACTTGGAAAGAGTGTACAAAGGTAAAAATTCTGATGGGATGACGACTCAAAACAAGTGGTCCAGCCTCTGCAAGCAAAGCTGAAGGCGAAAATGCACAAGAATTGAAAGGTCAGAGATGGAGATTAGGAGAAATCCTTCACCCTGCAATCCCTTGCACAGCTGGTGCAGGTTCTGGGCTGCAGAAGGAACATCCTTCCATCTCCCAGGAGAAACATCCCCAAGCAGCAACATTTATTTACCCCAGAGCACAATATTACCTAATTCCATTACTAAACTGCACTTACTACCAGCAAAGTTTTCTGAGGTGTAATCTAAATATCTCTGGCTGCAGGCACACACATAAAATCAGCCTATTATGTCTTTTCACAGTCCAGTGGGCATAAAGGAGTATTTTTCTCTTCATAGAATCTTTCTGTGTATTCAAAGACGTTGAAACCCCTCAGTTTCCTTTCCCCTACAGTAGACTACACCGGTTCTTCCAGTGTTTGACATCTTGTAAGGGAGAAAACAACCTCACAAAGAAAACCCCCCGTGGCATTCCCCAGGGCTGAGCTCCATTGCTTGTCTTAGAAAACTGTGATAACAGCAGCACAGAAGATGGAATGAACAAATCCTGTGTCTCAAACACAGCTCTTGGGCTGCCCCAGAGTTACCTTTGGCATGGTCAGGGGATGTTAACTCGTGTTTGGTTTGTGGTGGAAAACCTGCAGGCTCAACTAACAATGAGTAGCTAATTATTCCTCATTTTAATACTGCACTTTGGGATTTTACTCATCCAAAGTGTGCATTTGCAGGAATATTTGCATAAGTGTAAGGCCTGACCTTACTGAGTGCCAGAGTTCCCCAAAATTATCAGCACTGGATTTTGCTGCCCACTTTCAGTTCTCCGAGTGACTTTTCCTCATCAGGTGACAGAGTCAACAGAAATCCTGTTTATTATGGAGACAATTGCTGCAATCACCTCGTGTCCCCCTTCTCTTCAGTCTCTGGATGTTATCTTACAGCCTGACATTTTACTATCAACAACAGCCCGTGGAATGAAAAAGAAACTAAGAGAAGAAAGCATCAATGTAAATAATCTGTAGGGCAAAGTGAGACGGAGAAGGGAAGAGATTATAAAAATATCCTAAAAGCCTGTTTTATAAAGAGAGCATACAAACATTATTCTATCATACACCTGGAGATAAACCAAATTTGAAACCTTCCCTCCTGTCGGGGAGCTGAGGAGACAAACACCCTTGAGCTTCAGGGCTCATGTAAGCCGAGTCACAGACACCAACCCAAGTATTAATTAAAAAACTAATAAGAAAAGAAAGGGAGAGGTCCATGAGAGCACACCCTCCCACACAGAGCAAATTGTACCATTTCCCAAACACACCTCAAAGTTTATCCTCCTTCTGATCTAAATAATCAGAAAAATAATGGAAAAAAAATCAAAAAAAATCAGAAAAATCACCTTGGTGCACACAGAGGTAGCCAAGGAAAAAACCAAGATTGTCTTTTTTTTTTTCCCCCAATCCCTAAATAAGAAAAAGAAAACAGAGCTTAAGAATAACCACTGAGTTTCCCCCCTCTCCTCCCAAACATTGTTTTCCACTTTTAAATCACTTTGTGCCATCTGGATGAGCAGCTTATCACCAGCCAACAGGGGGAATTCGGTGTTTGTGTTTATATTTGCATTTATATGGCATTGCATGCACTGTATCTCCAAGCGGTGACAGAGCAATGAATCACGGGCCTGGGGAGCGGTGACATCACCAGGGCTGGAAATGCTCCGGGTGCTAATTAATCCTGGCTGTAGGAATTCAGAGACGGGAGAGCCCGGCCTGACGGATTCGGCTCTGCCCTACAGACTGGAGGAGAGCTCAGAGAGTTTACAGGAATTGCTCTGGGAATGCCTGAGGGCTTTTCATCCAGGGGATGGAGCAGCTCAGCCCTCTCAAAAGACAGCAGGAGCTGGAAGGTGCTTGACCAAAATGCTGTGGGCTTCAAATGATTTCCTCTCTTATTTGAACACCTAAACAGACTAGGTCTGAGATATTTAGGAACCTGGAGGATCAGTTCGGTTAGTATGAGGGAATCCAGAAAAATCACTGAGAGTGTTCAGGAGGGAAAAAACCGCAAACAAACAAAACCACCAAAAAAACCCCACCCCAACACCAGAAGTACTCTGCTTTCAAAGGATGTTCAAAAAAAAAAAAAAATTCAGTCTGGTCCAAGTCTGGCTCAGGCCATTTGCAAAACCTGGATAACCAAGGGATCATCCCTTTTTAATTTGCAATTCAAAGCTACAGGGTGTGCAATTTGAGACTGCAGTGAGGAGCAGTGAGACCTGTCCTGCTCAGGGACTCTGCAGCTCCCAACGCAGCCCCTGAAGGTGTGGACACTGAGACACTTCCAGGGTCACCAAAGCCACCCTGAGCTGCCAGCAGGAAGGAATTGCTGTGCTGAGAAAGTCAGGATTCCTGCAGGACAGCCTGATGCTGTTTTACACCACAACCACACAGACTCCGACCTCAGAAGGCTGAAAATGACTCCTTCATTTTTGGGATGTGTCTCCCTTTTATACTATTCCACAGAGACCAGTTGGATTGGGGACACAAAGACAAACCTCTTCACTCACATTGCTCAGAGCAGAGGGACAGCAAGAAGTCCCTCCTAGGGAAAGGAATGAAAACAAAGTTCCAGTTACAAAAACATTTCTCCTGTTCACAGAAAATTCCCTGGGAAAAGAATTTCAGAAAACCAAAACACCTGAGGCACAAACCAGGGCTACAGACAGCCCCTTCCACATGATGGAAAGGAATGGGAGGGTCTACAAACAACCTCTCTCTGTACCTCATGCAAAAAAAGTCGCCACATCAGAGCCCCAAATAATTCATGTTCCTCATTTCTCACCAGCGCTCTCATCCCAGTCCCCCCTCACATCAGCAAACTCAGTTGTACTGCTGAGGCTGCAGACTGCTCTGATTAATTGCTCTCATTACAAGCTCGTTTTTTAAAATTTCCCTTCATTTTAATGCAGAACCTCTCTCTGAAACCTGACTTGTAATAAGCAGGAAAAAAAAAGAAAGAAAAAAAGCAGTAATAAGTATGAGAACGGGTCCCAGCGGCTGGCAAGGAGTGACGGCCTCAGCAAAGGGAGAAAAATGAGGAGGCAGCCCCTGAGAAGAGGGGAGCTAATGATGAGCAATCACCAGCCCGGTGACCTGCAGACACACGGGGCAGGGCTGGCACAGGGGAGGAGCAGCAAGAGGCGGAATTGCAGGAATTGCAGGAATTGCAGGCAGGGAAGTGCCCGACAACACCTGGATCCCAACCCTGCTGCTGCAGAGGCCGGGGCAGCCGCGGGGGCTTCACTCCAGAGGCAGGTTTCTTTATTAAAATGGCACCATTCCAGCAGGGATCTTCTCTGAGATAAGTGAGAAGGAGATAAGATTGCCAGCAGTTCTCAGAGGTGAATCAGAGGACTGGCCGTGGGCTCACTGCGAGCACGGGGAAACAGCAAATATCACTCCTCACTTTAACACTGACAAACATTCCCCTTGAAACAGAATGAATGTGAGTGGAAACTCGAGAAATGAGGGGAACAGGAATATTTTTTTTTTCCTCTTAATGGATGAAATGTTGAAGTCACTGAATACAGCACTCCCAAGCTGTGATTCAAACGCAGTGTCAGTAAAAGGGTGCATGCTGATTGTTCTTTATGGACCGGTTTCCATAAGTTCAATACTCAAAAAAGGAATATTCCTCTACGTCAAGCTTAGACTTCGACTTCTATCACAACAATTCAGCTGTTCTGTGGTGGAAACAATAATGTAACTTACCTTGCCTCAGCTGACTGTGGAGTCATCCTGCTTCTGTGAGCGTGTTCAAAGTTCCAGTGTCACAAATCAGAGGTTCTAAACAACCACTCTTTACTCTGGAAAAGAGAGAATAAAGTCTGTCTATTTTATTGAATAATTTACTGTTTGTTACTGAATGCTACTTGCTGCTTGAATAATACTAACTGGGTGAGGACTGCAGGAGCAAGGTACTGCTGTAAATCTCCAAATACAAGGATGCCATCAGGAAGAAGTTTCCATTTTCTCCAAACAACTTTCCCATTTCATCACTGGCAGACACAATTCAAGGCAGCCATCATGAGCTATAGCCATAATACAGCTCCTCCAGCTATGAAAATGGAGTTAGAAGATAAAAAAATGATGCAAAAAACACAGGTCTTGCATCTAGTTCTCCTTATATCAGGTGTTCTTCCTGTTGTAACAAAAAAAAGAAATAGTTTGCAACACAGGCCACGTGTAAAGTTATGCTAATTTAAAATACAGGAGCACCTAATACAAGGTAATTTTGCAGTTATTAAGTGCTTACTGAACTCTAACTTCAAACCCAAATTTTTTTTTTTTGCAATGCATAAAGGAAGGAGTATTCCTGCATTTAGTGAAATGGATAATTAGCTGAATGCTCAGTAAATAGCAAGCTTGCCCTTGACTTTCCTCGCCACTATTTGTCTGCTTAGCAGCCATTTAGGGATGCTTGACTAGCAACCAGCTCACTCTGTGCTCGCTCCCTGACAGCTCGGGTTCCCTGACATTTCTCAGCTGCTCTGCCCTGGTGTAGGCTGCTGCAAAACAAACATGTACCAACCCTAGTTCTTTGTGATCGTCTCCCAGTCCTCATTTTTTTCCCAATTAAAATTAATTCTTTCAGATTTACGGCCCAGAAGTCCCGCGTTCTCTGGCATGTCTGTTTGGAGGGAGAGGCAGTTCCTCCAGAAATCCCAGTCCGACACAATCAAACACATCTCCTCAAAGCCCAGCTAATCACAGCCCTGCACTTAATCACTTCAGCTTTTTCAGATAACTACAGACAGCATTGCATCTGAGGATTCCTGAAAAGCTCAATATAACCCAGTATTCAAACATCCCAGATCACAGCTCGTCCATCAGCTCCATGCTGCTTCCCACAGACACGTCACTGCTCATTAAGGGCCGTGTCATAATTTGATACACAGAGTTCCTGAGAACTTGCTTACACTTCTGCAAGTTGTCTGCACAGGGATCAATGTCCTGGGCACCTTGGAAATGCCTCGGGGTTTCTGATCTTCATTTTTGCCCGTGTCACTCTAAAAGAGCATTCCTCAAGCCTTTAACAGTCACACGTCCATGCATGAGATCAATGAATGCACCTCTCCTTTTGAGAAGGTTCTCCATTTGTGAAGCTTCTTGATGAACTAGCCAAAATCACGGACCCAATTATTTACTGTGTTTGGACAGGATCTAAGATTTAAGTATTTAGGATTTAAGTGTTGCCCATTGTTGCAGCTGTTTTCAGAGCAGCAGGTGGACTGAACACCAGAGCTCAGTCTGCTATCACACTTTCCTCTACACTTCTCAATCCATCCAGGCTTCCATTGTGCTTTCCAGCACTCCTGCTAACCAGACTGCAAAATAAAAAATAAGAAAGCCCCCAGATGCTCTCATTAAAGCCTTCCCATGATTTTTAACATTATTTAATGGAGAAAATAATTTTTAAAAATCCAGCTTTTTTTTCAGTTCTCACCTTCGAAGCTTACTCGCCTTCAAAGAGAATTTCCACTTCTCCTGAGGATTACTCTTTAAATCAAGTATGAACAAATAGTATTAAATCCGTTCATTTGCAAAAAAAAAAAAAAATTAAAGTCACACTAGGTGCAAGAAGAGGGGGATGACTGATCTGACCTTTTAATTAAATGATGAACAGTAGTCAGCAACAACACAGTGAAACGACAAAGGAACAGTGACCTTTTTATGTCTTCACTAAGGACGGGAACGGGGCACCCTCAGCATTTAAATCTTTTCAAATGGCGAGTTACAGAACCACTCAGCTCAGAAACAACTCATAATTGCAACACTCCAGGTTCAGTGTCCGTATGGAACACACGGGAAAACAGCTCTTCTCCAAAGTGGCCAGGAGGGAAAAGGTCAGCCTGTCACATTTCACCAGCATTTGCCTTAAAGTCTACAAAATACATCCCTCTGAAAGGGATGGGCTCTGCTGCAGTGGCCCTGTCAAAGCCATTGGAAAAGTTACCAAAGCGTTGAGATATAAACTGGATTTCAGTGAAAAGGCTGGAAGGGACAGTGTGAGGTTTTCTTGCCTAGCTGTAACCCCACTCTTACAAAAATAAAGTTAGAAATAAAAAAAAAGGGAGGAGGGGGCATGTCTGCAGGTAAAATGAGAGCTGATTAAAACACAGCAAGTAATTTTTGTTCTTTTTTGAAGACTCCTCTAAGTTTCTATATTTTGAATTAAAAGCTTTGAAATTGAATGGATCCCAGCTTGAACTGTAGGTCAGGGTCTCCCCTTATCTGAACACCAGAAATTTACAAGTTGTGAGTATTTACACCCTGAATGAAGCAGAGATGAAATAAAATTGAAGCAGAGGTTGTGGGGAGGTTTTTTTCCTGGCCTTGTGGGTCATTCCTTAGATAAACCACTCCGGTNTAATAATTTTCTATTTTAGCCTTCATAGGCCACACTTCATGCTTTGCTTCCTTATCTGCCTTTCTGTCGACACAGAAGTAACTTCTGCTTCATCAGAATAATTTCAAATTTGGGAAAATATATTCAGGCAAAAAAAAAATATCATTTTTATTTCATTCAGAGCATGTTCTTTGAAGGCAGCAGCACATGCTCAGGTGTATGTCCTCACAAAATCCATCTGAACAGAGGAGTGAAATGAGCTGTGCAAATTTTCCATATAAAGAAAAACCAGTAAAAGCTCTTCTGAAAGCTCTGCCAGGTCTGACTTTGAGTCTTATTTCCACTCCCACTTTGCACTGATGCAGCATTTTCGACTGGCACAATGACCAATCCGTTGACATTTCGTATTGTTAAAGTTATTTCCTGCTGGGACAAAACAAGGTCAAAAACACCAACAGTGGAGCTCAAAATGCAAAAAGCCTGAGGGATTCTCTGAAGTCAGACATCCAGCATCAGACACATAAAATATCTCTGTTTAACTGAGCTCACATGCAGACATTTTGTTCCTCAGCTGTTTAACTGTCAGCACAGTTAAAAAGAAAAATATTATAGTCCTTTGCTGTTTTAAGATTATTTCCAATATGCTGCTTTGAGAGTCTGAGCAGGATGAGAGCTTCTTGCCAGTGCTGGCAAGTTATTGGCTTTTTGTGGATTTTTTTTTGACCTCTGCAACAATTATGCATGAAGAAGGAAAAAAAAATAAATAAACTCGCCTCTTTATTTCTAACTTATCGGGTTTTTGTTATCTAACCCTGGAGTGAAAGAAATTCTCTGCACTTTCCCACATTTGTTTCTCATCTTTGCAAATCCCAGTGGCTCCCCAGTCTCAAAAGTGAGATAATCTGCAGATCAATGAGGGCGGATGTAAAACTCTTGCTAAGCCATGTTTTCCCAGCTGGGGGTAAATTCACTTGCCTGTATGTAAAATTTCCTAATTAGAAATGTCAAGTCTCTGTTAAAAGCTTCCAGAAATTGATGCTGAGCTCTACAAAAATTAACTGTTCCATAACTGTGCCTTATCTGACTCATCAGGGGAAATTTTCCAGTATTATTCGTAATCTGGGCTATGGCACCAGGAGAATTTCAGAGTTTTACCGTCAGCCTGTTTTGCCATTGCAAGAATTAATCCTACACAGTGAACTCTTCCCCCAAAGCAGACACCCCCACAATTTACCTGCAGGTCCACACTTTCCACCATCAGTATGGTCACGTGAGCAGTGTACAGAAAAAAAAAATAAAATAAAAGAGAACTCTGACCACAATCACATTTGCCACATTTGGTAAATTCAGAAGTGAAGGTGCACGTGTGATTTTGTGCTCTCTGTTAAAACGACTCAGAACAATCACGAGATTATTATTAAATCTCATTTAGGTTGGATTCAATGATAAAGAGAAAACAAACTTTTGGATGGGGACATGCCTACTCATCTCATCTTGCACACGACAGGCTGGATGGAGAAGCCTCACTCTGCAGTGTCTATCCAAATTTGCTGTACATTTCCAGCATTTATGGACACCACCATCCTTTGCTTGACTTAAATCCATCCTCTGGAAGCAAACCATGCCAGCAACTTTACACAGAAGTATAGATTTATTATTGCCATTAAAGGCTTTAAATAATGGGTGTTAGTGAGTACAACCTGCCCTCCTACTGTCACACAGACAGAGAATATTTTGCAAAAGGGCACCACGGGCCCTTTAAACTGCACAGGGAATTTTATACTATAAGGCAAAAAAAAAAAAAATGTAGCTAGTCGTTCTGGCAGTATGGAACTGGCACAGTCCTTCTGATTTTAACATAATTGTTGTGCTATTAAATAGAATAACAGCCCTAAGTTAAATAATGGAGGTCGTTTGAAGGGTCCACATATTTTGCTTTTCTTCTGGGAAAAAAAAATTAAAATTTTGAAGCCTCGTGCCTGTGACTATTCATAGAAACTGAGAATCACCCTCATAGCCACAAGGGAGTCAAAACATCCAGGGTCGTTACTTCATTAACTTTGATTTGTTTCTAGCTAATGGAACTTAAAAAAAATTTTGACTACTCGCCACGATATTCTAGACCAGCCATTCACTCTCAAAATCAGGGTCACACCAGGCAGAGTTTTCCCATTTTCTTCCTTCTCTTTACCCACAGAACTCGGGGACTGCTTTTCCTCTTCCATCAGGACTGCAGAGATTCAGCCTGGTGACCCAAAAACCTAAGTGAGCCTAATAAGAAAATGAAAGCTTTCCAGAACAACGACTAAGTCACTCGAAAATATTAATTCCTCCAACAGGAAGCTCATTCCAATTATTACTGAGTTTGGTACGGCACTGAGGACACCCAGTGCAATATCTCTCTCCAGCCTGAAACCCAACCTGCTCCGGTGAATTACCACCACCACACTTTGTTAACAGTTATTAAATGGCCCAGAGCTGCTGCTGTGGCAACTCTTAGAGCAGGGACCACTGACACAGACAGATCTTCTGAGTGGGAGATAAGATTATCCTGTCTTGAAAATGCAAAAAAATCTGAATATAATTACCCTGAGATATATATATATATATCCTGAATATAATTATCCTGATAAACAGAGACTAAAATACTGGAAAATACCCCAGATTATCAGGTGTGAAGGTTATTATAGCTTCAACTCAGGATGAAGGATGCTTCTGGAAATACCACACTTACTGCATTCCAGTCCATGCTGGGGAAAGCGAGGAGCTCTCGTGGTCCAGAGACATCTCTTTGTGTCCTTAAAGCCATCTGAGCTTTGGGGATGCACACAGGAGGCTTGAGCTCAACACCAAATATTGTCTAGGTCAACTGTACAAGTCCAATATCGTTCCTGAAAATAGAAAATAACAAATGCTTTTCTCAAAGCAGTCTCTGGCTTTGTTATTTTTATTCCCTTTCCTAAGGGAGCATGATTAAGCAGATATTAATCCAATAAATTTTCAAATGAAAAGCGCAGCTAATTATTTAACATAGATTTCATTATACTTCTTTTGATATTAGAAAAGAAATATCATCCACATTTGTGCTTTAAGCAGGGTTTAGTCACTCATGCTCCCCCTAAATAAATGCATATTCTGCCTGTGGCTTTCTGTATTCTTACCTTTGTCTGGCACTGTGCTGTGGAGGAAATAGATGGAGAGATGCAGTGATACACATAACCTTTGGTTTAGCTCTTATCACAAGGAAAATGGTTCCTGTTGCTATGGTTGTTTGGTCAATCTGTCACCCCATATCAGCATTGTTGGTATTCACACCTGATAAAAAGATATCTTCAGAAAAGAAGGGGAGGTGGGGGGGGAAGTAAAGGGAAATTCTCTGCAGAAGGCAACCCAATTCTCACCTAATCTCTTACAAAAAATCTGCTGTGCTAATGCTGTCCCGTGTGCCTATCACTGGCATCATATGAGGCTTCAAATCACAGTAAAGATAAGTAGAAAATAAGGAAACACGGAAATCTGTGAAGTTTCTCTGATTACAGTGATGCTTAGATTTTTATTTGTAAACCACCCATAAGGTATTTTCAAGGTCAGGAAAATAAAAAAAAATGTTCTAAAAAACAGGGGGATGATTTTCAAGTGCATCTAAGCTGCATTAAATCTCTGAACCGTTGCTCTACGACCTGAAACCAATCCCATATGAGACTATTATTTCTCAGCATCTTGTTAGTCCTACTTTGCACATGACCTTGTGAACTACTAATCTTCCTGAACCACCACACTCAGCCCTAAAGGCACACCAACAGCTTTTACAATTAGACTGGAAAATTTAAATTAAATTCTGCTGCGGACACAGCTGTACGAGGCAGGTGTTCCTAAGTGTTCCTGCAAGGTAAACTTTTAGAATGTTCTGCAGTCTAAAGAGTGAAATGTGTGAGCCTGGACAAAGTGAAACAGGCACCACAACAAACCGGAGCTCAGACAGGAGAGTGAAGTCTGTTTATCCCCAGATTTCCCGGCAGTGGAGGTGCCACTCCAGGGGCATTACAGGGGATTACACGAGTCCCCCACTGGGAATAAACACATTTCAGAGCACTGACACGGGATGTTTCCTGCTGCTCTCCTTCCTGCCTTACCCCTTCCTCACACAACTGCTCAGAGCCAACCTCTGGTTACTGGTCTCTGCCCTGAGGAAGATGAAGGTGCAGCACAGCCCTGGGACCTCTCACAAACCCTCCTGGTGCCCACCAGCTCCTCCTGATCTCATCAACTCTTCTCTTTGCTCTTATGGTCCAACTGTTGATTTTAATCTTCTCTTTCTGCCAGAGTTGGGATGAAATGTGCGACACAGTATTTCATGTTGGGACTGAGATGTTTATTAATTCTTACATATAGTACAGTCTCACAGACCATCACTTCTGGCTAACAAAGCCAAAATGGCTCCTATCTCTTTCCTTACAAGGCCTTTCAAGGATAAAGTGTCCAATTATGAAATGACACCTAAATTATTTTTACTTTTAACCCAGCAACCGACCACCTGTGGTCCACAATGTGGACTTTTCTATCCAATTACAAAACACCACCCAGACCATGAAGAAGGTGAAAAAGAAGGACTCAGCCTCTGCCCTAAAACCTCCACCTTGCTCTATATATATATTACTATATTCTGAACCTTTAAACTCTTTAAGTTTTGCACCCTGTGACATCATACACTTCTATTCCAACTCCACACCCACAATCCCAGTGCTGCCACTCAATTTTGGGAGCCTTTTCCACGGCCTCAGGTCCAATGCAGTGTTTTCTTGGGGCTCAGTGCCTGTCAGCACAGAAAGTCTGAAATTCTCAGTGCCCGGGGTTCCACCATCCAAGATCTTGAAAAAAAACCCTTGAAAAACTGCTGGGAAGGCCCGGGACCTGCCAGCTGTGCTCCCCGTGGAGCTAATTGCAGTGATTCAGTGTGGATGGTTTATTTTCCCTGCAGCAGCTGTTGCCCATCCCTGCCAGGGCCGCTGGCTGAAGCGGACGCGCGTGCGGCCTCCGTGAATAAGACAAGGAGCTTTTACTGCTTGTTGTAAAAGGCCAGATGAGAAACTGGCACACTCTCACCTGCAGCACCAGGCTTGCTTAACACCCCACTAAACCCAGCTCAAAGGGAATCAGGAGAGCAGTGACACTGCTCTGAGAGCACTGACTGACCCTGTTTTACACCACAACCACACAGACTCCGACCTCAGAAGGCTGAAAATGACTCCTTGGTTTTTGGGATGTGTCTCCCTTTTATGCTATTCTACACAGACCAGTTGGATTGGGGACACAAAGACAAACCTCTTCACTCACCTTGGTCAGAGCAAAGGGACATCAAGAAGAAGTCCCTCCCAGGGAAAGGAATGAATAACAAAAGTACAGTTACAAAAACTCTTCTCTTGTTTACAGAAAATTCCCTGGGAAAGGAATTTCAGGAAACCAAAACCTCTCAGGCACAAAACCAGGGCTACAGGGCACTGCTCAGTTCCACAGCTAGTTAGAGCTCACGACTTGTGAGACTGTAAATAGATAGGAATTAATAAACACTGAGTCTGAACACAAAACTGTGACTCCTGTGTGTTAATCCCAGCCCTAACATGAAGAAAAGAAGAAAGCCAACACTTCTCTGCAGCCACAGGCCGGCCCCTGATGCTCTCTGCTCACCCAGCTCCATCCACAGCAAGGCACAGCAGGCTGCTGAAGGAGTCTGTTTTCCAAAACACCCATTTGTTCTGCTGTCCTCAGGAAATAGGATCCCTGTTCCTGCCCTTGCAGGTGTAATGGAACCAGTATTTCATCTATTGGCTTCCGTGTGAGAGGGGGAGAGAGGTTGTTTCATTCCATCCTAAGGATAAGGCACAAAAACTGTGCATGCAAACCACTGATTTGTGCCCGTTGCTGCAGATAAACAAGCACACATGTAAATCAAAGTAGGCTTATTTAAAACTGGTGACAACGTGTGTTCTTTCTGGAGTTTTAAGACAGACCTCCTTTGCTTTACATGACTAAAACTAGCAGTACCTTTAAACACTTCCCTGAAAATTCAGCCCAAAATGGTGGCTTAGGCTCAGTCGTTTCCCCCATCAGAAGTGACAGTCCATTACTCTGCCTCTGCACACTCCTGCAATCCAGGTACAGGTGAATCTATATCCCAGCAGCAATGAAACTCAAAACTAAAGTGCCAATTAAAGACCTGGATGATGAAAGCTGCAGGGGGTCATCTCGTCCTGGTGATGCACGAGGGCTGCTCAAGCCTCCAAACATTTTGGTAGTCCTTTTTGGCTCCAACCCAAGGCTCAGATTCAAACTTGGACAAGCCCCTTTGTTCCTGCAGCACGCAGGGTGTCACCGGCACGTTTTGGGAAGCTAAAAGAAAAAGAGGATGCTGGCAGTTCAAGATGTTTACAGTATTTGCAGGAGCGAGGGCAAGGCCGTAATGGCTTCTCTGGAAGCAATCACAGCACAGTATATTTAAGCATAAAGAGAATAATCACTTACATCAGCAGGGTGGGCAAGGCTGCCATTTGCTGACATCAATGCATTTATTGAGTTAGTGTCCCTGAACTCGGGATACTAATTTATTTTTTACAGCAATTAGACCCCGCTGGGAGAGAAGAAGAGAGAGGTGTGAGACTGACCAACTCTCTGATGAGCAGTGCTTAAGGCAGTTTGCAAAAACCTTCTTCTGTGACAGCCACTGCTGCTTAACAATGCAGGGAAATCAAATCCAGGAGAAGAAATGGATCTGAGCCATGAAAGGAAGAAAGTCAAAGCAAACACCTCTTTATGATGCTGTTTAGATGTCACTCAGACACATCCACCAAGCAGAAGGTTACATACAAGATTTTTTTCTCTCGGTTCTTTCCTCTCTCCTTAATAAAAACCTGAGGCTTTCGAAAGCTCTAATCAAATCTCCAAACGATTTCCAGCTATAAAAGAACTGTGTATTTTGAAACACAACATAATCAAGCCCAAGTAGACGTTGCTCAGTTTGAACCACCCCTCTGCCTGAGCTGCCTGTTAGCCTTGCCAAACTCAGCTCTGCAAGGCTCCCTCCAAGCTTTTGCAACTTCCTAGGAAAATAAAGAGGTTTGTATGTCTGGAGGTGGTGAGGAGGGGAGTGTCTGAGCACACTGGTGTCCTTTATGTGCTCTGAAATCAAAGCAATTAGAGCCAATTCTCTAAACTAGGAGCCAGTGGGGAATGCTGTGCAGCACCAGGAGGGACATAAATTAGGAAAAAAAACACGGTTAGAAATCAAAAATATAAGAACAATTATCCTTGTGGGACATTACACATTCAGAGGAGGATGAGGAATGGCAAAAGCTAAGTCAGCACTAGAATGTCAAGCCGTTAAAGTTGCTTTATGTATGGAATGGAGAGCAGAGACTGGCACGAAGTTGGAAGGAAAAGAAGCTGAAACACGAGGGTAATCGTAGGGTCAGGAAAGACAGGGATGAGCTCTGAGCCATCTGGACACTGCTGAACAGTCAGTGGGCACAGCCACTGAAGAGTGAAACACTTTAATAAAAAGTAATTGGAGAACAGGACAAACAGTCACCCTTGAACTCGCTCAGGATCCTCTTCCAGCCCTGTCTGAACAGGTCGATTTTTAGAGGGCTTATTTACTGTCAATAAACAGGGGAAAGGCTGCGTGTCTGTGAGTTCAATTTTTTTGTCAAGCCAGAGAATGAGTGCTGTGGCTATTTCAGGACTCTCCAAACGACTCTGCTGTCCCCAGCTCGCTTTGCTCTGGCTTTCACTGCAGAACCAGGGGCCGTGAGGCACCTTGGGGCACCGTGCACAGCAGCCAGGTGAGGAGCTCTGCAGGCAGCCACAGCCACGGAGATCCTGGAGAGAATCCTGGCAAGATTTTCCTCCTAAAATACAACAGCTTATTCAATTCAACAACAGCTGCTTCCTATGTTATCCCCTGCAGCAAAGAAGTTATTAAACAGCCAGCCAAAGCCTCAGTCCTAAGGCTGCCAACTGGTGGTTGGAACACTGAGTTTTGTGTTTCCCTCCCACGCCATCACTTATCATTACCACTCCTAGCCTTCCTTCAAGCCAGTTTTCACCAGGAAATGGCAGTGGCCATCCCACACGGTGTTAAAACACCGTCATTCTTCACAGAGGTTGAAAAATTAAACTGAGCCTGGCTGCAAGGGGAGATCCCCCCGAGCTGCCCGTGGCTGTGAGTAACCAACACTGAGCCCCCAGAGCTGGGAGAGAAGGGCTGAGGGTTCAGCAAAACACAACAGCAAGCCACGCATTGCAGTGGATTGTTCAGCTTGGAAAAGCTTTTCCTGAGTCAAACACAACATTCCACAGCAAAGCCCTGCTGGGCTTGGCCTGGCAGCGATGCTTTGGGAGGGCTGACCCAGAACAGAGACTGGACAGAGCTAAAAACTAAAGCAGGCATTTATTAAAAGGCCTCTAAAGGGTACACCTTGGGCTGTGCAAAAAAGAATTTTTAAAAATGAAAAACCTGCCAGGTAGACTTTAAACCTCGTTAACTACAACTTGTGCACAGGAGACACCAAGCTTTCCCCAGGCCTGGGCCTCTGCCTCCCTCCTGGTTTCTCAGCCCCGGTGATGTGCAGCTGCATCTGTCACGAGGCATTACCTTGTGTCACAGCCTCGGTGCAATGAGAGCTACAACTGGTTCTGGCACGTAGGAAAAGCACAAATCAGCCTGCAGAATTCCAAGAGACGGTTTTCTGGAGGAAGCACAGGTGCACGAGCCGGGGTTTAACAGAAGTTATTTGAAATGCAGGAAGTAAACAATAAAAAAAAGGCCATTTCACCCGAAGTAAATTTTAGAAAATAGGTTTTCTATCCAAATGTTTTGCTACAGCTGCGAGTGCCGCATTCAAAAACTGACAAATAGGATTTCTTTCAAACTCCAACATGAAGTGAATGGTAGAGAGTGAAAGAGACAGGATTTCATATCCATTAGGATCCCGGCGCTCCATTTTAATCAGGAGTCACTTGCAGACTGTAAGAAATTGCCCAGTCTGTACATCTCATCGAGTCCTTTGTGAGAAATTCGACTAATTCACGTGTTTGGAGTTGTGTCCTCACACAGGAGCAAGCAGTTAACAGAGAGCTCAGTGAGCCTGCAAACCTTTCCCCACGGACATTGTCCCACCATTGCACAATGGCAATAACAAACTCCCAGTCTCCCACATTTTGTCTTCTCTGTTCTCTCCAGTGGGGACAAAAGGGTCTGGGGGCAGCAGTACTGGAGTTAAATTATTCCACATACCAAATCACCAAGGTTGAGAGAGGTTTTCACCACGAGATCACCCGTTTTACTTCACTCTCTGTCTATTGCCACCTATTTCGTTTGGTCTTGCAATAAAACCGTGGCTAAAACGAAACAGATTACGGAATCACGGAATGTTTGGGGTTGGACCTCAGGATTTCCCCTAATCCAGCCCCAACTGCAGCAGGTTCACCCACCCAGAGCTGGCTGCACACAACCACCTTGTCCAGGTGGGTTTTGGACATCTCCAGAGAAGGAGACAAAAATTTCAAAAAATAAAATAAAATAAAATAAAATAAAATAAAGTAAAGTAAAGTAAAGTAAAGTAAAGTAAANCCCAAACACCCCAGGTGAATTCAGAGCGTGGTTTTTGTCTCTCAGTGCAGCCTGGCTCGCTGATGTTTTGCCAGTACCAGAGATAATCTTTCGAAATCAAATTATGTGTGTGCGACATGAATTATGCTTTTGGCTTACACTGCAGTAAAACTGCACATTTTGCATATTTTTAAAGGAGGGGAAGAGAGAAAAGAAAAAAAAAAAAAAAAACCCCAGAGAATTACATGTCAAAACCAACTTATCAGAGATGCAGATAACTCCAGACACAAGCAACATCTTAACTCCCAGGAAGGATATGGAGTATCAGATACAAAAATAACATGGTTTGGGGTTTTTTTTTTTTCCCCTGAGAAGTCACCACCGGCATGAAAATATTGTAATATTTTCCACAGGAATGGAATGTTATTTGGGAAAAACCAACCATCACAGCACATTCACGGATAACCCTGGCAATCCTCCCTCTCCTCCCAGTGCCACGAGGCTCAAACGTGTTTCTCCTACATCTGAAACAGCCCAGGAAACACGAGGATTTTGAAGGGGCAAGTTTGGCCCTGCTCTCGAGGATGACTGAAAAATGTCATTTATGTATAAGACTGGGAAAGAGTGATCACCCAAATCTGACATGAAACACCAACTTTGTTTCTTTATTTCCCTCTGGAAAACGTCTGATACAGACTCTGAGAAATATCTCGGCAGTGCTGGAGCCTTAGTCACTGTTTCTGAAGTTTCCTGGACGTAAAAAATTACTGGGACCTCTAATAAGGAATCCACCGGCCTAACAAGGATTTATTTTTCCACTCACTGGCACACCAATTTAATTAAGACACCAAACCAATTAATAAGCCCCACTAATAAGACCCACTCTCTATTAGCATATGCAGTGAAAGCAATTTCTGCCTGGGACTATTTATGAGAGCAGTTACTCATTTGGTAACCATTTACATAGTAACAGCACTAAAAAATGCTACTGAGGACCAGGAGGATGGGGAATTAAATTCTGTGCCTTTTACATTGCATAATATTTTTAAAAATATCTTTTCCCAGTGAGAATAAAAAGAAAGGGGGAAATTCCTGCAAATAAGAGCAAAAAAATAAGGATGTCCCGATGCTTGCCAGTGGCCCTGGAGTCACCCAGAGCCTGCAGCTCAGGTCTGTGCTCACTGAACCTCCTGTGCTTCTTGTTATTCCACTTTCCCACCCTGTCCAGGCCCTCCTGCAGGTGACTTTCCCTTCCAAATATCAGAATTCCCCCTCCTGCAGGTGACTTTCCCTTCCAAACATCAGAATTCCCCCTCCTGCAGGTGACTTTCTCTTCCAAACATCAGAATTCCCCCTCCTGCAGGTGACTTTCCCTTCCAAACATCAGAATTCCCCCTCCTGCAGGTGACTTTCCCTTCCAAACATCAGAATTCCCCCTCGGTCTGGCATCATCTGCAAATCCAGAATGCACTTCATCCCTTGTTCCAGATTATTCACGACGCCAATAAATAGTTTCAGGCGCAATATCGATCCCTGCTGGATGACACTGCCTGGGAAATCTTCAGGCTGCAAGGAAAACCTTCAACAGGGATTCACCCAGAGTCACAAAGCCCACAGTGGGTCAGGAGTAAAAATCTCAGGCCAGCACCTGAAGGTGCTCTTGGAATCAGGAATGCTTCATCTGCTTATTCCATCAGAAGATTTCTGGCAGAAATGCTTCAGTATTTATCAAAACAAATATTTCTGTTGAGTTTCAGATCTGCATTTCAGTCACCCCATGACAGACAAACGTGTCGTTTTAAAATATAACATCATAAAACTCGATGGCTGCACTATTTCTCCTCTTGCCAACATGCTAATTTTCCAACATAATACCATTTGCTTGGAGAAAACTATTCCAAATATACACCAGTGCAAGAAAGAGGGGGAGATTCCCAAAATTCATTAGTTAGAAATGAAAAATTGGGGATGTGGAGCTTCTAAATAAGGGATTTACACCTAGAACACAGAAAAAAAGGTCCATGTGGATGCATTTCACTAAGAAAATTATTAAAAATCTGTGTTCCTCTCAGTTTATCTCAGCACATGGTGCAGGCAGAGGGAAAGCTGGGATTGTGAGACAAAGCATTATGAAATCAGTACAATTGGCTTTTTCCTCCCTTTACATTCAGAAGAATTTTTTTTTTTTCCTGAAAGGGATCAATTCTCTAATAAGACTGAATTATGTACGTCTCATTTACTGGAAGAAAACATGAGAAGGGTGGTTTACAGGAAGGGAAAGGCATAAAAAACCCCACTAAATTGGATCTTGAATTGCTGCTGTAACTAAGGAGCCCTCGTTTGGTTTTGACATTTTTTCACTTGTCTCTTGGAAAGTATTTTACACAGAAGGGAGTGCTGATGAATTTTTGACAGTGCATCTGGTTTCTAGGTTTGGTTTTGGTTGGGTTTTTTTTTAAGCCTCCTGTAACACAGTCTCCAAACTTTCTATCATAATTGCATGATAGCTCAAATATTCCTCACGTGAGGACTCATGTGAGAAATTATCCTCCTTTCATGTACAGTCTGAAACCTTCTCTGGCTGTCAATACAGAACTGCTCAGCAAAGGTGTTTTTTTGTCAGCAGAGCTGCTGAGAATAAAACGGGAGGATGTCTCACCAAAATGTATAAACCCTGAAATTCCCATCAGGGAGGGTGAAGGCGGCCTGTCATGGCCCATTTAAAGCGTTTTTGTGGGATTTTGTAAACAAGCCTCAGCACCCTTTTACAAGGCTTTTGAGGCTCTGTTGGAGCTGATCAAACTGTGGGGGAAATTTTTCGCCTTGTGTAAAAAAAATCTCTGTCTTTTGGAAAATTAAAAAAAAAACCAAAAAAAACAAGCAAGAAAAACCCCCAGACTAAGATCCTTCAGTTCTTTTCCACAGGGACTGGGATGTGAACCAGAGTTACTGTCGCTGCCCAGGGAACCAGCAAACACTTGACTGGGATCAGCAGCCACAGGATCTGTGAAAAAGGAACTTTTGGCCTCAGGTTGAAGCTCCTAGTGAAATTTTTCCTGTGCATTTCTACCCCAGGCAGAAGGGAGGAAGATCAATTATGAATGTGTTGATGAGCTCTGCAAAGGGTGAAACCAACTGAGACACAGGCGACCACTGGGAGACAACAATGAACTCCAAAAACCCCCACCCTGCAGCAGTTTGTTTGATCCCATACACTGACAGAATTTTGAGTTCTATAATCCTCACAGAAGGGTGGCTCCCAGAGGTGCTGAGCTGTGACGTGGACAGGGGGGAGCAGCTCCCCATCGTCTCCAGGTGTCACCCCAGCCCACCCTGGGCTGGTATCAGTGATGGGTCTCTCCTGGAGCAATGTTTTCTGTGCTCTGCTTTTGCTCTGCACACAAACAGCTGCTCTGAGCCCTCAGAAATTCACACCCTGCCTCGCCCTGCTCTCCTGTGACTGTTTGCCCCCACACCTGAGAGTACCACAGGCACCTGGCTGGTTTTGCTAACAGCGTGGTGGCAGGCGTCTCTTTAATTTGGAATTACAGCGGTGAATTCTTCATCGGCGTTTTGGCAATCCTGTTTGCAAAGTGGTGACATTTGCAGGGCTTAAAGACCAGCACAGGCACAGCTTCCTCAGGGGCTCTGTGTGTGCTGGGCAGCTGCTGCACTCTCTGCCTCCCCTGGGCCTTTTTCTATACATACACCTCACAAAAAGAGGCCAAAGAATTTTCAAGTGCAAAGTTTAAGTGGTTTTTGCCATCCAGACGTGGCATTAATGGCATGCAGAGGACAGGACCTGGCACAGAAAATATTTTGAAGCATCCGTGGTTTGTTTTCTTTTTTATCTCTTTCCCAAACCTGAGAAAGCTTTTTTTTGTTGCTGGTGTGTTTGGGAAAGGTTTTATGGCTGCAAGAGCAAGGCTCTTTAAAGTGTCTGGTAAAATGCTTCGGTGCAGAATGCATGAAGGGCATGCATTAACATACATTGATTACTTGTATTTTTAAATGTAAATGTTGTCTGCTCAGCATCTGATGGAATTATAGCAGTACAGTCAGTAAGTGTCATTGACATTCAGCTCCCTGTCCTGCAGCTTGACAATTCCTCTGATTCTGCAGTTTTCATCTGGATAAAATTCATCATGGCAACAGAAAACTTCTCCAACAGCTTGTGTTTCTCAGATTTGGGGGTTTGAGATGTAATTTCCCAAGGTTCTGGGGCTCCCTGGCAGGGCTGGCCCAGCACAGAAACCTGTGACTTTGCTTTGTGCATGTCTCCAGCTCCATTTTCTCCTGAAAATGGTGATTCAGACTCATTCCCACCACCACTGAGTCCTCCTATCCTCTGAGTGACCACAATACATCCAGAAAAAGTATCTTTAGTGAACTCTTGGTCTTAGATATACCACAGGCAGGGAATCCCAGTCTTTGCAAACATATCCAGTGCCCAAAACCTGACCAGATATCTTTCCAGTGCCCAAAGCCTGACTAGATTTCTTTCCAGTGCCCAAAGCCTGACCAGATTTCCTTCCAGTGCCCAAAGCCTGACCAGATATCTTTCCAGCCAGGACAAGGATAGTTTCATGCTGCCTGCCTTCTGGAGTGCTCTTGTGCTGCCTTCTGTGACAAGGACACACAGCTCATCCTCCTCCTCCCCTCTGAGCTCTTGTCACACACCCTGGAACAGGGATCCCTCTCTGGAGCACAAGGCAGAAAGATTTCATGACTTAATTAATGCAATAGTACCTAACTCTACAAACACAAAAAAATCCAGAAGGGAAGAGCGAGGAACCCCACCTGACTCTGAATTCCCCAATTTTAAGAACAGGTGGCTGCTGGCAGCAATTTGAATCACACGAACAGAGCCACCTTGCCCCTCACCGTTCATTTCCTGTTCTCTGGATGACACGGGGACACTAACACATCAATACATGATCTAATACACGATCTCCCACTGTTCCTCAGCTCCAGAGTGTCCCAGGGCTGACCAGTAATGAGCAGGCAGACAGCAGCCCCACAGCCCGCTCAGCAGCACGCACATCTTCAGGCACCGTTGCTAAATCTGCCCATTTTCCCCTCAGCCTGATCAGAGAATGCCCTTTCCGTGCCCCCAGGTAATGCACAAACAACCACTCTTGGACAGTCAATAACCCCCTGCTCTTCTGACATTCTTTTGAATCCATAGAGTTAATTAAGGTATGAATGTCTATCCAAAAAAAAAAAAAAAAATCTATACTGATTAAGCCAGTCCTTTCCTGGCTCATTCTGAATAACCACACAAATTATGAATATCCAGACAAAGACAGCAGCTCCGGTGCCTGTGTATTTATTTGACTTGAGATCTGCCATCAAAGAAAAGGGTGTCATTACTCGAGCACCAGGCCTTAAGTGATAGATTCCAAGTGCATCATTTTTAGAGCCATTAGGGGTTATCAGGTCTATATGGTTGCTAAGATACCATGAATCTTGAAGGAAAATATAAGATAATGGCAGGCAGTCACTGTGATGTTTATCAGAGTGTGTTCTCTGCATCTTACTTAATAGCAGCGTGATTAGGATCATTTTCAAGAGTTTCTGTCTGTTTTCTGGCTGGGTGCAAGAATGCAACTGCACTAAGTCAGCAAATAATGGTTATAATCCGTGTTTCGCCACGAGCAAATGAATTTGTGGAAGTCAAAATTTGTAATTGCCGCAGCAGAATTTATGAACAAGTAAGAGTGTGTGTCTGTGTACAGGTTTCTTTCCTGGCTATTAAACAGTGTCTTCAGACTTGGAATGAAATCATCCTTCATTGATTTCAAGTAGGTTTTTTTTTTGTGATAACAGAGACTGCGCTTTCAAAGAGGTTTTAAATTAAATTTGTAGCTGAGGTAATTGCTGTTGCAAAATTATGCAACTAAAGTAAAGCGTTCTGCGGGAGTTTCCTTGATATTCTAATTTAACTGCCTCTTTTCTAAATCATGAAAGTGTGAGATGCCAGATTAGGGCAAAGCATTAGGTTATTACTGAATTATTTCATGTTCTATCTCTGGAAGTATCTGGTGAGAAGTTAAGGGATGCACGTGCGGTGCTGTGGTCACACCATAATTCCCAAAGCTCCCTTTGGGTTCACTCCTCCACTGCTCCAAAAGGGTGAAGTCCAAGATGGGGAAATTGCCCTTTCTCCCTGACTTGTTACCCCGACAAAAGAGTAATTCCCAGACAGAGAAAGATGGGGAAATGGCCCGTTCTCCCTGACTTGTTACCCCGACAAAAGAGTAATTCAGAGGCAGAGACAGCCAGATAAGCTCTGGTTAGAGAACGGGATGAGTGGTGGTGGTTATTCTTACCCTGAGGCAGGGAGGGAGTGGCACAGGTTGCTCAGAGAAGCTGCGGGTGCCGGGCCAAGGTCAGCCCTGCACAAGCTGAACTAGGGGGTGACATCCCTGCCCAGGGCAGGAGGAGCAGGGCTGGACGGTCCCCGAGGTGCCTTTCCCCCCAAACCACTGCAGGACCCTGTGATTCCCACCTGCCTTGCACTAAACCCACAGATGTGGGGAGAGATGCCTGCGAGGCATCGGAAGGAAAGCACAGGAAACTAAACAAAAGCCCAGCAGGGCTCCCCTTATCCAAGCTGTCAAATAAAACATCTTCCCGCCCCACACCACAGAGGCTTTTCAGTCTGGCTTGCCAAGCACCTTTCCCAGCACAAAACAAAACACAGTTCAGGTGGGAGAAGCTGCTGGGACACACAGCAGAGGACACCAAGCAGCCCAGGGGATCAGAGGGACATCGGGCTACAGGAATTAACCTGCATCTTGTACGAGATTTCACCAGGACCTCACAGAGAAGACAAGTGACACCTTCCTGCAGCCATCCCCTCCGCGTTGGTGAGGTTTCCTTCTCTGAGCCTGCAGATCTGACCCAAAGCAAGGTTTCCCTGTCCTTGGCAAGAGCCACAAACTGCTTTTTAATTCTTTCAAGAGCACTGGAGATTTAGACATTCATTTAAAACTCAGAGTTTGTTCAAAGAACCCACTCACAAGAACGAAAAGAGGCAGTAATATTTCTAATTTTCCTGGCACCCACAAAGATGAATACGCATTGACATCTGAGTACTGTAACTTTTTTAAAGTAAATGAGCCTTGAAGATTATCTGTCAGCTAAAATGCACCCAAGGGCTTGCTTTGCAATTCTTCTCCCTCAAAGAATGTTTGTTTTAACATTATTGTTGCAAGCAGCCAAAGAAAAATGTAGAGCCATCATAAAAAAATAAGAGTAGATACCCAGTTGTTAGAGTTGGTTTAGGAACAATCATAGGAGTGATGGACTGTGCGACCCAGGAGAGGTTCCTTCCAACCCTAATGATTCTCAGAATTGATTTTCTTTTGCAACTCACTTTCAGTTAGTCCTTTAGAAAAAAAAAAAATAGAAAGGGTTAGATCAATGCTGGCTTCAATGACACAGCCATTCCAGCTCCTGCAGCATTTTCTCTCCCTGGCAATCTCTTTATCTTCTTGTTTGTGTGAAGACCATTCTCCACTCCTCTGTTCCTGGCTGTACATAAAAAACAAGGGGATGGGCTCATAGTTTGCTGACTACGGGGCTGAATGTGGCATCAATACAAATCACTTGGCGGATAAAATTCTGACTGCACTTCTCAGAGTGAGCGTACAGCTGTTCTGCTCACAGCCTGGGAGAACTGATCTTGTCATACATTATCACAAATGCTAAATAGAGCCTCTTCCAGCTAGAAACCAGAGCAGAAGTACAAATATAAGAAATGTGGGTTTCCAGAAGGATCCATTCTCTAAGTTTAATATCACAGAACACCAGCACCATTTCATTTGCACTTAAGGACAGATTTCCAGCACTTCCTGGCTTGCAGTTAGCAGCCTAAAAGGAGGACAGCATTTTACCCCTGCTTCTTTCCCTTCTCAGTCCACTGACACAATAGTCTGGGCCTAAACAAGAAAGAAAACAACTCTCTGTAGATTGTGGGGGGGGGAAATTTTTCATCTTTTGTGTCCTACGACATTTGTGACTTTCTGCTATGTTATTTCTCATTAGGTAAATGAGAATGAGGTCCATTTCTCATTAGGTAAATGAAAATTTCTCATTCCATTTCTCATTATGTAGGGGGGCTTTGGGGACACAGGATAACTGGGAGCAGTGGTCATGGAAGAGGCAGAGAGACATGAGTTACCCAAAATCTGGTGTCCTTCCATGGCTGCCACTGACCCTCAGTGTGACCCGGAGGGCAGTTTGCTGCTAAACCTGCACTTCAAAGGCGCCTGGACACCAACAAGAGCCCACACTGAAGCAGAAACCATTACAGAAACACAGCCCGGGTACACCTACGTGGATAAACTCATCCCTGGGTGGATAAACTCATCCCTGGGTGGATAAACTCATCCCTGGGTGGATAAACTCATCCCTGGGAATGCTCCCACTGCTTCACTTACCTCAGATGCTTTGTAGCTCATCGCAGGCAAGATTTAAATTCTGAAAATGCGAGCAGCTGGAGGCAGACCTCTCCTGGCAAGCCCTGTGGAAATCCCCCTCAGGCAAAGTTCGTAGCAGTCGGTAGCCTCTAGTATTTGTCATGTATCTTATTTTTCTTCCATTTCTCACTTTAGAAGATCTCCGTGCCCGTGGGGAGGCAGGAGCAAGCCATGCAGAGGAGAGCTGGCGTGTCTGCACAGGAACAGAAACAAAGCTGGCTGTGGTTTGAACAAAGCTGGCTGTGGTTTTTAGCTGGTTTACAGAACTGTGACTTTTCCTGTGCCACGACATGGCCCTGGCTCAGGACAGGAGTGCTCAGGTGTGAGCTGAGCCCTGGCAGGTGAGGGCAGTGCTGACCCCCCTCCCTGTGCAGGTGCAGCCCGGGACACCTCCCCTGCATCCCTGCTCTGCTCTGCGTCCCCCATTTGGGGGCTGCTGTCCCCCATTCGGGGGCTGCTGCCAACAATGAGCACAAAAAAGGCTCCCCAGCCTGTCGTGGTCCCTGCAGGGTGGCTCATGAATTCCCCCAGTTTCCTTCACCTTGCCCCAGTGCAATCCCATCAGTGTGCAGTGCACAGCTAAGGCTTGCACTATATTTTGCTTTTGGCACGTGTTCTTTCCATTCTGCCTTCCAGGCCGGTCATCACCAAATGTTTTAGCAAAGTGCAAAGTTAATTCCTCATTGTAGATTTTCATGATTCATGAAACCATTGAAAGGCCTTGGAATGGACCTTAAAAATCATCCAATCCCTCCCCCCCTGCCATGGGCAGGACACTTCCCAGCAGACCAGGCTCCTCAAGGCTTTTTCCAACCTGACTTTGAACTCTGCCAGGGTTGGGACATCCACAACAGCGCCCATGGCTTTCAGCACTGCCCAAAATCCCAGAACAGTCCCTGCCCTGTGCAATTGTTCACACTGCATTGCCTTTCTTATCCCACGGATCTTCTGTACCTTTTTGCCTTTTTTGGGTTTTTTTTTTGCTTCTACTTTTCTCCATCAACGCCCAGGAAGTTTCCCTCTCTCCCTTTTCCCACACTCCTTCCACTCTCCCATAACTTCTGCCACTTCTTGGATTTCCATAAACTCATCATGCAGAAATATATGCACTACGATTCAGAGAGGTCACCTACTCTGCTCTTGATTTATTTTATCCGAGTCATGCTGTTCCTTATTGCATCTGGTGTTTTCCAGACAGGCAATTTCTGGGTGACACATGCGTGAAAGTGTGGAACACGTCCAAAAAAAGTATTGCTGCTCCACAGAACACAGGATTTGGCATGGGCTCACGTTGCCCTGAAAACCACTTTTTATTGTGGGCAAAAGATCAAAGCAAAAAGAAAAAGATGCAAAGTCAATCTGGTCAAAACTTACTCATTCAATTGGCCTGAAATGTTGATATTTGGGGAATTTATTTAGCTCATACTCGGGGTAAATCGGCATTTTTTTCCCTCTACAAGGAACCTTTAATAGAAATTCTCTTGCTTCATCCTGTTTCTTTCTCCATACACCTGAAATTCCAATAAAACTGCCCGAAACTGAGTTTCAAATAAGCATCTTAACACAGGCTGGTGCAGAGCAGAGGTAAAAACACTGAGAATACTTATGAAAATCTTGAAATTAAAATATTTTTCAATCATCAGAGACCAAAAAGCTGGTAACTAGAAATTGGCAACCTGCTGAGAAAACATCTTCTCTAGATTCCCACTAAATTGAAAACACAAGTACAAACTCATCTTTGAACTAATAAATTAGACAATCATCTAACTGCACAATACTGTTTTTTATCATTTATAATTTTATCATTTGCAGCGAGTGCAATCTAGTAAAATGGCTGAAATAATAAGATACTGTTCTCCTTAAAAGGAAGTCCCAAAACAGACACACAAACAGCCAATTAAAAAGCCCTAATAGCAGCCCTTCTATTGGCTTTTATTCATTATCATTACACATCGATTACCATCATGCATGTTTAATTATGAGGACAAAGGCCTGACCAAAGCGTTTTAGCCTCTCTAATTGTGTAGGCTTTTAACAATGCACTGAGCAGTGCTTGGCATTTGGTCTGAAAAATTATCAAATAAGTGAGGTCTGCCTTCAGCGGGCACATTTCCCATGGACAGGAACGTTCGGTGCGTGTTGCAGTTTTCACAAGGAAAAGTTTTCTTTTCTGGAAAGAAAGAAACTCAGAAAGAAACTGAAAGAAACTCAGAAAACTGAGTTTTCTCCAGCTCAGTTCCACATTCCCCCAAGATATCTGCTGGCTATAACAGTGAGAAATGGAGGAAAATGAAGAAATGTGAGAAATGTGAAGAAAAGTTCTTTGTGCTTGTCACCTTCCCTGGCTGAAATTCAGATTAATATTGTTAATATTGGACTCTATCTGCCAGGTCTTTTTGGGTTGGTTTGTTTAAAAAGACTCTTAACTGGTTCAATTATGAATTATGGTTTCAACACGAGCTCATTTGAGTGATAGGCTTGCCTTGCCTTGCATGGATTAAGTCTTCTGCCTGCAAAGGGAGTAAAATCAGCCCTTTTCTCATCAAATTCAATTTAAACTTCTACACAGGGGTATATCACAGCAGTCTTACCTGGAAACACAGCCAGATTTACAGTCCTTGCTAAGGAACAATAAAAACTGCCTTCGCTTTGATTTTCTCCTTTTACCTTGATACGTTTCAGGGAGCAGATTAAGTGAAGGAACAAAACAAATGATCCACGTCCTTGTCAGCAGCCACACAACTGGCCCATTAGCACTGCAAAATTTGTGAGTTCTCGTGCTCTCTTCTATTGCATTTTTGCATTTTTCTGCTTAAATGTCATGTAGAAGCTTTACCCCTGGCCCTCCATGAAGGTGCACGTGTCTGGGATTGCAGTAAGCACGGCAGAGAAGAATCAATTTGATTTTACAGGAAATGGAGGGAAGCAAGCAAATGAAATAGAAAACCCAAAGCCATCTGCGTCCCTGCAGACACCTTTACGTGTGAGAAGACACCTTTACATTACCCCCACAACAAAAGGGAATTATTAGTGCCCTACACATCACGGGGCTGAAGAGTCCCACCTCATCTTTGCCACGCTGGGAGGAGTTGAGGGAGAAATGAAATGTCAGCGTGCAGAAAGCTGAGAGCTGCAGGATGGAAATGGGGAAAGAAGGGCAAAATGAGGCCGTGTCCCCCTGCTCCCAGGGCAGAAGACATGATGGAAAATCTCAACATGTCCCCAAAAGGAGAAGGGAGAATGAGGATGCTAGGCCCATGTGTGCTTCTTGCACCCAGTACAGCCAGCAGAATTAAAAGGGAGGTAAGCTACTAGTTTCGTATTTTTTTAGACTTAAACACCTCAGAGCAGGGATATTTCTTTATTCTTTGCTCAGCACAATGAGGGCAAGTGCCTTAGTGCCTCTGTGTGATGTAAAGAACAGAGGCAGCACCTACAGAACTGCACGACAGGCAGAGTGGCTGAATGCACCGGGAGGAAAATCCTGTTGCCAATATATTTCTTTTCCTCCTCAGTGTTTAATGTTTACTGCCCAGAGTATTTCAGGCCTGAGTTTTGCATTGACTTTTTTAGGACTGATGACAGGCTCGGAGCTAAACACACGTTCAGATGCTTTGGCACAGCAGAGACCAGGAGCCCAGCACAGCAGAGGATTAAATCTGCACTGCAGCCTTCACGTGGCTTTATTGCTAATTTTTGCACATATGTCTGTGATCAGTTACAGGGCTCCGACATATGGTGAGTGCACCTGCTAACTCAGACAGCACGGACCCTCATGGCAGGAGCTGCCAGGGTATAAATAAGGGATTATAATGTCCCTGGTGCTGGAGAACTCTGCCTTCCCCAGACAGCTCCGTGGCAATGCAATCACCTCAGATCAACAGGCTGGAAGGGTTTGCAGGCCTGCTGCAGAATGGATGCCTGCCTCTCCCACAGTTAAGCAAATTTGTTATTAATTATGCGAGATTCAAATTGATGGAGGGTGTTTTCAGGGTTTGGTGCTCATCAGCATGATCTGGGGTGGAACGTGAACAGATCACTTCTCTACCCACGGTCACCTACCTACAGTTTTCATCTGTAAAATTACAGTTTTCATCTGTAAAATTACGTTAATTGCCCGAGAAACTGGCAACCACATTGGCGTGGGGGAGCCATAAAGTTCCCCCAGCCTTTGTCACAGAGCTGGGCAGTGACACTCACGGGTCCCTGCAGCACCAGGGTCCCTCTGCCCCTCCCAGGGACGTTCCCCACTGCACAGTCAATGCCCTGTTAAACTGCTCACCTGCTGAGCTTTTTTTGACCCTGTTTTACACCACAACGACACAGACTCTGAGATTCAGAAGGCTGGAAATGACTCCTTTGTTTTTGGGATGTGTCTCCTTAATATACCACTCCACACAGACCAATTGGATTGGGGACACAAAGACAAACCTCTTCACTCACATTGATCAGAGCAGAGGGACAGCAAGAAGTCCCTCCTAGGAAAAGGAATGAAAAACAAAGTTACAGTTACAAAAACATTTCTCCTGTTTGCAGAAAATTCCCTGGGAAAAGAATTTCAGGAAACCAAAACACCTCAGGCACGGAACCAGGGCTACACTTTTTATTCCCAGCCCTCTGAGCTGAGCTTTAACCCCTCTGCTGCAGGGATTAAATCACTTCTTGATGCCTTTTCAAGCTCAACCCCGGCACTGACCACCCTCTCCTGCTGGTTTTCCACTGTTTTTCCTTTCCAGATCCTTCAGGACCTTCCTGCAGAGCAGACTGTGCAGCCCCCAGCTGCAGGCAGGCGTTTGAAGCCCCTGTCTGCACACATCACAGGGAGCCCCTGCCCACGTCTGTCCTGTTTTGGCATCAGCCTCCTGCGCCAGGCTGGGAACAGCACAAATTGGAACAGCACAAATTGGGCAGCAGCTCTGCAGCTGCCCAGGCCACGGCTCTGTCTCCAAAAGGGCTTTTCGGGACAAAGAGCATCCAGGTGAAATCTCAGAGCTTTCACAGCATTTGATGCCGCGTCTCCAGATCTGGTCCCCAAAAGTGGGTTTCGGGTTGTATCTGCAACGTGGCTTTGCCAGGAATTCTCCTTCTCCCGTTCCGCTTCTCAGGAAAACAAAAAAATTGCGAATAATGTATTTCACTCAAAAATGTCAGGAAAACATCTTTAAAGATTTGAATACAATTAAATACAACCCTCAGAATCTCATTTTCGGTTTGGACTTGAATATCATTATCTTTTTTCTCTGTGCCCGTGTAATTTTATATTCTAGGATGCAACACCATATCCTCAGGCACAAGAACAAGAATTGAATTTTTTCATTTTATCCAGTCCTGATTATTTTTGTGAGGGTATTGAATGCGTGGCTAACACCACTGTAGTAGAGGTAATTAGCAAAGTATCTTTTTTTTTTCCCTCAGCGTTATTTCCACAGCCCTCTGTACACTCTGGCAGCCTTTTTTACAAGACTTTTTTTTCTTTTTTTTTTCTTACTCCTCAATTAAATTATTCCCCATGCTTACACCTGAGTACACAGAATATACAGTTCGAGTGACATGTTTCAAATTCTGCCTTTTGAAGCTCTCCTGTCCTAGTCCTGCTAGCAATTTTTGCCTATGGAAAACCCTCCGGAGCACATTACCATCAAAATCTGCCAGAGGCACTGTGCAATGTTAGTCAAGGCATCTTTAATAAGGAAAGAAAGGTCAGCAGCTCATGGAATATCAAGCTGAATATTGAAGAATTATGAATTTATTTTTTTTTTCTCTGTGCAGATTTCACAGGTATTCTTTGGGGTTTTTTGTTGTTTTTTTTTTTTCCTGATTCATTTTATGCCAACAGCAGAGGATTTGTTTGGTTTTCGGCATGTACCAGAAAAAAAAAAAAGAAAAGAAAGAAAAACCAACTTTCTTATCAAATGAGTGTCGGTATATAAATCACTTTTTATATGTCAGGACATAAAAGCAGTGTAGAGATCAGGTTCCTAACACACTCTTGACATGGAAAGTAGCTGTTTCCTAACAATTCAATTAGAAATTGCATTTCCACGAGGGAAAGGGGCAGCCAGAGCTCAGGGCTGCACAGGCCATGCCCTCTCCAGACCATCCAACCCAAAGAGATAAATAAATTCCACATTTTGTTCTCCCGGTGCCACCAGAGTTAATGTTGCTTCACAACTGACAGGTTTTTCCTGGAACAGCTCAGGATGTGATCACACAGCGGGGCCCTGACCTCTGGGCTGCATAATGCTTTTGGGATCAATAGCCCAGAAATTAATGTGTTTATCATATCAGAGCGATTTAAAAACTTCATCCATACGGTCACTAATTACCTCCAGTGCCCGTGATGCAGCGTTCTGAACTGCTGGGCCAACGCTCTCAGATTCTGCACGGGGAAAAAGTTGAATTAGGCAGCCTGAAAAAATCAAACCCAACTAATTTCTCCTGTTCTCCCCAGGTCATTAATCTTCCTGGGACAAATTACCCCCGGCAGCTCAACAGAGTGGCACTGATGGACTGGGGAGACAACAAAGCCACTCTGGCACAGCCGAGAGGAGCATTTGGATCCTCTGCACCTTCTTCCTTGAATTGCCCCATGTTTCCTCCTTTTTTTTGGCCCAAATTATTCGAATTTATTACTTTTAACTCATGTATTTTTAGAATTATCCATGTACCTTTAGAATTATTAATGTATTTTAGAATTATCCATGCGTTTTTAGAATTATTGATGTATTTTTAGAATTATTCATGGCTCACGTTGAGCCATCCTCTGCTGAACAACATGACCACTTTGAGTGCAGTTTGACAAAGCAATTTTGCAAGGTTTTTGTTTGGGTTTTTTGGGGGTTTTTTTGCTTTTTGCAAGTATTTCTGCAAGAGTAGCAGAACTATTCTGATAAAAGAGTAGCAGAACGAGTCCTATAATATTTAGAAATTGCACAGGATCCCGGTATGGCGTTAGAGGCAAAATATTAATATTAAACTAAGAAGCTGTTAGCTGAATTCAGGGGGGGTTGTCACGATGAGAATGTGAGCTCTCAGCACAAACATAACAGCAATGCAGGGAGATGAGTTCCAACTCAACAAAAAACAAGACTTTAAAACCTAATTATAAACATAACGCTAAAAATTTCGTTTTCCCAGACAGAAATCAGGCTCTTTTCAGTGTGGTGTGACGTAAGGCACAAATTACCTCCGGGTCACATTTGCTTTTGTCTTAAAGCTTGAGGGGGAAAAAAAAAATCCTCCGGCCTTTTTCTTTAACCTGTGGCAGAGCAGCCAAAGGCGCTGATGAGGTCACAGCAGTACATAATGAGTGATCAGTGAAGAAAATGGTGCCATATGTTGCTTTTTTCCCTTGCTGTGTACTCAGTTCCCTGGAAAATGACCAACAGGAGCTGCAGCTAAATCGTGCCCTATTTTCCTGTTATCAGATGGGGTTAAAGAGTCATGTAAATAAATATACATGAACCAAACAGAAACAGCTGGAAAGTTCCCAGAAGGGACCTCTAACAACCTCCAAGCTGGATGGGCCAGGGTAGATCAAGGGATCATTATTAAGATTAAAGGCTTACACCAAACCTGCTGTGAATTTCAGTCCGCTGAATTTTAAACGTTGATGGCACAAAGTAGAAAGAACTAAGTGGTGGGGCTTATTAATTCTTAAAAAGCAAGATGGTGAGAGAGTTGTTACATTTTCTGCATTCCAAACGTGCATGGTGCGATTTCGCTGAGATAAAAAAAAATAATCTGTAGGTGCCTCCTGTGAAAGTCAAACGTTTCAGGCAAACTACTTCTTGTATTGGTTTTCTGGAGGGAAAAAAAACCAAATCAGCATCTTTAATGCTTCAGGGTTTTCTTTTAAAGGCTTTAGGCCAACTTCATTTCAGAGGAACACACCAGAGAAGTGACTGGAGCTGGATGTGAACTCTGGAAGGAAGGAGCTGGTTTACCTTGGTAGACCTGTGCTATTCCAGATGGGCTTGAGGGGATTGTGCTCCTGGGCCTAACAAATGTGGAAAAAAGAGGTTTATTTCCTGGTAAAATTTAACAAGTTTAAATCAGGATGGTGACAAGCCTTGATGAATTTGATCACCTATCTGGTGAATTAGGTAAAACAGCAGGACAGGGAAAGGAAGAAGCTGGGTTAGCAATTTCCTGACCAGAGACAGAAATGGTTTTAGTTGTGCTTTAGAAACAGTTTGAATTGTGCTTTAGAAATAGTTTCAGTTGTGCATTAGAAACAGTTTTAATTGTGCTATAGAAATAAGGGGTTTAATGTTTAAGATTGTTTGTCTTCTCCCTTAAAAATTATATTGCTCGCTACTAGATCCGAATTATACTCTTACATAAAGAAAACAAATTGACTGTTAAGAGGTTCTCAGAACCTCTCAGCTCAGATCTGTTACCAGCCACGGAGTCCAAATGTTCCAAATCTCAACCATCTCTCTGGAGTGAAGGAACAAAAGAAAGCTCCCTTCCTTTTGGAGTCAGTTTCCCATCCCCAGAGAAGAGAGTGTGACAGTAATTAGTTACACTTGTTGAGAGGTTTACACAGGAAATGCTCCCTCCACAGACAAGCTGTGTGGAATTTATGTAGAGTTGGAAAAATATTTAGACTTCTGTCGTGGCTTTGCCATCTGCATTCCTTGGCACTCACACTCCTTGGGCAGAGAGCTGTGCTGACAATGTAAATTAGGTCAGAGTGACATTGGTCCTCCGGGGATGCTGGAAAAGCTCCAAAACTGCTGAAGAACGAGAGCATCCTGTAACCTGGGAGGAGTGCCTCCTTACCTGGGGCTGTATTTTCAACCCGTAACTGTGCCCTGATCCTTTCAGTCGGCACAGAGCCACGTTCCACACCCAGCAATCCAGGATCCAGCACCTGGGCTGGCCTGGTCTGACCTTTGTCCGCTGGAAAAGTGAAGGGATTTCACTTTAAGCATTAAAAAAACATTCCACATGACAGAACTCAACTGTTGAAACACTAGGAACGGTTTTCTCTCCAGAAAGATGATTATGAATAGTGGCAAGACCCATTGTGTGACTTCCTGCTTCAGCCAGCTCCCACATCGGAGCCCACTGACAACATTTTGGGAGCCAATCAAACAGATTTATTCCTAAAAGCTTGACCCAAAGAGTTGACATTCTCTTCTGACATAGGATGGCATATTTCAACTGGCTTTAAAGCTGCCATATCAACAGGTCCCTCTGAATATCCTGGTGCCTGCGTGCCAAAACCCTGGGAGCTGCAGGAAAATCTGGCTTGAAACAAGTCCTGGCTGAGGGAGGGACCTATTTATAAATCAGGTCATGGGGGTTCAAGCTTTTAGCAAAGGGAGAAGTTTAGTAAAAGACAGTATGGGGGGAAAAGTAGAACTTGAGTCAGTCATGAAGATGATTTTCTTTAGTTACGCAGTTTTTAAAAGTGCATCTGCCTCTGCCCCATCTTACTTTAATCTCACAACATTTGAAAGCACGGCACATTTTACAGGAACTTGGAAAAGCTTCCCTGCACAGATCCCTCCCTTGTGCCTACCTGGGACACATCCTCGGAAGATAAACTGATATGAAGGGGCAGCAAAGCACCTCTGTGAGTTGATTCGTGAAAATTGTTTCAGCGAGTGGACAAATGTATTTCCTTTCTCTCGACAGACGGCCTCATGAAGATTTCATCAAAGACCTGCATTATTAAAATCCCTGTTCTCTCCCGAGGGCCGGAGGTGCAGGAACCTCAGGTGATGCTGTGGAACCCATTCAACTAAACCCTCCACACAGCTGCTATTTTTAAAAAGAACACTTAGCAATGGAGCGGGTGACCTGTTCTTTTTCAGGATGAAGCCCACTCTTACCAACGGGAGAGATAAAAACAACCACTTATCCATGAGTGGAAAAGAGCCTTGGTTACACCAGGAGCCCACCCTGCCTTTCTGGCATCTCTTGCTCACAAAGGTATTTTCAGAAAACAAGAACAAAGTGCTTCAAGGAGCGTCTTTACAAGTGTCGGCTTCTTTTATAACCATCAAAGTGTAGCACGTGGAAATAAAAAGATAAACGAAATGTGCGAAAATATTCATAACCAGGTGTTTGGGCTGCTCTTTTCACCCCGACTCCTGCCTATAAAACATCAATCTGCTGTCACCCTGCTGCCAGATAAATAGGCCGGGTAGTTAAAAAGTGACCGGCCAAGAAACTTTTAACTTCCGAGCTCATCATCGCAGCAGACGGCAGATTTTTCCCTGATGAGCCGCAAATTACTGTAGGGCTGGTGGGTCTCTGTGGCTCACGAAGAGCATCGCGCTCTGCCCTGCGTGAAAAAGCGATTTTCGCTTTGCAGTGATAACGAGCCTTTTGTATTCCGAAAGTCCCTCACAAAGCACCTCCGCAGGAGGTGTTCGTCTCCATCAAAGGCCCCGGGTCGATAGATTAAGCCAAAGGAAATGGGAGCGATTCTGCCTTAGCCCCGAGCTCCCTCTTCGCAGCTCCTGAGCTTTATGGGGAGCGCTGGAACCCAAAGAAAAGTTGCCGCTGCATCAAGCAATGAGACTTAGAAACAACAACTTAATTTCGGAAGTCAGCGCTCGAGTAGGAATGAGGCAGGGGGATATGTCTAGAGATGGGTTGGCTGCTAAGGGAAATAGAAGAAAATAGACACAAACTTCTCACTCTTCTGGCTCTCCTTTGCTCAGCTCGAAGGAAATGTCTGGTGAAACCCGTAACTCACCAACCCTGCGCTGCCCGAAATTAGTTGGCTGTGGGTAAGAGGCAATGCCGAATATTAAGGAAACATTGGGGATCTCCATTCAGATAAGCAGGCTTCTGTTACCCTTTCTCTTTTGGGACCAGCTTCAGTAACCTTATAAAACTTAAAGTAAGCTTAAAGAAAAGATTAAGAAGAACTTAAAGAAACTTAAAGTGGTGTAATAAAACTTCATCTGTATTTAAGGATGTGAGAAAGAGCCCCACTACGAGAGAGAGAGTACTGGGGAAGAAGGAGACCTGAAGGAAAGGGAAAATACTGTCAGTGAAGGACTGGGACTGTCTGGAAGAACTGTAGAGCACAGAAGCTTGGCACAGAAAAATCAGAGAATGTTTCTCCTTTCAAAACGGGAAGTTACACCAGTCTGCAATCAGAAAGGAGATGAAAGCTGCCCCAATGAACTGAAGCACCAAACTCCCACTTGAGGAGCCGTAGAACTAAGTGCCTATTAAAAAGCCAGAAATCAGACAGAGAAACATGCAAGGGACAAGGTTAACTATCATCAAAGAGAAGAATTGAAAGGAGGTCGATAACAGCTTGGACAGGAAAGGAAGATGAATAGAAAATTGTTCTGGACCACCTCAAATCCCTGCTCGGCAGAAGGGTATTGATGGGATTCCAAGTGACCAAGAAAAATGTGAAAGATGTGTCCTCCTCCCCCTCACAAAGTGAGCTGAAGGAAAAAGAAAAACAAGAAGGAAAAGAAAGAAAAGCCAAAGTCAGAGAAACCTCCTTGCAAGTTCCTGGGATTTGCTTAGGACAAAGGACAGACTTTACACTGGACACTGAAATCACCTTTTTAAACCCCCATTTCAGAAAAGTGCTCTGCATATTTACATAACACGAGTCCTTGTAGAATCACAGGGCTTCCTGTGTATTTTAATCATATAGAATCACTTTTTACTATTGACAGAGACATAACTCATTTGAAACTCTTTGGAAAACCCCCAGCTGGTGATCCTGACAAGAACCAGAACAGCAGGAACCTCAAACGCTGCAACAACCTCATCAAGAAAACCAAAGCGAAATCTGTACGATGAAAACCGTTCATGAAAAGCAAACAGGAGGAAACTGCTCTGGTGGGAGAGGAAATAAATCTGGGCAGAGGAATTTCTCCTGGCACAGGATGCTCAGAGATTTTGGTCAGTCCTTTTTGGCCCCTTATGCCTCAAGTTCCTTACCCATCTAAGAGAAATAACAGGGGTAATATCATGGCTCTGAGGGTTTTGCTTAGGTGCAAAAAATTTGGAGCTGTGATTTTCTGGTGACCATGGCCTTTCCTGCCATGAGTCCCTGGCCTTTCCTGCCGTGAGTCCCTGGCCGCTTCTCAGCAGTGCTTTAATGCAAAGAAATTTGAACTCTCGGTGCTCTCAGTGGGAGTAAATGACTTTCCAGCAAGTGAGGGGAATCTGTTGGGGTGGGAGCTGTCCATAGTTCTATTACAGTCATCCCAGACATGGGGAATGAGGGAGGAGAAATATTTGGGAGGGGAAGCAGAACTGCTCCTGGCCTCCAGAGGCCTGAGTGGGATTGGGTGTGTGGGTCAGGGTCCAGAGGCACCCCAGGCAGAGGGGACAGGGACAGAGCATTCACAGGCCAGGGAGGAGTGGGACAACCACACTGAGCTCAGCAGGTCTATCAGACCTGCCAGGGTAAGACAAACAGAGGGGACAGACCCACAAACCCTTCTGGATCCTTCCTTTCGGATCTCACAACTCCTGGCTTTTACAGCACAACACTGATTTCACTGAGAAACGCCTTCAGCAAACACCAGCAGGGACCAACACTGAGATGACCAAGCTGTGACAGCCACCGAAAGGCCCAGCCCTGCTCTAAAACCCCTTGGGAAAGCCCATGAATAATGAAGTGTAAATAAAAAAAAAACCCAGACAGACAAATCTCTTGCAGATCAATGTGCTAAACAGGGCAGAACGGGTGGGCAAAATGGAATATTGCGAGGAGCAGCTTGCTCAGCCCTGTTCCATCTGTTGTCTGCAGACAACACAGAGTTACATCCTGTAATTTTTCCCTCTAACATCTCAAACTCTGTGTACTGAGAGAAGAGGTTTAGTCAAGACCAAGGACAGTGGTGATAAAAGCTTGAGAGATTGTCTAGATGAGACCTTGGTTCCTGCAAGCATGAGTAAAGCAGGAGCCAGCGGGTGAGAAAATGGCCCCAAGTGAGCAAGCTGAGCTCCTTCCAGGGTTACAAGTATTAAACAGCGTTTGGTTAAAGATTTTGGGGAGGACTGAAGTGTAGGACCTGTGGCAAATCCCATTTTCTCCAGGTTTCCTTTCCAACTGGGATGCTACAGGTCCCATATATGCAACAGCACACGAAAGGGACTCGCTTTTTTTAAAAACTTCTTCTCCACTGCAGGAGTAATTGTGATGAATTGTCAATCAAGACAAATGCAACCCGCTGATGGAATTAAGGAGGCGAAATTAGAGGCTGGTAGCAAGAGAACAACTGTTGGAATTCACCGTGAGCCAATGATGGATGAGAGCAGGAAAACAAACGGATGGATTGTCAAACACACAAACCAACAGCACGGGGGAAATTGATGGCAGCTCTGCCAGCCAAAGCACGGGCCCGACACGCTGCCTCAAAGCATCATTAACTCCAGCATAAAAGCCCCGTGCCACACAGACTTTATTGGGCACAATCACAGGTGTTTAAGGACTTGACTTAAGGATTTTCTCGGCGCAGGGGTTCCTGTTGCACACACAGCTGCTGGGGAGGGGGGCTCACGGGTACACCAGAGGGACACAACGTGTTGGACATGCAGGAGGTACCTGGGGGATTCTGGCCAATGGCCTACCTTGCCCAAAATGAAAATATTGTCTAGTCAGGCAAAAATAAACTGGAAAAACTAGTGATGTTGGACATGTGGGAGGTACCTGGGGGACTCTGGCCAATGGCCTGCCTTGCCAAAAATGAAAATATTGTCAAGTCAGGCAAAAATAAACTGGAAAGACTAGCGATGTTTGACATGTGGGAGGTACCTGGGGAACTCTGGGCAATGGCCTGCCCTGCCAAAAATGAAGATTTTGTCTAGTCAGGCAAAATTAAAATCCATTTACACAAGTGGAAAGACCAGTGAAGTGCCCATAGAGGAAACGTCTCCTGCAGGAGCAGTAACAAGCAGGGGTGTGGTTTATGTTTGCAGCACAGCAGCAGGCAGGGATGCAGTTTGCCTCTGGCATCTGTCACACAAACTCCCCGGGGTGTGCCTGCTCAGGCTCTGTCTGCAGCACAGGCTGTGCAGGTGAAACTTTTCCCCAGGGTTTCCCACTCAGCTGCACCCCAGCGTGCAGGAAAGGAGAAATGCTGCTCCACTGCACAGCCAGGGCCTTCTCCTTTAGCTCAGCATCCATTCCACTGGAGTTCAGTTTAAATTAACTGTTGTTCAATCCAGAGAAAGCAAAGCCAAGCTCAGCCAGGGAAGAAGACAAACCTTTCCCAGAGCAAAGTGTCGCTGTAGGACACAAAAGAAAGATGAGAGACTCCAAATATTTCCGAAGGCAAAGAGCATTAAAAAAAGGCTTTTTTGTCTAATTCTGACTACCTTTTATCAGGTGTTCCCATCCAGACTGAACATGGTTGGTGAATAGGAATGACACCTCTCTGATCCCATGGGTTAAACCAGAGAAACACCAAAACACCACCTGGAGAAGGATTGTTCTGAGAAAGGAGAGTTGTTTTTCAAGGTTGTTTTGAGAAGAAGTTTTCTTGAGAAATACTTCCTTGGGAAAAAAAAAAAATCTCAGAGACCCAGAAATCTCAGGCCCACAGCAAAGCTGTGCAGCAAAGCTGGAGAGGGAATGGAGTCCTGCTTGCTCTGCCAGTAACTCCTCTGGGTGTTTTTGGTGATATCCCAGAAGCTTTTAAAGGACATTCAACAAAAAGGTCACTGGAAGTGTTTGCAGAGATTACAGGGGATCAGGATGTGTTCACTATGCACAGTCTGCTGCATGCTCAATTCACTGTCATGGAGGAAGAAAACAGCAGAATTAATCCTCACAGAGGAAATTAGGATGATATTGTGCTGGGGCACGTTCCTGGATTATAAGATTTCCACCCGTCAATCCTGAGTTATTGCTCTGCAAATACTCAACACAATTTGATAGATACTCTGGGAAAAAAAAAATACAATAAGAAATTGCTTCCCTCGTGTTTCAGCATGAACATTCCATAAGAAAGAGGCATTTAGCATGACACCACCGAATGCCCAGACCTTTATTAGTGGAGGCCGTATTTCAAAGCAGGTCTCCATCATTCTCTTGCCATTAGCCCACCTAACAAGCATAATTTTTTGTGCAGTTACCATGAATTATTCTAGCCAGGAGGGAACACAGGCTTGGTTAGATGTTGCTCACACATCCATCTGCATCTTCGAGGTAGAGCAAGATGTGAATTAAGGTGTCCAAAGACACAAAAAAACTTTTCCTTGGATGCTTTCCCCTGTTATGCCACAGAACAGTCTGCCTCAGACAGGTGATTTCTACAACTTCCACCCTGAAATACATGTTTTGCCTCAACTACTTCTCACAAATCCTCGGGAACACACGCAGAAGTGACAGAGGTGTAATAGTCACACAGCTCAAACGGAATGTGAAAACACACAGAGATTAAAGGCAGGGTTTGATTCTCAGCTGTCAAGGTGACTTTGTCTCCTCGTGCAGGGTTTTCTGAGTCACCCACACAGATCAGGGCACCTGCACTTGGTGCTGCCCGTGGGAATCCGACCCCACCAGGCACTTCCAAATCCCCTCACACGGCTCATAAAACCCACACTCCGAAGGTGAACAGAACACAAACATTTCCAAAAGGACCAGTTTGGGCCGTGGGAAACAGGCCAATCCTCGGGGTCCTTTCACCACACCAGACACTGGAAATTATGGAAATCCTCCCTGTCCTCTGGCAGAAGCAGAGATGGAATGCTCCAAACCAAAGTACAGGCATTAAACCATGGGAATCCCACATGGGAAAGGTGTGCAGCGGGGCAGGGAGACGCTCCCCAGTTCATGGAGAGAAACCAGAATGCCACTCCTGTGTGTGTTTTTTCATGTCCCTTCTAGCCTGGTTGTTTGTAGTGAGTAATTCAGCCCTTCCTGGCATTTCATAATCACAGTTAAGAACATTTTGTCGTGTCCAAAAGTCCAGGACACTCCTGGCATGTAGGGAGGGGGATGACGCAAGGAGGCTGAGAAGAACCAACAATGTCAGGGCCAACTGTAACACTTCTCATCCCAATTATTCTGAAATGCTTGGACACATCTCACTAATAAATAAAAAACTTAATGGACTCTTTTGCTCGTGTTACACCAGGTGAGGTGGCTCTCTGAGCAACACAAAATTGGGAAAGATCATTTAGCTTGTTATCAAAAATAAAAACCCCCAAAAGGAACAAGCAAATAAAGGCAGGGAAACAAAATCCCCCCAAGGTGGCAGAATCTGGGTACACCACTCACAGTGAGCCTGTGAACCACCCTAGCCTGAGGGCAAGAAATAATGTGAAGTGTAAAACACTCCAATAAATAAAAGCCTCTAATAAATTCTGGACAGTCACTCGCAAACTTCTGCCTCTTCTCAAATATTGTTCACATCACTGTAGCCAGGAATGGTGTCTCATCATGCAAGACTCTGCAAACAGAAGCAAAAAGTGTTGTTTGCCCCAGGGAGGTGGGGCTGTGTTTGGAGAGGGCAGATGGCAAATGCAGGACCAGAGGCACGAAGGCTCAGGGAACAGCTCTGCAGCTCAGAAGTCAAACCTCTCCAATATTGCCTGATGACCAGTGCTCCAGGATTCATTGCCTCCTCAAGTCCTCGTCCCCTGCCTGCAAAGTGACCTGCAGATGCCTCTAGGACAGCACAGGGTGTATTTTCCCTTGCCTAAATCTGTAGCATTTCACAAGTCCTAACAATCCATCTAATTTCAACCAAACGTTCCTTCTCTAAGTAGAACGCACAGATGCAGAATGCTCGTGTGTGCCTAAATTCTCTCACTTAAACCCGACATCAAACTCGAGCAAAAAAGCCCAGAGAAAACATATCCTACTTCAAAACATTTTAATTAGTCACACTCATTTAACTCCACGTTTTCCTGCGGTACAAAGCAGTGCTTATCTTTACGGTTCAGGCTGCAAACTCCTCACTTTCTCGAGATGCTCACAAAAGGAATCTGACTGCTTCTGGGTGGGGTTGTTGGCATCAGCAGGAGCTCAGCAGCAGAAATGGTTTTTTTTTTTTCCCTTTGGGAAAGACTCTGCTGTGTCACCCGTGTTTTGAACGTGTCGTGTCCGGGCTCCACCAGCTCCAAAGCAAATAATTCACTGCAGGAAATTTTCATTTTGGTTCATTGCTGCAAGCCAGCACAAGCACTGCCATCCCTGGGGTTCCCCTCTGCTCAAGTGTCCAGCTTTTGGCTGAGGTCTGGGAAAGAGTTAAATGTTGATTTTTACAATCATCTCAGTGGCCTTCCCACCAGAGGATGATATTCCAGCACACCATTATGGCAAATTTTCCTAATGCCTGCCCGTGGGGATATCTGTGTAATGGCACCATCTGACTCTTATCATAATTTGATTCAAACTCACATTGCTTTTACATTTTATTTCTCTTTGCCATTCTGGCTTGCAACAGCCAACAGCAGGCTGGAATTTTACCTAAATGAGAGCGTTTTTGCTCAGAGAAAGAACATTACTCTGTGCCATTTGCTTAATAGTTCACATTACTGTGTGGGGGGTGTTGCATTCTTAGGCCAACTTCCCGGCACCCAGTTTGTTAAAAGTTTCAAGGGCAACCCAGCAATAGCTTCTGCATGGAAAAACCTTCCTGTCTGGGCAAAATTAGAGTTTCTCAGATAGATCAGAAGTCAAGAAAAACCTCAGCTGTATTTATGCACGGGCAGAAATAAATTTATAAATACAAGCTCTACTCTTGACACAAAGTGTCTGTGTTTTCTCAGTGAAAACAACCTCTATTTAACACTTATTTAACATTTATTTTATGTGTTCGTTCTGCAAGCAGTGCAGAAATTTAAGAGATGGACTTTGCCATTCTTCTGCTGCTCCCTGTGACAGCTTTCAGTGGCATTCCTGACATTTGCATTTCAAACCGCGGTAAGAATAAGGCATCCAGCAGAGGCATCCACCCTCCTTCAACCCAGAATCCAACCCGTGAATGTGTTACCCACCATTAAGTTTATATTTACAGTCTTGGAATCAGGAGTTTCCTCTGAACTGCTCTCTGGTGGGAAGGAGGGAAAGCAGTGCAGGGGAAACCTCCCAGTCCTCAAATGTTAATGTCCTTAAATGTTGCTTTTATCTTCTTTTTTTCTGCCAGAGTTGGGCTTAAATGCTCGAGACAGTATTTCGTGTTCAGACTCAGATGTTTGTTAATTTTTATCTCTGTTACAGTCTCACAGACCGTGAGCTCTACAGCGCTTCTAACAAACTAAAAATGGCCCCATCTCCCTCTCTACGAGGCCTTTTAAACTTACAAACTCTCCAATTATGAAATGACACCTAAATTATTCTTACTTTTAACCCAATAACCAACCACCCGTGGCCCACAATGTGGATTTTTCTGTCCAATTACAAAACGCTGCCCAAACCCAGGAAGAAGAAGGTGAAAAAGAAGGACTGGCCTAGGCCTTAAATCCTCCATCTTGCTTTTCATATATTACTGTATTCCAAACCCTTAAACTCTTAAGTTTTCCACTGTGTGATATCACACACTTCTATCCAAACCACACACCCACAATCGCAGTGCTGTCACTCAATTTTGGGAGCCTTTTCCAAGGCCTCAGGTCAAATGCAGTGTTTCCCTGGGAGTCAGTGCCTGTGAGCACAGAAATCTGGAATTCTCCATGCCCAGGGTTCCCACAGGGAGCAGCTGAAGGATCTGCCCAGTGCCTGAGAGGCACCGGAACAAAAATTCCCTTTTCTGACTCGTCTCTGACAGGAGATTTGGCCAGAGGCCACCTCTTCATCCTGCAGAAAACTCTGTGTTTAAGCAGTGAAGCAGCAGCTGATTAGGAAGCTGCCACACAGGAGCTGTGTGTGCCAATGCTGCAAAGGATTTTTAGCATAAAAAGCCAAGAGTCTGAATTTCAAAGCATGAGAAAGGACTAGAAATAAACTGGAGTTTAAAATACACAATTAGATGTATTTTAAAAAAAAAGGCAAGTATTATTTTTTTCTGGAGTTCCGTCTTCCCTTCTTCCAACACTTGCTCTTATTTTTTTTCCCCTGAAGAGGCTCAAAGCCCATATTTAATAGAATTTGATAAATATCTTAAACATCATGAGAAAAATGTCAGTTATTGCCAACCTGTGATTAGGGTTGATACTGATCTAAAAAGCCAGACCTTATTTTTAGATTACTACAAAATACTTCAGTGGCTTATGTTGAAACGATTTCAGAAATTGTTTTTATTAATACACAGCCATCTGTACTTCTAAGCAGGTGATAGAAGTTTGATCTGCAACTTTAAAATTCTGAGACACTTAGTTGCTAGGAAACCAACAAATCCAATTCATGTGTCTCTTATAACACAAAAATATAACTACGTACCGATTCTCTCAGAAAAACTCGTGCTGTGTATTTTTCAACTTCACCTTTTGTCAGTGATTTGAAGCTTTATTTTCTTTCATTTGGGCCTAAGAGAAGGCAGATCGCTTATAAAGAGATTGGTAAATATGTTAACAGAAAGAGAGGTGGAATATTCTTTTATCAGAATTTTTCACGTCTCTCGTTTCTGGCATGAGGAATGTCTGAGCAGCGAGTTATAAAGGCTTGAAATTTGCTTCTAATACGGATTCCCAAATTTATCTTTAATATTTCATCGCCATGAGTGTTGATCATTTCTGGCTCAGAAGATGGTTTTGTAGCCAATCAATCTGGTGTCTTTATGGGAAACATTACTCATAAACACATGTAAAAGGCCTGTGCTTCCCTTACAGCACAGCCAGATCAGCATTTATCTGTGTACGCCCCTCTGACCTTGCAGTTACTGCCTTATCCAGATGATGCATTGCAACAGAATTATTAATTCTACTTCCTTACCCTCTTATTCTCTGCCTTGGCAGGCCCATTAAGAGGAATTAAGTTTATATAGAAATAAGTAAATACTAAATACATATATATAATAAATATATATAAATATATTTATTATAAATATATAAAAATAATATATAAATAAGTTTATGTTTAAGTTTCCACATATTCCATTAATGACAATTAGCAGTGACGTGATGGGAACCTGAGTAATACGTTATTCAAAGAGTGGCATTTTGTTTGTGGGCAGAGGTAAATAGAAATACCTTGGATTCTGGGAAATTCTGGGGATTCTGGGAAAGTGTTTTCTCAATTTCATCAAAGAAATGTGACTATATGTGAGAAACAGAGACAGTGCACCCCTTTTATAGGAGGAAGAAAAACCCAACAAGGTCTAAAATAAAATCAATGTCCTCTCCGCAAGTTATCTCATATTCTCTCAACATATCTGAATGAAAAGCAAAAGCAGTGATGAAAAACAAAGTTAGGACAGCCAGTCTGCTCCCTTCTTCGAGAGATGCCAGAATTCCAGAGGTGACCATTTTGCATTTGCTTTTCCTGGGACAAGGACAAGTGCCAGCTGAACATCCTCCCCTTGCTGGCAGCAGCCAGGGGACAGCACCCAGACACCCTGAACGTCCCAGGAAACATCAATTCTGACCAAAAAACAGGAACTTCAGCCTGCACAAACTGCTTTTCTTCCCCAGCTTTGGAGCTGGCAGCTGCAGGGAAGGCTCTCAGAGCCTGGTGACGTGCCACGAAACAGCTTCTGCAATTACTCAGCCTTGTTTTGCTCCTTGCCTTTAACGAAATAAATAGGAAATGACATCCCATAAACTGCATTGAAACGTTTAGATGGCAAATCACACACTGCAGCTTAAGAAATGGCAGATTTATGCTGCCACACAGGCTTTGCTCTGCCCTCCCAGGATTATGGCGTGTTTTTCAAATTCCATGATCCAACCCTCTCTTCCAAACACTCTGGGCTTTGACTAAGATAAGAGCTCAGCGTTGGAAGATAAGTGTGGGAAGAAATCCAGCCCTGCACAGAATTAAAGTTGCACAAAGAATTACAAATTTAGATTTTTCTCAGTTCCCCAACTCTTGACCTTGCAAGAGAGAGCCAGATTTTTAATGTGTAACTGTAGTGAATACATCTGAGTACACACTAATGGTATTATGCTCGTATCTCAAATACACAGGCAAATCCATTTCCTCTGTTGAAAATGTTTCTGTCAGGGAATAATTCTGAAAATCCTTTGCCCATATAAGTGGTGCTAACAGAAGGATCCTCTGCAAAGACACAACTCTGCCCCGTGCAGCTTTGAACAGAAAACCTCTGTCCCTAAGGAAGCATCAGTTATTCCCCAAAAAAAACACCTTTTCTTCACTCCCTGCAGTTTTCCCCTCACAGTTCTTGCCTCCACCCCTCCAAAGAAGACTCTGGAGAGAGGAGCAGAGCAGAGCTGCTCATAAAATGGAGACGGAAAAGATTAAGACTGTTTACATTAAGGAAAAATGACTAAGGTAGGACCTGATGAAAGGGATGTAAAACAGATATTGAATTGAGGGCTTGCAATCGACCTAAGATGAGGGGAAAAAGGCTTTTTTCTCCCTGAAAAATAAATTCTAATTCTCAGAGACACCCTCAGCATCTCAAGCAGAACATTCTACCTGCTACCCTGTCAGGGAACTGTATCAGTGTTGGGATTTTCTACTGCAGCATTAATACATGAAAGAACAATAAGACGAACAGCTCCCTCCCCCAAACACAACAGACTATCACAGCCACGGATTCACCTTCTTTTCCCTTATTCCATCAGCTCTAGGTCTCCACCCCTTTCAGCTGGGTGTGCAATGTGAAAAAAGGCAGACCTGGATCAGAAAATAACCTTCCCCAAGAGCCAGAGCCCAGCAGTGACCCAGCCCCAGCCACTGCTCTGTGCTCCATCCCTGCCAGGCACCAGCAAACCCCATTTGTCAGCCTTGGCTCACCTCAGCTCATCACTTCCAAATCCATCCAATGCACAGTTGAAGCAAGAAGCTTGCAATAAATACACAGAGGCAGTGCTGCTCAGCCAAAAGTCAAAAGGAGGAATCAGGTTGTGCAATTATACAGTCAAGCATTTATTTGCAAAATTATTGCTTTGGCTGAAATACAGTGAAGGAATCAAGCAGAAATAAACTTCAAGCACCTACCATTCAGCCACCTCCATTCTCTAATCAGCTGATTATCAATGGATTTAATAAAAATTAAATTGAAGAATAGGAAGGTGTATCTTTCCAAACGAAAGTAGATGGAATGATCTAAATCAAAAATGCAACAAAGCACCTTTGGAGGGTGGGAAGAAGCACAGCAAGATCTGCAGATCACACCAATGCAACAGACAGAAGATTTCTTGGTCCAAGCCAAAATAACTCTACCCTCATTGCAAATCAGTTTTTGCAGGTTTATTCCAGCCAAAGGCCTCTCCCAAATGCAAAAGAAAATGAATAATCTTAAAGAACATGTATCAATATTGGTGCCTTTATAAGGAGAAAGCAGCTTCTCCTTTTCTTGGTACTCTCACACATCTTGATGAATTTTGTTCATTTGAAATAATGAGTGCTTCCAGCATTGCCGCTTTTGAGAGGGGAAGGAGGAAGGGAGGAGAAAAACAAGCAGAAGATTGAAGTAAGAAGATCTTACATCTAGAGCTCCAAGTCTAAAATGTAGCTTCATCTCCTTCTAAAATAAGAGCTCCTTTGGAACTTTTTGGGGACACACAGCACAGGAGAATTAATTTAGAAACTCCCTTGTAGATGTGATACATGAACAAAAAGGGTTTATCCATACCTTATACAGAAGTAGTAGAGTTTATCCACTTTGAAATAATCCTTTCACCCCCCCAATATAAAATATTCCCAATATTTTAATTTTTACTGATAGCTGCTTTATTTACAATACAGAGTGTAGTTAAATTAAGCAATATAGAGAAAAATCAGCTTTATTCTAACAGAAACTATATAGAGTTCACCCCACAGAGAATAACTGCCGCAAGGTCAAGATTAAAGACACGTTACCTTTTTCATGGTGCATAAAACAGAGCATTTTGGGTGTGTATTTTGCATTTTATACCTGTAGCCATAAAGCAAAGGGTAACTCTAACCAATGGCTCCAAAGAACATGTTTCATCTCCCTTGTGCTGTCAATAGCAACAAACAACTAATCCTCGCTCAATAAATGCATCTTTTATAAGATACATTACAAAAAACGTAATGTATCTTCCTTTTACAATTTCTAGCATAGAAGCTGCAAGAAAGGAACACACAAGATTAGATGAGGACAACTTGACCTAATATTGAAAAACAGATTACTGCTCTCCCGTATTACAGGGGTTATAAAACCATTTATTTCTGCGTGGAACAGCTCACAAATACCAATTCCTTGCAGCAGAAACTGGGAAGACAATAAGGCATCATCCCTGAAATAACTCAGGAATGTTAGGTCGGTTTGTTTTTCTCTCTCTCGAAACGCAAAGGTGACTTACAATCTACTGTGCCTCAGCAATAAATGGAGAAAAAAATAAAAGAGGTGGCTCGCTACCTGTACACACACACACTGTTCCATGGTAATTAACAATGATGGTTTTATTACAGCCCGTGCAGCAGCTGATCAATAGGGTTTGATACTTGCACAGTCGACAGCAGCTCCTGGGTGTCTGCATAATGTTCTCTGCACAACTTGCTGCCCCAGGTACAGCAGTTACCACCAATGGCCCAAAGCCAGCAGAGAAAACTGCATTGACAGCCCACAAATCACTCTCCACACCTGTCCAGATTGGGGCTGGATGCTCCAGAGCACGGGGGAGAATGGCTGAAGTGCGAAAAACAAAATATTCAAAACGAACCAACAAAATTCACAGAGGTAGGATTGCTGGATATCGGGAGATGAGAATCCTAATTCTGCTACTTGTGAACCATTTTCTCTGAGTCAGCTCCAAAGAGCTATTCCATTCTACCTTAGAACAATCCAGGAAATAATCCTGCCTCTCTCACAAGGACAAGGTCACGCGTAAGACTTGGAGATGAGACCCAAAGGCATCAGGAGAGAGAAGAGAGTTTCCCAAGGGCCTTGGACACATCTCTGTTTTGGCTACTGCAGGTTCATAAGATCTAATTTGTCCTGCTCTAGTTTTCGGGACATATTTCATGAATTCTCCAGTCCTCTCCCATCTCAGTACCAGGTCACTGAGTGGGTTCCTTCAGGAGACACTGGGGCTGAAGGTTCTTCCCATCACATACAAATGCTGGACTTGGATGTTTTACCTTTTTCAAATCTGGGATATCTCAAACGTATTGAGAAACTGTAGGTGACCACGGCCTTTCATTTGGAAGAGCCACTTTGGTTTTGAAATCACAAAGATTAATCCCATAAATCTTACAGGGCATTCTAAATTCAAAGCTTTCCATATAAGTGTCTACACCAAAGCCAACGGCTTCAGTGTCTTGACCTTTCCTGTTCCTTTGCTTTCATCTCCTGTCTCCAGAAGACACTGTGTGAACTAATTATTATCAGAAATAATAAATGAACTAATTATTTTCAGAAAGGTAGCTAGGTACAAGACAAAATGCAGCGTACGGTGTCATATATGCTATATATATTTTTATATTTCTATGTGTTTAAATGCAGAGTCCTTATTGTTTTGCAGCTACTGTCTCGAGACTTACACTTTTCTAGCTGATGGAGGCCACAAAAATGACATAGCAGTGATTGATGCTCAAGGTTGGAGACAGATGCATAAGGAATTACGTTCTGGTTGGTTGTGAGGAACATCTTTAGTGTCACAGTTTGCATTTCGGGAACAATGACTTTCACAGAGCTTTTCAAACTGTCCAAGGACTATGCAAGGAAATTTCCTGTCCTTCCTGCTTGCTGGACTCTTAAATCCCTGTAAAACTCATGATCATTTTCTTTCCTTTCCTTTCTACAGAATAATACAGATTCTTTCTCCCCCTATTTTCTCTTGCTTTTTTACTCATTCACAAGTATCTTCCACTTTGACTTTCCCCTCTATTCTTCCTTAAATATTACAACAGATATAAATTTCCTACTTCAGATGGTGTTTTCAATTTCTCACCTTTCATCTTTCTTGCCTACTCCACCTAATCTTTTAAAACTCTTTTATTCTACATGCCATTTTATATACTTTTATATTCTTTCTGAGAGGCTTCTCGCTGTACCCACAATTTAAACACTGCTCTGTATTTTTGTGGTACTTCCACCTGAAGAAACACCCAGAATCTTTTTATCTCCCCTCTCATCTCCTTCACTGCTTGTTTTACCTGGCCATCTCACTCCTGACCTCTCCATTTTCCATTCTCATCCCCTCTAATTGATGGGCTTGCCTCACCCACTACTTTGCAATTAGCCTTTGACTATTTTTTTACACAGTCCCTGACAGCACTTAGCTCTAATCTTGTTTACTCTTCCAGCCTGTTAATTCATAACCCCTTCTGCATTATTCAAAACATTTATTCAAGTGTGAACCTCTTGCAGTTCCAGCACATTTTGCATCTCTGGGTAGGTGTTTCCACAATATCTGTGATGTTGAGGGCAATTTGTTACATCAGACAACCACAAGCAGCTCATCAAGTCCACAAAAACTCGAGATGTGGCCACTGGAAATAAACCAGTGCAGGACAAATATTTGCTAGGCCAGGTCACCAATTCCACCAGCCAGGGCAAAACCAAACTCTCCTTTACCCACCTGCCAAGACACTCTGCTGACTGACCAAACATTTTTCCACAGTCACTGCTGCTTTTTTGTTTTCCCCCCTACACGTCAGACATCCAATTTTCCAGACTAAAAATACCCAAAGTTTGTTTCTTGGCAAGACCTTTCTGGTCTTCATTAGAATAGGTGTGGGGATTAAATAAATTGATTTATATTTTGCTTTAGTTTCAGCTCCCCTTCGAGCACAAACTGGCCTTCATTTGAGTAATGAATGACACAGCATTGCCTTTCACACACCAGGGAAATTTCCCGTGCTCCAAAGACTTTTTCTGCCCTGCAGAGAATCTGAACGAGGCTGACAACCTTTCTGACTGACAAGAAGGATTTGACAAGAATTCCCATGTCCTCCACTCCCAGCAGTGGGCTGGGTTACCTGTGCCTGCCCGTGCTGGGGGAAATTTCACATGGGCTGCACCAGAATGGGCACAGAAACGTGGAATATTTACATTTCTGATTGTGGCCTCCAAGGACGGTGCCAATGGGAACAGCTGGAAAAGTGTTTCTGGACTTTGTGCGAATTCAGGGATCAGCACCGGGAGTTTCTCCAAGCCCCAGAGGAATACACAAAGCCCGGCATGGTGGGGTCATTCCTGAGGGAGCTCCTGGCTGAGTTACAGCAGATCATCACCCACCCCCTCACCCTACTGACCATAAATCACCCAGGGCAAGTCAGGAGAAAACTCATAATCAATGGCAGGAAAAGCAAATCCTACACTTGAAGTTGATTTGGTATTGACTTCAGCTTTACTGGAACCCAGACTGTGCCAGCCTGGGAGTTATTTTACCTCCTCACTGTGACTATTGTAGTGCAGGACTGTGGGCCTGAGATTTCTGGGTCTGAGAGAATTTCAGCCTGCTGGCAGCTGATAACTTCTTCCCCAAGGAAAAAATTCTCAAGAAAGCTTCTTCTCAAAACAACCTTGGCAAACAACTCTCCTTTCTCAGAACAATCTTTCTCCAGGTGGTGTTTTGCTGTTTCTCTGGTTTAACCCATGGGGTCAGAGAGGTGTCGTTCCTGTTCACCAACCATGTTCAGTCTGGATGGGAACACCTGATAAAAGGCAGTAAGGATTAGACAATAAAGCCTTTTTTCTGTGCTCTTTGCCTTCTGAAGTATTTGGAGTCTCTCCTATTTCTTTTGTGTCCTACAGTGACACAGGACTGGTGCTATTGTCTTCAAAACAACCACCTCCACAGCTGCATTACCCACTCCAGAAAACAAAGATAATGGGGAAAACAACCATCCCTGATCCTTTCCAGAGCCAGCAGGATCTGAAAAGGGAGCTCAAGGATCTGTGCTGTGGCTCGTGACAAGAGGCCTGCAGGACTGCTCCCGTTTTTATTTTATTTGCCATTTTAGGTGCCATTTTTGGTGACACACCCCCGATTTTCCCCTGGGGGAGGCTGGGGTGTGTTCAGACCTGCACAAACTGGCAGAGAATACAGAGCTACCCCTGGATCCTGATGTCAAACACGTCCTCTCCATCACCTTTGCTGCTGAGAGCTGTGTCACACTCACACGAGCCCTGGGGCTATGGGCATGGCAGGGATGATGTTCCAGACACACGGATAGCCCAACATCCAACAGGATTACATTTCCTCATTAAAGCAGAAGGCTCTCAGGGGACCAAAAAAAGACGACAGTGAGAGGAAATGTTTCTTTTCTGCTCCACAGGAACATGGAAATCAGGTACATCAGCGCTGCACTACCTCACTACCTTAAGTCCTGGACCAGCATCGAGAAAAAATATTAAATTTTATTATCCTTTTCATTTTACACTTCCTATTTAATCCATTTAATGGGATTTCACCCTGTGATTCCTACATCTCCGAAGGAGGTCAGAGTAGATGATCACAGTAATGTCTTCTGGCCTGCAAATCTAGGAAATCACTGGGCCATTATAACCTCTCAAAAATATGCAATTAAGAAGTACTTTTAACACCAGCAGCTGCCTGAGATTCAAAAATCCTCTCTGGCTTATCTGGATTAGGAAAGTAGAGGAGCAGAAAGAAAATCAAACTGTTAAAACTTCCATAGTTTCCCAAGAGTTCTAACAATGGGGGTAAAAAAAATAAGCTTCATATTTGAGATGTCAAAATGGTACCCACCAATGTCCCCTATATCCCTACCATCATCAACCTTAAAAAAATCCCACAAACGTTGAACTCAGTTTAAGCTGAAAGGCTTGTCTAAGACGCATTTTTGAAGAAGAAATTTTATGAATGCTAGAAGCAGAAATTGGGTTGGATTCCTTTGTGGTGGTGGGAGGTACAAAATGGGATTTATCAGGACCTGCTGCAGTTGCCATGTGCCTGAGGGGCTCAGGTGTGTCATTTCACATTCCTGGTGAAATGCAGGGGCTGGAGCCCTGGTCAGGGCTAACCCTAACCCTAACCCTGACCCTGACCCNCCCTGGACTCAGAGGAGAGGAGGGCTGCATGCCCTGAGGAAAGAGAATGATGAACAAGAACAGGAATGAGTCGATTCTCCTTAAAGGACTCAAGGAACAGGCAGAGCTGGTCCATTTTGACCCATTACCTGGTCAAAGCAGGATTTTACCACCTTGAGAAGAGAGAAATGCAGGCCAGTGCTGAATTAGGGACAGAAGCTGGGTGACAGTTCTAGTTCAGACCCATAAGAAAACTTTGCAGACCCTTGGATCTGGAAGTTATCACCACCTTGTCAAAAACACAGAACTGGAGTGATCCTAGAGCTACTCTCTGACTTCCACTCCTCTGAGTTTCTCCACTCTTCCTCTTTTTTCTTCTTCTCCTGAAGAAAACCTTATGTTTCACCACTGCCAATATTTCCTGATGAAGTGAGGAAACACTTTTATAAAACACCGGGAAGGCAAATAAATTACAAAACTTCAATCAGTTAAATTTGCAAAGGTTATGGGAGTTAATGTCATCGAAGAACACTCAGCTGCTCGAGCCAGCAGAGCACTTTTCCATCCCAGAAACCCCACACAGCAACCCAGAACCTCCCAGCACTTGGTGACCACGTCAAAACAAGTGGTTAAAGCTGGATAAAACTCCCATTTACGGGGCTGCGCTTTCCCCCAGCACACAAAGGCTGCTCTGTGCTGGGAGGGAAGCGCTCTGCTGCCTGCAGGGTTTATTTTCCGCTGCTTTCGGGAGGTGACAGATCACTCCGGGATCATCCCCACACTCGGCAGTGACAGCTCCTGCTCACCCTCTCAGAGCACGGGGTTAGATGATAATGACTCGGATTGCTTTGCAGGTGAGACTTTGCTTTATACCCTGCACACGACCTTTAGCACAGGAGAGGCTGCTCAGGGCAGGGGAGGCTGCCGGAGCTCTCAGCCCTCCAAAGTGGAGAGGGAGCCGTGTCCCAGGGAGCAGGGCAGGGTCAGCACGGCTCTGAGAGGGATTTCGGGCAGTTTTGCTGCTGAATTCAGTGAGAAGGGCAAGGCAAAGGCAGAAGGAGCACAGTTCTCTGAAAGGGAAGGAGCTGCAAAAATTCAGGATTTAAAAAAAAGGGATCAGTAGAGAACTCTGGAGGTGCAAAGTACTTAAGAGAAAGGCTGTAAATGCAGGTTTTCAGGGGAAATGGAAGGGTCAGAAGGAAATGGAAGAACTGTCTGGAAAAAAACCCAGAATTAACTTCTTAGCAATTACTACTCATCCCTAATAGGAAAAAAAAATAAAATAAAATACAGAGGAAAACCACCTGCACAAGAGCAAACACCAAGTGAGAAAGGAGTTGTGCTTTAATAAAAATGTACTGGCCAAGTTCCAGTTCTGCAAAAGGAAACTGGGACTGAACACACACAGCTCCTTTCCTTTGGGCTCTTACATCTCCTCCTCCCGTGGAGGGTTCACCTGATGCTTTCTGTGTAACAGAGATGAATTACCAGCGTGGCAACAGCACTGGCCTGTTTATAGTTCCAGTATCCCAGAGAACAACAAACACAGCTTTTATGAGACAGGTAAATTTGTAATCAAATTATGGTCCAGGATCTCTCCAGCCTCAGGATTGCCAGTGGCCAATCCAAATTTAACTCCAGCAACGTTGCCGGGCACTTAATCAAATTACTGCTTTGGAGAATTATTTGCTTAATACATTTGCTGCCCTCAGTCATGGCGGAAATTTCCTCACTCACTGGAAAATCGTAGATATTATGTATTTCAGGTTTTAAAAATAACTTTAGCCTTCGTTTTGACAGGCTGGATCCAATTCTAACTTGCTGTTTGTAGATCTCCTCCTTTAACACACCGCTAAAAAGCGATTGCATAATCAGGCCACTCAGTTATGAGCTGACCGTTTGTTTACGTGGCATGTTTTAATGAATCATTAATACATTCTGTGGGCGCTTTAAGTAATCTGCCCTTTCCTTTGGTATTTCGCAGTCCACCCCAGGCTTAATGGCCCATTAAAAGATGCCCTGTTGAATCTCGTGCCTTAATTGATGCACTTTTGCTGCTTTGGTATTATTTTCAGGAAATATGTTTTTGTTTCCAGCGAGGAAGGACAGCACTAAATTGGAAATGAGCACAAAAGGCCATCTATTAAATGGAAACGTGGGTGTTTTCTTTAGCATTTTTTTCTAATCCTCCCGGTGTTCAAGATTATGGCACATTTAGATTTAAATTACCAGATTGGTTGATCACAGCAGGAAACAGAGTAAGCACATTATTTCTGTTTTGACAGAACAATATAAGATTTTTATACATTTCATTAAACAGAACTACTTAAAGGAAAAAAAAAAAGTCTCACTGCATAGCACCATCTTTTACCCATGAACATCCTGTTGAAAATCCAATTAGCATTTTCAGAAGGGAAAGAAGTCCTGCAGTTAAACTCCATTGTCACAGCAGACATCCTAAGTATGAAATGAAGTTCTGATATTTAAATTTTTTCCACAATCAACCTTTGCAGTGCCAAAAATTTATCATAAATTATACTTTAAATTAGGATTTTTTTTCCCCCCCTCTTATCTGTTTTTTTTTTCTAATTCATGCAGAGAAAATGGAAGTACATAAATAAGCTTAATAAGAACTCTGGAAGCATTAGCCTATCTGCAAAGGGGAGCTGGTCAGGAAAAATGCTGATGAGTGGACTTTTCCTTCAGAGCAATGCTTCATTCTTAGTGACTCCAATAATACATTGTGAGACTGTATTTGTCTTTTTCACAGATAACTGGGAGCATAGCAGTCCCTGTTAATTTTAGCCTTTTAACTGATCAGCGTGCAAATATTAATGCCAAACAGACGGGCGGCTCCTTGACACCACGAGCTGGACGTAAAAAACAATTATTACCCTGCAAAATTGTGTGATGAACTCCTTTTTTATTATTATTATTAATCTGAATGTTATGCACAACAAGAGCAAATGCACTGGCTGGCCACGTGAGCGATCTCACAGCCCGTGGGTGATAAAACGTCAAAGCAAGTGGCAAGAAATTTGGAGTTTTACACCTGTTGTGTCCAGACACAAGGAAATTTCGGTAACTCCAGCCTGGGTGGCTTCTTCCCAAAATCCTGCTGCTGTTCTGCCACACACTGAGGTGATGCTGGTCGTGATCACTCAGGTTTTGAGGAGCAGCAGTGAACGTGCTGCAGGAAAGGTCTGGTGCAAGGGGAGAACTCTCTCCCCAGAGAGAAGTGTCTCCTGAGGAGGTGCAGCAAGACACTTTGGGTGCCATGGGATATTAATTCTGCCTCATGCAGGGTAAAAATTGCACAATAAAATGCCCTGCAAATTGCCGAGGCAGAGGCAAAGAAAGAACACAGACAACAGCAGGTACTTGAAGCACAGTGGCGTAAGGGCACAGACATCATTTCTGTTTGTTTTTTCCTCACTCTTTCCCACTGAGAAACCTTTAAAAACGAAACTGCAATCAGGCATTGAGGCTGCCAACAGCAGCCAGAGTTCTCTGCGTTACAAGGCATTTTAAAAGTTTTCTAGCCAATAGCAAGTCGTTAAGAGCTCACAGACATCTGCACCAAGCGACCATTAAAATCACACTCACACCTTATCTCCAACAACGGCTGCTTGCTTTATATTCCTCGCTACTCAGAAACTTTTTATACTCTTAAACAAAGCTCACTATTAAACTTTCCTGTTCTCTTGCTCGACATATTTTCCTGCTTGCCAAGGCCTAACTCTGCACAGCACAGAGACACGGTTTGATTATGGCATGTCCTTGTTCCTGTGTCTTTCCCTCTCCGGGCTGGAATCTGCACAGCTCTGAGGCTTTTCTGATTTTTCTGATTCCCACCATCGACATCCTTTCAGCCTGGCCCTCATCTCCCCCACGCTGCAACAAACAGCCACAGCTGGGTTGCTGCAGTTCATAGAAATAGAATAGAATAGAATAGAAATTATATACTATATATGATATACTATATATGATATACTATATACGATATACTATATACTATATATTATATACTATATACTATATATTATATNCTGGCAGCCCCTTCCCTGAGCCCACCAGGTCACTGTCCCTGGTGCAATAAACCCTGGCACTGCTCTGGAAATCTGGCTGGCACTCCCTGCTGAATACCACAGCTGGATCAGCTCCTGCACCAGGGTGGGCTTGGATCCATCTCCCACAGCCCAGCAGAGTGATTCAGGAATTTTTCAGGCCAGGAGCCAGCACTACATATGAGCAGCATGGATTTTACCTGGTGGGTGTGTAGGATGCATTTTCAGAATTCACAATGTATGAAAAATAAACAAACAAACAACAAAAAAAGACCCCGCTTTGTTAACAGCTCCAGCTAATGAAGTGCACACAGAATCCTCAATTGAAGGCACTAGACCAAAAAATATTCTGGTTTCCTCTGCCCTCCTGTTTCTCATTAAAATGCTGGAAAACAAAGAAAGGATAACAGTCTGAGTCTATGACACAAATTAAAATTACACATACAAAGCCAAAGAGGAAATAACACAGACACTGGGCTCAGAAATTATATTCAACAGCCAGATGAAAACTTGGATACGGCGAGGAAAACATACAGCAAGGAAAATTCACTGCCAGTGAGCCACCTCCTCTCCCCAAGGATGAAACAGGAGCTCCAGCTCCTGCTGCAGCCAGCACCTCTGTTCTCTGGGGCAGCAGCAGAGCCCCGACTGCCTTCTGCTGCTGTCGGAGCACAAAGGAACCCAGGGCTGCTCCAAACTCATCATGCTCCAAATCATGTGAGCCACACGAAGCCACTGCAGACCTGCCACAAACGACCCGGGCTGTGCCACGTTATCCAGCTCAATTTTTCCTCCAGTGAAACCCAAATGCCTTCTCCTCCTTCTCCTGTGAGAGGGGAACTGTCAACTTTCTGCCCGGGCCTGATTTAAAAACATAAATTCAATTCGTGTTTTTATCCTGGCAACACACAGAAGTATCTCTCTGCTCCAACATATCCTGTCTGAATTAAAATCTTTTCAGAGATATCTACTCATTAGGTATAGCTTAACATAGCAAGACTGCTCAAATCTTTTTCTTCCTCTTTCCTCAGCCACTGCCAACAGCACAGTGCCACTTGTTGCAACCCATAATCTGGGATAACCTGCCTCTCCCATCCTTTTCTCTGTCCCCAAATCCAGTTTATGTGTAAATCCTGGAGGTGCTCTCTACATAACAAATTCAGACGTGGCTTTTTCTTATCAGATCACACTGGAGAAGCTCTCTCTGGGCTCCAAACACCTTTTCTCTTTATTAAAACAACACAGAGTATTTTTCTCTGGGGTTTGACAAATGCAATTCTGCCCCTGCTCGCATCCATCTGCAACATTTTTGAAAAGATGATTTTAGTCCTTTGTCACTTTGACCACATCAGCTGTGCTCTCTGTCATCTTTGGCATCATTTTGTCCTCCTTTTATGTTCCATCAGACAAAAAGCATCTCCATTTTCTGAGCCTTCCCCTGCCTGTCCCAGCCCTGTCATCTCTCATTGTGCCCTGAGCAACAGGCTGTCACTTCTCCCCAGGCAGTGCCTTCCACCCTCAGCATCCACTCGCTACAAAAACACAAAAGCAGCTCCATCCTCTCTGCCTCTGCGTCCTTCATTTTGGGAAACAACACACTTTGAACATCTCCCAAGTTACTCTCACCCCCTCAACTCTCTGCACAGAGGCAAAAAGGAAAGAGGAGTTTGAATAACTTAGAAAAAGCAGAGAGAAAAAGGGAAATGCCATTAGAAAAGTGCAAGAAAATTAGAAAGATTGAAAAGAAAAATTCTTAGGGTACTTGAATTTTTCTTTCCTAAGAGAACACAAAACCAGAATCCTGGTTCATAAATCTGCGTTAAAATCCCTTGACCTAACACGCTGAGCTTTGATCTACTCACATCAACTCCCACCCTCAACTAATCATTGAGCTGGGCGGCAGCAGGACAGGTACATCCTTCCAAAACCTGTTGGACGGTGACTAATTTTAAAGATCGGTTTGCAGTTTGCAATGCCAGGGCTCCTGTACGTGCCCTGTGTAAATCAGCGCAGTCTCCACGCCACGCTGAGCGGATCAATAAATCACTCGCCAGTAACGCTCGCAGACCCTTTGTTATCAGCTGCCCTTTGAAACACTTCCTGCCCCTTTCACATAATATTTCCCACCTTCGGTTGTTGCTGGAAAGGTGTTTTATCATTTGTCTGTCTGATTGGAGACGTTCTATGCTTAGCTGCTCAAAGGTTCGGCAGACTCACGTGGGTGCTGTTTCCTTCTCCCCAACAGCCCTGGAAATTCCAGTAAAATCTGAACAAACAATGACATACGGGAGGGTAACCCCATAACTAGATGAAATCCAAGACCAGCAACAAAACATTATGGGATTTGTCCATTAAATCAAAAGGAATAAATCTTCAGATTTTCAATGGAATCTGCTTGTGGCCAAAGAAAATGTGGAGAATTATTCGTCTTACTCATCCGGTGAATAACTTCGAAAGAAACAAAGGATTTATTTATGGTGGATTGGTGAAAAAGTGGGTTTGATCAAATAAATTACCAATTCCAAACTTTGCTTTAATTATTAAATCACCTACAGGGGAATTCGTGTACATTAAAATGTAAAAGGATTCAGAAATAGTCATGTAACTGTTTGTCTTCATAAACAAAAACAAAGTCCTTCAAGAAAGAGGGTAAACATATTTAAATACCTGCATAGGAGAGAAATTAAATGAGTTATGTTACTATTTAAGTAACATAAAGCCCAGCCATTCTGTAAAGTTTTCTTTCTAGAAAACACCTTTATGCTGCAACAACCAGCCCCTGATCTCTGCTGGGGAACGAGCAGGGGGAATTGGGGAAATAAATGAGTTTTCTTTGGATATTGTCCTTCAGCAGCTTTTCCAGACACTTTTCCACACTGTGCTGCTGCTCAGCCCGAGCTCACACAGGCCGAGTGTAGCTCAGCACGGCTGGGACACCAGAAAAAAGCACCTGGGACTGCCTGGCACAAGTAATGCCAGATTATTATTATTATTAAATAATTTATAATTTACCTGAAAATATGAGAAATAGAAATACCACAACACAATAAACAAGATTTTAAAAGCTTATATATATATGTGTGTGTGTGTGCATATGTATATATATGTGTCCGTATATAATATTTATATATTATAATATCTATATCGTATAATATGCATTATATATTTATATTCTGCTACATAATTTAACATTCGAATATATATTATATAATATATTATATAAGAAATGTCATCTTATGTTCCAATATAAAATAAATAATATATTATATAATGAATATAACCTTGTATTCTAAAATAAAATATATATTATATTAATAAATAAGTATAATTTTATATTCTAATATAAATGACATACTATATTATAGAATAAATATAATTTTATATTCTAATATAAATTACATGCTATATTATATAATAAATACAATTTTATATTCTAATATAAATTATATATATTCTATATATAGCACACTATTTTATATATATACACACATATAGCAGCACGATATTATATTATGTATGTCATAAAATATATCAATATTCTTCAGATCTGCAGACAATTCTAGCCCAACTCCCAGCACTCGGAGCACCCCTCCCCAAGGACAGTGTGTTTGAGGAGCAGCACCAGTGGATCTTTCCAGCCCGTTCTCTCCGTGAGCACCACGTGGGGCCGTGCACTCCGAATTTCACACGTCATTAGCGGAGGGAAGGCTTTTCCATCACCCTCGGCACCAAGGACTGCATGATGGATTTGGTTACAAACTTTAAATTTTTAGCGGAGGCTGGAGCAACAAATCTGAGCTGAAGCTTCTCCCAGGAGAAAAAACATCCTGTTCACATGCTGCAGGCCTGAGAAACTGACTTCCCACTGACCTCCTTTGGTCCTTGAATTAGTTAAGAACTCGGCACAAAGACACGGAATTTTAAATTTTCATGAAATTTTTAAATTTTCATGAAATTTTTAAATTTTCATGCATTTTTAAATATTCATGTGTTTGACCTAATGCTTCAGAAAGGGGCAATAGCCGTCGTCTCCAAACAAAAATATATTAACGGCCTTTAAATCTATATTGTTTTAATGTGGGTTCACTAACACAGTTTGAAGTTTCAGCCTTCCTGGGTGGCACAGCTTAAAATATTCGGGTAAATGCTCAAGGGCTTTGTTAGGAATCATTTCTTCCCCAACAGTTTTGTGAGCTGACACACCAAACTTCTCTTCTGCAAGGCAACCAGTAACCTTTTGGAATAAGAACCTTTAGAAAACCTACAGAAATCGTAGATATTTCTCATGCGGCATTGGCTGGAGTGTGCTGGGATGTGAAAAAAAACATTCATGACAAAAAAGATGTGAGAAACAATGTGAACTAGGCCTTGTCACTCCATCTGAAGGGAGCTCTGGGTGTGTAATGGGTATAAAATGCATAAAGTTTTATAACATGTTGCCTGCTCGGAATCTCTAACATTTATAGTACATTTCCATTATTATTTGCTGTAAATTGCCTGTGTCTTTTACACTAAACATAAGTGCTTCCAGCCAGACAGCTAAAAGGTTTGATTGCGCTTGGAGCTGACAGCACCAAAGAGAAAAAAAGAAGTCTACAACTTCGAGCTGAAAGCAGAAAAGGAAGATGTAACTTTGCAAAGGTGATCACTGGTGAATGAAGCTCGATCTATTTTCTGTCCCATTAATGCTTTTAATGGGAATAATGCATTAATTTTGGGGGTTATTCCTCTGCATTATTTTTGGAAACTTTGTCCCCCTCACACACGCACGAGCTGGGACAGCCAGCAGCAGTTTTTAACTTGATTTAGTTTGTCAATAGCACCAACTCTGACCCTGTAACCCAGAATCAATTCCCACACGGAGCACAGAGACCTTCAGTGGTCTCATTTTATTGGCAGGCAGGGCACAGGGACCTGCCCGTGCTTCCAGATCCTTGGGGAGCCAAAATCTAGAAACCAGCCTGGTCCTGCTCTGCTGAGGAGCCCTTTTTCAAAAAGAAAAAAGACAGAAGATGGAGCAACAAGAGTTGCACAGGGTACACGAGGGGACAAACCCTGCGAGCGAGCAGTGACCCCATCTGCGTTGGTAAAACACAAAAGGTTTGTGTAAAAGCTGAGCATCCACTCCTCACTCCTCCTCCCCTGGCTGGGCTGGTGCACACTGAGCCCTCCTTCTCCAGGCACTCAACACCTGAAAGCAGCAGGGAGAGCAGGAACGCTGCCAGAGGGAGATAAATAATTGATGTTTACATAACGAACATACAGCAGCGCTCGTGTCAACAAGGAACAACTAAAGCAAGAGTTCAGCAGCAAATAGGCTTTTGTAATCTCCTCTTATCTTTTGTTCTCCCTCATGGGCATGACCCAGTTTATATTTTATATATATTTATATGTATAATGACTCCATGGACTGGGGAGAGTTGAGAGATCTGCCACAGATCTGCACGAGTCTGATGAAGTTTTAGGTAGTTTTGTGTACTGTAAGGTAAGATAAAGTCTTTCATGAGGGGAAACTGAATAAATCTTATCAAAATGCACCAAAGTTGGGTTTATGGGACAGTTATCCCACCCATAAGTGACATACCAGCCTCACCAGGCTGCCTCTGTCAGCATTGCTGACCTCAAATCAGCGAATAAAGATCTCACCAACACTGGAAATAATACAGACACACACAAAGAATGCTGCACTCCTAAAGCAGTTCACAGATCTCTGCAGACTAGAGAAAATGTCTGGGTTTTGGAGACCAAGGGAGACAATCACATTCTCCCTGTAACTCCTGATGTTTGGTCACTGCCACATCAGAACAGAGAAGCGGATTCCCCCACCCGTGATCCAAACCCCCTGTTCTGAAAACATTATCTTTAAAAGCACAGTTCAGGGGTAATCCCAAACTCTTTTTCCCTCCCCTACTGAGTAGGCTAGAAGCTAGTGAAATACCTTTTTTCAGTTGCACGACCCAAGAGCTCCTGGTCCAAGCAGAAGGTCAGAATCTCTGGCCTGCACCAGCCCCACCAATTAGTGATTAAATACTGTATAAAATATGTGAAAGAAGAAAAAAAGCCCCCACTCATCTCTCCAAATTACTCAGTTATCATCTGGGGTTTGTGGGTTTTTTCATTACTTTTTCATTACTTTCATGACTTGTTATCTGCTCAAATGCTTCTCGTGTGACCCCAAGGCTGCATCCCCCTGCTGAAATCCCCGTGGGAACTGGAGCCATCTCATGGCACATCCTCCCTTTTCACCTCCCCACTGAGTAAAGGCAAGTGTCTCACGGCTGTTCCTGCCTTCACTCTTTGACTGACAATTAAAAGAGGGGTCTGTAATTGACTCACACTGGATTACACCCCGCAAAGACAAACACAGCCTTGGTAACAGGTGAAAAGGAGGAGTTTATTCAGCTGTCTACGAGCTTCAAGAGTAAAATCCCTTCACACTTCACACAGGAGAGCAGTGGAACTACTGTGTGTCTGCAGCAATCCAGTGCTCAGCCTCTGGAAAACTTCTGAGATGCAGATAAAGGATAAAATGTGAGTTACATAAATTCAGAGCCTAAGAGAGGAGAGCAGTTTATTGCCAAATAATCCATCCCTGCTCAGAAATTGGGGCAGCAAGGGCAGCCTTTGGTCTACACACCCCACAGCAGCTCAGTCCAAGCTGAGCACTGGGCAAGCAGCACAACCAAGGGCGCCCAAGGGTGACTCTGCAGTGCCAATTCCCACAGCTCCTCACCCCGGTGACCCCAAACCACGAGCTGACACCCCTAATCCCCTGCTGAGTGGCCATGGCAGGGGCAGACCTGCATCCTGCCACTCACACTCACAGCTAAATACATCCTTCTAATTAACAGGAAGCTGCCATTCGTGTGCCTTCACCCACTACAGGCACTGCCAGCATGTGTCCTGCCATAAAAATGTAATCATTTGGCACCAGCAATTCCATTTCTAGCAGTGAACTGTTCTCCACACAACATCCCAAACAGGAAGCACTGAACCAGAGTAAGCAAACACTAATATCACAACAAATTCCCTACCCCATCACAGTGTGTGCTCACATCGTGCTCAGACATTGTGCTCGCTGCTCTCTGACACCAGATTTGAATGTCAGCTGTGTGGTGACAGCAGACACAGCCCTCAAACAGCACCTAAAACATGCAAGATCTTGCAGTGAGGCAGAAGGAGCATGTGCTGGCGTGTACCACTGCCACCCTCGTCAGTTTGATTCCTCGGTGAGCAATGCAAACAATGCAATCATAAAAATGTTCTTTCGGTAACTCTTTCAGCATTCACAAGGTGCTCGTGCAGTCTAAAAACAATTCAGACCAAGCAAAAACTGGGGCTGCTTTTCTGACTCTGATATCCAATTCTCCTTCTCTCTGCCGTTCCCTCCCTGAATACACAGCGAGTCAATCTGCTGTGTCTTGTTGGTTGAATAAGCTCTTTGATTTTTGAATTATTTTGAGATTAACTGAATTTGAAATGTGCGCTGCATGCAATGTCTTGCTGACACAAAAAAAAAAGATGAGCTTTGCTATTGACAGAGAAATGTTGCAAAGGCACATTTTTCATTGCTTGTCTGTGTTGCTGAACTTGTGTTCCTGGCAGGCTGCTGCCTGCCAAGACAGCAGGGGCCACCAGGTTGAAAAGTTCAATTTCCAATGTTCTCTCCTCACCTCCCTGAACTTCAGAGAGTAACAGCACAGTCTTTTCCAGCATGATAAAACAAAATCAAATCAAATCTCTTTTGCAAATAGTTAAAGATAGCAGGCATTAGATGAGGCTGTGTAAAGCTGTATAATGCCAAGGGCGAATCACACTCGAACTGAAAAACATGTTTTGGTCAGTATGATCTGTTGTAGCAGCACAAAAATTTAATGCAGTTCTTGCAAGTTCCCCCTGTTGGTGCTCTGAGGTGCTGCCCATCAGGAGCCGTGAGGAGCTGGCTGGCCACCTGAGAATTTCCAAATCTCTACCATGACCTAAGCATGGGGCAGAAGCACTTGATTCCAACGTTAATTTCCACGCAAATTACTATTAGTGTTAGAATTGCCACTGAAAAAAAAAAACAAAACCCACATGCCAAGACTAAGAAGCTGCCAAGGTGAATGCAGACGAGGACAGAAGAGTCTCATCAGACATTCCCCCAAAACCCAGCCACAGCCCCCAGCAGGCTCTGCCCTTGGGGAGAGGACAGGGAGGGGAGCCCTGGAGAGTGGGACACTCCAAACACACATTGGGAACAACATTTCTGACAATGTTCCTTCTGGGTTTGCTTATCTTCTTTTCTTCTGCTAGAGATTAAACGCTCGAGAGATGCAGTTTTGTGTTGGGACTCAGCTGTTTATGAATTCTTACCCATGTTGCAGTCTCACAAGCTGTGAGTTCTAACTAACAAAGTGAAAAATGGCTGCGTCTCTAACTCTTCACCAGGTCTTTTAAGCACCAACTGTCCAATTATGAAATGACACCCAACTTATTTTTATTTTTAACCCAGCTACCCATTAGCACAGAAAGCCCAAAATTCTCAGTGCCCAGGGTTCCAACGATTCCTGTCTCAAAACCACCCCAAATTTTTTCTTCACTGTTCTTCCCAGCAGGCTCTGAGGGATTCTGCTGCCCACAGTCACTGCTGGGGAACCTCGGGCCCGTGGCTGCCACCAAACCAAGGCAGAGGAAGGGATTTCTCTGTGTCCCAGCAGAATTCGGGGACAGGACCCAGAGAGCCCCAAAAGTGGCCTGAGAGGCACCAGCAAGTGCATTTCCTGCTCAGCCTGAGCTGCAGGGTCTGCAGGGACACGGGCTGCAGCGCCAGGGTGTGAAGTAGAGCTGCAGAAAGATTGGGAGTGTCACATCCCTTGGGAAGTGCAAATCGGGGGAAGTGTGCTGTCAGCCCACAGATGTAGGAATCAGAGGGAAAACAGCTTTTTGTTCTCCTCTGTTCATTGTTGCCTCCCATTCCTTTTGTCTGGCCAGAAGTATTTTGTGCATAGAAAATGCGTTTGTGCTTTTCTCATTCCCATTGCTTTCGCAGCACTTTACACCATCCCTCTTTCTCAGCCTTTGTTCTCTTTCTGACCTCAGAAACTCCTCTCACATTTCTTCTCTCCTCCCTGCCCCCTTTCAATTTCTCATTTCCCTCTCCCTCATTCATCCCCCACCTCTTCCTTTTAGCTCAGATTCCTGGTACTCGGGTTGAAAGTTCCTCGAGCTCTCAAGATTAATTTTCCTTTCCTATTTAGAGCTGATCAGCAGGTGGGCCAGGTGCTTTTGAAAGGCAGGAAAAGAGCTCTTGTCCCACAGAGAATTGCCCTGGCCATTTCCAGGAAATCCATGGTGGTACAGTAAAAGCAGCATTACTGATATCACATTTCACTGCCTCCTCTGATGACTGGTTTAATTGAAATAAATTATGAATCCCACATGTGCCACCCTAACAGAAAGCAATAAAACACAATAGTTATGAATAAAGATAGCAATTATCTTATTAAATCAGACAGTAATGTTATTCTATCAGAGGACTCTTCATCTCACATTATAATCAATATGATTATGAGTGTAAAGAAAAGGCTCTTGCCATTACTGTAACTGGGTCCCACAGATCTGAAAAAATAATCAAAGGTTTTCCATAGGAAGTGAAATCTGGCAGAGCTGTAACTGAGATTTTTGAAACAACCTGTTTGGTTTTTGAGGCAGAAAGTCTTGGATATCAAGGCAGATTTTGACATCATTGACACAGGTACCAATTATATTGACATCAGCATTGTCATCCAAGATTGATACCAGCATGACTGGGAGCAAGACCTCAGTCTTCTAAAAGCTTTTGTTTCTAAAGGCTGAAAGAACACAATAAGACACTCAGATATTTCTGCTTCTCTAGGTGATCATTTTCTAGAGGTGTAGCACACAAGCTTGTTTAAAGAGAGTGATCTAAAATCTATGTCTATTTCTGGAACAGCTATTTTACTCATTAAGGGCCAAAATTACCCCCAAGAAACACACACTTTGTGCCTCAGTTTCATTTCTGTATTCAGGGACAGGTTCGACCAAGATTTTAAAAAACAAATTATTCTGACCATTCAGCTTTGTGCCTATTTCCTCAAGATTTAACCTGATCTTTCAACAGAAAAATTTAAAGGTGTTTTGTACAGCTTACCTAAAGCCACAATAGCGTTATTAATGTAAGGAGTAAATATATTTATTAAAATTGAGTGATTTGTACAAATTACTTCCACCAAGACACAAACCTGCTTGTTACATTACTGCTCTTATTCCAAAGAAGAAAAAGAGTCATTCTAGGACAAAATAATTCTTTTTGAAATCACTTTCTGCTTATTTTTTTATGGAAGAGGAAGGAAAACTCAGTCACTGACCAAAATAAGCATTTCTCCACATGGCCCCAGTACAGCCATACACCTGATCAGTCAGGAAACGTCTATTTCAACTTTAGAATACTCCATAACTGTAAATGAGCAAGTATTTAACAGAGACAACACAGAGTGCTGTGGCACGGAGGCAGGGAATGACACTGCCCACACTTCCCTGGGCTGATGCTCCCAACATTTCTCACCAGGAGACTGGGAACAGCAGTTTCCCAGAACAAACAGCACAATTCAGGGCTTGCTGGAGCCGTGGTTCCCTGCCTGAGGTGTTTTGGTTTCCTGAAAATCTTTTCTCAGGGAATTTTCTGTAAACAGGAGAAATGTTTTTGCAGCTGTAACTTTGTTTTTCATTCCTTTCCCTAGGAGGGACTTCTTGATGTCCCTCTGCTCTGAGCAATGTGAGTGAAGAGGTTTGTCTCTGTGTCCCCAATCCAATTGGTCTGTGTGAAATAGTATAAAAGGGAGACACATCCCAAAAACGAAGGAGTCGTTTTCAGCCTTCTGAATCTCAGAGTCTGTGTGGTTGTGGTGTAAAACAGGGTCAGCCTCAGACAGCCAACAAGTCTACATTTAACATTTTTTGCCTCGTCTCGTTCTCCTCTCTGAAATCAAGGGCGTTTTGGATAACGAGATTCATGAATGTTCCCTGCTAGAAATTCAGCAGGAGTTTTTTGACCCCAAACAGCGCCCAGGATGCAGCTGGACACAGAACTTAATAACAGCAGAGCTCTGGAAAAAAAAAAATTCCCCAGCACCTTTGAAAATCCTGGAAAAACCCCTGACCTCGTGCTCCACTCCTTTCAAGTAACAAGCTCAGCTAAAGTTCTCTGACACCTCTCGGAGTTTGCAATTCTTTCAAATAACCTTTCACTAAGTTCTGTGTGAACCTGCCCAGATTTACAGCTTTAGAATTAAACCTCTCGAACCTCAATGGGCTCGGCGTAAAAATGAGGTGAAACCACAACGGTTTCTGAGTTCTGCTGGCAATTTCAGGCTGGCTTTGAACTCAATGCACAAAGCAAAATGCACTTTAAGCCCAAGCAAGCAGCCTTGTGAAATCCTGCTCTCTTGGAGGCATGGTAGACAAGCCACCTCTGCATATTACTGGGAGCTTTCTTCTGTGCTAAAGGGTCAAAAGGAGGGAAAACACATTCCTGCCCTTCTGACTGATAATTTCCATGGCTCGGTTTCACACGTTTCCACATCCTTTCGTTAGTTTTCTCAGCCAAGCTCAAAGTTTCACGTTTCAGAAGAATTTCGCTTTCTGCAGCCTGATGTCAAAAATAACTTATTGTGAAGTCTTGAAAGCAGCACTCATTTCCTCCACTCTTGATATCTGTTTCCTCCCCCTTTTTTAACAGCCTGCAATACATCATAAATCCAAGGAACAGGCTGGTCATGTTATTCATATGCCCCATTAAATACTCCAGCATTCAAAAATCCAATACACCTCTCAGCAGATCCCTGCTAGCAGGGTTTAACCTGCAGGTTCCAACACTTCTCTCCTTCTGCAGACACAGGAAAAATAGAATTCTTTCTGCTGATTCTTTTCCACTTCCACTAAAACTCCAGATTTAGCGTGTATTGATCTAACCTGTCACTGATGACTTATTGACCTTGATATTTTAACCTAACCAAATCCCTTCCTCCCTCCCTCCCTCTCTCCCAAAAAAATATAAAGGGGAACCCAGATCAAAATTAAGGGAAATAGTAGGATGGGGATTTTTTTTGTCTTTCTAGCCTGTAACAAGCTTTGCCATTATTTTCAGATTTTCATCTCCTAAGACATTCTCCAGATCAGCTCACAGTCCAGAATGCACAGACCAAATGTTAAAACAACAGCATTAAAAAATGCAGCTTATGATTGCAAAGGAAACCATAAAACCATCCAACTGCCCCACTAAGCCAGCCGAGACACCTTTGTTCTCCACACAAAGTGGAGAAAGTTCACTAGGCATTAATGATGACAAGTAGCCCAACGTGGTTGTTTTTTTTTACAGATTGAAGATTTTAAATGAAAGGAAAGCAAAGTGCCACGCAAATGGGGGTGGGAAGATCAGGCAAAGGGGGCAAGAAGGCGCTGCCAGCACAGCCCCACCAGAGGTGTGCGACAGCAGCTGCTGATGGGAACTGTCAGGGCACAGAAACTGCCAGTGAGCAGCACCAAAGCTGAGGAGGAGGCAGAAGAACAGAGAATAAGAGAAGGCACAGGTAAATAGTGGTACAAAAGTGCCATCTACACTTATAACCAAGGACAGCACTTAAAGTTGACAAATGCATTAACATTCTCAGGAGATAAGCTGGTACACTCATAGAATTAGAGCATTTTAACATGTCTTGAGTAGCCTGTTAAAGGAGGACAGGTAGTGCTCCATAAATTAAATCAAATACATTATGTGATCACATTTATTTTTATCTGAGCCTACACCTCTTGAATATTTTATCACCTGAAAAAAAAAATAAAAAAGAATATAGACGTGCCCTGCAAACCCATCAATTCGTCAAGTTTAGATTTTGAAATGCATATAAAATTTACACCCACTGAGCATATTTTTATACCCACATAAAAAGTCATTCTGGCAATGCTTTGCCAATATGTCATCTATAAAGTTTTGTTTAGACTATAGATATATGTATATATATTTAAACATATATATATATAATTTTTTTATATATAAGGGTGCCTCTCTGTTGAAGAGGTTTGCATCTTAGTCATATCAGGCATGCTCTAAACATCCCTCTGCTCCAATTTGAGATAGAACACCTTCCATCTGAAGAATGACTGACTGCAGGCTCTGCACCTTCGTGGCACAAGTCACAGAATCACAGAATCCACTGAATCCACAGAATTCACAGAATCCACAGAATCCACTGAATCCACTGAATTTACAGAATCCACTGAATCCACAGAACCACTGGGTTGGAAGAGACCTTCCAACCTGAGTCCAACCCAGCCCCAACACCTCAACTAAACCCTGGCACCGAGGGCCACATCCAGTCTTTCCTTAAATACATCCAGGGATGGTGACTCCACCACCTCCCCAGGCAGACAATTCCAGTACTTTATCACTCCTTCCATAAAACCCTTTTTCCTGATATCCAACTTCTATTTTCCTTGGTACAGCTTGAGGCTGTGTCCTCTCGTTCTGTCAGGGCTGCCTGGAGAAAGAGACCAACCCCACCCGAGCACAGCCACCTCTCAGGGAGTTGTGGAGAGTGATAAGGTCACTCCTGAGTCTCCTTTTTTCCAGGATAAACAAGCCCAGCTCCCTCAGTCCTTCCTGACTTGTGTTCCAAGCCCCTCACAGCCTCGTTGCCCCCTCTGAACATGCTCAAGCTGTCACTAGAGGAAGGTGCAATCTGCCCTCCTGCCTGCCTGGCACTGCGGGTGCTCCTTTCCCCACCCCACCACCCCCCTGCAAACCTCCCAGGAGGATCCTGCAATGCTGCGAGGAGGCAGAGAGCTGCCAGGCACACTGACTGGCTGCTGTGTCTGCACCCAGAGAAGCTGTCACAACAGCTACTGACACCTTTTCATGTGTCCCTGCAGGCGCAGCCTCACATCTCCCACTGGGCAGGAAGCAAAGCATCATCCCTGCAAAACAAAAACCCACAAACATGCCAACGTGTGATCCTCGGTAGATAAAAGAGAAAGGAGGCAGGTGCTCCTGATGGCACCTTGCAGGGAGGGCAGGGTGTGGAAAGGCTTAATGCAATAAACTAAAGATTGCTTGTTGGAGTGTAAGGTACAGAAAAATACCTTTTGCCACAACTCTGATTTTTATAGTCACAGAAAACAATAACACAGACGTCCACCTTGTTTTTCAGGTAAGTACCTCTCACACCCTGCTTGGTTCTTTTCATTCCCTCACAGGCTCCATTTGATTAGTGAGAGATACCTCATAAAAAACAATTTCAAAGGCTGCACAGCGCCACACTCGTTTTTCCAAGCGCTGCCTTTAATGCATTCGGCACACTCTGTGGTGTCCTGGGTTTTGTATTAAACAACCACGGAAAGTCACTGTGATACTGCTTCAATGATGAACTAACACAGATCTGATTATATGATCCAGGAAAAAAACAGCTTTTATGCTTCCTCTGGGCCATGGCTCTATGCTCTGCTTGCCTTTGCTGTTGTGTACTTTGTACTCCTGTCTGCTTACTACCACCAAGACAGCAATTTCACAGACCCTGCGTGGTAGGTAACTTGGCAACCCTGGCAGCCAGCGAAAACTACCTTCATGTTACACTTTGCCTCGAGCTGGACAGATGCATATGAATTCAGGGCTGGATTTAGGGCTGTGTCCACGTGTCTGCACTGACTGCACACATGGAGAGCCATTTATCAGCTTCCACAGAGGCCACCTGATTCCCATTGCATTGCAGGGGCTTACTGCCATCCTTTGAGCACCTAAATCCCTGGTTTATCTCCTTCTCTTGTAGTTAAGATGACACTCACTCTTTTTCCACAACTCAGTTCCAGGTATCAGACTGACTCCTGGAAGAGCAAGGAAATACAACAGGGAAGAGAGCAGGACAACTGATCATTACAGTAATTTAGCCTCATTGCCAAAGCGAATGACAAAAAAAATCAAGGGCAAAACTACTTCAAATGAGAACAAAATCAGGCCCAGCTTAGGGCTTTCAAGCATAAACCCACTGTACCAACAGCAAACCTGAGAGACAAGAACACCTGCAGCTTGTATCTACCAACACTGCTTTGACTGGATGTTTCTATGCATGAAGATCTTCCCAGTGTGAAGTTCACCAGGATAACATCTGAGGCTGCCACAGAGGCTCCAGTGTATAAATAATAATTAACTTCTGTAGCAGAGGCTTTACAAACGGCATTGTTTGATTCGCAGCACATTTCACTCCGTTTTTTTTTATTCTGCACAGAGAATTCTTAAGGAGAATGCTGACAAACAAGCAGCATAAGGTCTGTGTATTATTAAAATTTAAAACACATGCTGCACACACAGAATGTCAAAAGAATATGTTAATCAAGCACAAGCCAGCCAGCCTGATCAGCTCTTCCCTGTGATGGTGCAAAGCTGGGGAAGTTGCCAAAGGAAGAGTTACTCTGGCTCCTTGTAACCACAGAGGATTTATCCCAACACGTCAAAGAAAGCACACTCATACTCTTCAAACTCATGCACTCCTCATATTCGTGCTGATAATTCAGAAAACAATGTAAACCTTTTCAATTCTGTTTCACTGTAGGGCGTTTCCAGAACCAGGGCATTCAAATTGTATCCCCAAACTATGGGAAAGCAAGGAGGAAACAAACTGACCACGAGCTGACCAAAAACATATTCAGAGCAGGCTTGAAAATATTAATGACAGTTCATATCACATCCCTCTCTGTTGCTTTGGCAGGAAACAATGGGAATTCAAACACATACTGGTTTCTAAGGACTGGATTCTTACTTAAATTAATTAGAAAGAGTTTCTTTCACCTACAGCAACCGAAGTGTAGAGTTTTGTTTCCAATTTGAATTCAGTTTCTCTCATTCAGGCAAGCAGCAGGTCCTAGGTCCTGCCACATTTCTAATATTTGGGTCATTGCTTACCTGCAGTTAGACCTGTTTGATCACTGAAGAACAACTTTGTTTTATAATGTGAAAGCACAAGAAAGCTTTTCCTAGGTTTCAAATGCTTTACCCTTGGAAAAACCCCAACAGCTGACTAGAAATAATATTCATGGCTACCTCTAGTTTCAGTTTACAATTTGTTGGGTCTAGGGCTGGTTTTTCACTTGTCCACTATTCCACTAAACAAAGAAATCTCAGGTTAATGAAGGTTTAGGGCCAAAATGAGAATTTGTGATGTGTGTCATGGGTGTGACTCCCACTGAGGGCAGGTCCCAGCACAGTCCCAGCCGCGGTGGCACAGGCTGTGCTGCAGCAGGGACACTGCCAGAGGCAATTCCCTCTGCTCACATTCCTCCCGGGAGCCCATGGAAATGGATGGAACAGCGTTTTTACACAGACACCACGGGGAAACCTTGTTCTGCCGAAGCTGGGCACGATCCGTGCCACCTAACAGCAGGATTCATTTCAATTTATTAATTCACGGCAAAGCTGTGAGAGGGGGGAATTGTGGGATTTTTTTTGTCTGGGTTTGTTTGTGGGTTTTTCCCTCCAAAGGGTGAATAATGAGCAGGTCACTGCCCTCTCACATTCACTTACACCATATTTACAATGTGCCTCTTGGTGTGGCAGCCTTTTAATCAAGTCCTCCTGTTGAAAGTGTTCGTTCCTATGGACTTTGTGGAAATTTTGCTAAAATTCTTTTCCCCCCCTCCCCGTTGGAATGATTTGCTGTGCAGAACCTGGTTTTGCTGACAGTTCCTCTTTGCACAGGAGTTCCCTTCAGTGGACCCCGGTGAGTTACTGCTTATCCCCCTGACCTGTGGCACGGTTTGGGAAAGGATGCACAAAGAGGCACGGAGAATACTAAAAAGGTGTGATCAGCCAGTTTTACTGCATGAATCCCCTTCAGACCTCAAATACCTCACTCTGTTAACATAAACTGTGCACAAAGGGAGGCCTAAAAACTTCTTCAGCAATTCAGACCTCAAATGTTACCAGGACAGGGAATTTTCAACTGGCAAAATACCAAGCAGGAAAAATAATGCAAAAAGAGTCTCTCGTAAAGGGACTGGTGCTTCAAGCATTACTATTGCATTTCTTTAAACAGTGCTGCTTTCCCTAGGTCTGTAATTGCTTCTTCCATTTGAATAACTGCCAGAAAATTCTCTACACCAATAAACTCCATTGTCAATGTGAGACTGATATTACTCTTGATAACGGCTTTAAAAAACAAACACGATTTATTCATCAAAAAAAAATTTCAGTCGATGCGTCCAAAATTTATATTCAGAAGACATCTCCACTTCGCTCTTAAACAAATAATTTCATCATAACCTACTTCTCAGTAAAACTACAATAAGTTTTCACATTATATTACGGGAGCAATGGCCATTCAGTTCTAAATAATGGCTCCTTTGCTAGACGAGTCAATGGAAATTGATTTGTTTCAGCCTCCTGTGCTCACACACACAAAGCCTGTGTACAACAACCCTATTGACTTCAGCAAACAGCATTCAACCTTGCATCCTCAAGGACTTGTGGCAAAATTTTTAAATCATTCCCCCCCTCCTGTATTGTGCCCTTTATGGAACAAGGCTGCATTTAAATGTCAGTCTCCAAGCAATAATGCTATAAAGAGAAAATTGGTCACAGAATTGAAAATCTACTCTTATATTGAAACATACAGCACGGGATTGGACGTGAGAATGAAGGGAATGAAGCTGCCGTTGAACTTGGAGATGGAAAGCACTGACTGTACATATGGCAAAAGGAAACAGTCTCCAGCACCCTGTCTGCACGAGAGAGTTTTGGCACTGCAGGCACCCCACGGGCAAGGCAGGCTGCCTGCCACGGAGCTCCCATCTGCACACCGAGTGCTCTGCATGGCACACGGGCCTTTTCCAGCCCTCTGTGTGCCGGGTGCTTTCCCTCTCCTATAAACAACAACATTTAGAAACAATTAAAATGAAGATTAGGGATATTAGCATGGTAGGAGCATAAAGTGCACTATCAGGGACAAGAGACCATATGGACCATCAAAATCTGTGTTTATAAGCCTTGGAAATACAAATCAAGCATACTCCCATCCGTTTAATCCTTTTCTTTTCCTATTTTAATCTGATTATCAACTTTATGCCGACATATCCCAAAGTAAATGCCACATCTTACGTGTCAAGCACATCCAGAAACAAAAACAACTGTGGAAAGCCCAGATCTGAATGTCTTCAAGGCTGATGCTTGACCTCAGCTTCTGAGCACTCACATAATGCATCGGTTCCCGCTTGTTCCACTTGCTTTTGGCTTTTTCCATGACATTTCAGAGAGCACCTTGGCACCTGAGAGCGTGCAGGACAGCAGCTTTGTTCCCGCACATCGTGGCAATATTTTCACTCAGGTTTCACACAATGCCAACAACGCAGTGGCTGCTCCCCGGCAATTACTCTGAAGTATTAAGATGGAGAGTAATTTATGGGATAAAAACCCTCTGAAGTGGGCACTTGAGTATGTTTTCTGCTGGTTAATTTTCACCAAAAGGGATGACCAGGTGATTTTTGCGTTCTTGCTCCTATTGTACCAGTGTGAATAGAACATTATTTACTAGTTCACTGAGCTAAGTGACCAAACTAAGATCTGAAGCTTGGCAGGAATCAGCCTTGCTCTATTCCTTAGGCTTATTTGCTGGATTTTATTTTATAAACAGGAAAGGATTTGCCGTGCATGGGCAGCACACAGCACACCATGGCATTGGTGAGACTGTATCACACGTGAGAATGAGTAACAGCAGAAAACAAAAATGAACAGCCGATGAAAAAACTTTGTTTCATTTGAAAAGAAGAGGTTCCAAGGGTTTAAATGCAATCACGTTAGCACAGTTTACCTAACATTCCTTACAATGAAAGAGATATTTGAATTTCTGTACATAAATTTGAATGTTGGTTTTAGGATTGCGGACTTTTCTGTCCACTAAATGTCACTTGAGGTGTTTCTCCTCAAACAAACAATTCTTATGTCACCATATCAGGTATAGTAACATTTTGTCTCTCTCTTTATCCGTATTTACTGCTGTGTTTTAAAACTCATTTCCTCACCCAGGTTACAGAAGCATCTATTTGCTTCTCAAAAATAGCCTTACAGCTATTTAAAATTACTGCCTCCCTTTTCTGAGCTAACCTTGCCTCTCCTGTCAATCACTTCTTGATTGCTTCATTAAAACAAGAAATATCCTCATATGAGTGATCACCTGAAGTAATATGCTCATCAGCTGAAAACACAATGTGAAAACAAAGATCTGATCAAAAATAAACTACCAATACCTCAAAAAAAACCTTTCACACACCAGAAATGCCATTTCCAGCTCTCAGTGAGAGGATTTAAAGACACCTGCCTACAGTTTGGGGGGTAATGTTTAATAAGGAAGGAGGGGGGTTTAACAGCAAAGGTTGATTATAAAAGAAAAAAAATAATTTGACTGGTTTACCTGAATAAGGACATAAAAATCCACCATCAGTACATCACTGGGATGCACATCAGAACAGAAGCAGCATCATATACAATGAAGACATGAACTGAGAAGCAAAAGCATTCTTGTTAAAAGTTATTACAAGATTCTGCATCACCAGAGAAACATGGGAGTAGTAAGGATACAAAAAAATGATCTTTTCTAATTATTTCCTTTCAAAACCGAGGCTTGATCATCTCAAATAAGAAAATATATCATATACCCTTGTAACAGATCTGACGTGGACGTGGTGATCAAGAAGATCCTTGCCCAGTGTTTATGTGAGGGAAAAATGTTGTGTAAACATGGGGCTCATAGAGCCAAACAAGATTGTCCTGTTTGGTGTGGGATATTTGCAAGAAAAAAACACTTCAAGAAAGATAAAAGCCGTGTATTTGTAAGGATGAAAGCCTTCTGCTGAGAGGGAAATAAATGCTGACTACTTCCAGAAGAAAACAAGAGGGAGAGTTGTTATTCCCGTGTGCTGGATGAGTTTCTCCAGCTCTGTCACAGCTGGTGGAGCCCGTCCCGAGGGGCAGGAACAGGACGTGGTTTGCTCTGCCACAAATAACCCTGCGTGCCCAATGAGCCCACAGAACATTCCGCCAGCCTTCATCACTTCTGGTGTTGATCAATTAAATACAAACTGCCCAGCGCCAGTAATGATGGAGTTAACAACCCAACACCACCGAGAAAAAGAAACAAAAACCTTTTCTTTCCCTCCGCTTTGTCACTGTTTTGCAATTTAACATTTACCATGAATTAATTACTGGAAGTCTCCATTAAGACTCTTAACATTTAGAGTGAAAGGTCAGCATAAACTCAGGGTCAGTGTTTACAGCGCTCTCTGAGCGAGCAGCCTTATTGCTTGGAAGTAACCATGAATGTTAAAAGGTACAAGGCAAGTGTAACGAGGAAATGAAATACAGAACTCTAAAAATATCCCCCTGATCTATGCATGCAGTGTAGTGTCTGACAAATTCAATTAAATATGTCATACTTCATTCCTACAATGTTACTGATAGAGACGTAGCAGTATTGAATTTTAATTATTCAGCTGGTATTGATCCCACAATAATCTGGTGAAAATCATTCCAGGTTGTCAGTACCCCTAGGAGACAACAGCTATTATCTAATTATAAATCACACTGTGTCATTTGACAAAAGGTTAGGGCTTTCTTTTTACACATTTTTGCAGTCAGATTCCCATGTATAAATCAGAGTGACATGATTGTCTGCAAATGCTAATTATTTTCTTCCCATTGAGCATTTATTCCATTACCATGATGGACCTGTAAAAATCCAGCTCTCGGCGCACGCAGCAAATTCCCAGACACGCAGCAATGATAAAGGAATTGGGATTTCACATTTTTAATTCCACACTGACCTTGAGCAAGCTAATTGTAACGCTCATTTGGGGTTTGCATTTCCCCCAAGGAGAAGAGTGGGACAACATTTGCAGTGCCCACTCTTGTTAAACGCTTTCAGATCCTCAGGGGGGAAGCTGCAAACTTTCCTTTTCAGTTTACATGGAGACAAAGAGGCTGGCTGGTAATCCCACAGTGCTCTCATCCAGAAATCCAGATTTCCCTCTGCACTGCACTGCCATCATTATCAGGGAATGGGGTGGCTGAGGCTGTTTTCCATCTGTTTTGTTTTTCCCCTTCAGAAACTCATCTTTTATCAAAGCTGGGGCCCAGAGCGATGCCTTGGGAAGGCTGATCTGAAGCAGGGACTGGACAGAGCCAGAGAATAAAGTAAATATTTACTGAAAGGCCTTTAGGGTACACCTTGGGCAGGACAAAAGTCTGGCCAGGGCTACACCCAAGGTGGACACAAAATGGACCCAAAATGGACACAAAATGGACAAAAGGTAGGCCCAAAATGGACCCAAGGTGGGCTCAAAATGGTCACAAAATGAACGGCCAGTCACGAGGTCTCACACTTTGATAAGTTTTGGTCCATTTGCATCTTGGAGTTTAATTGTCCAGTTCCAGCTCCAGGCTGTGAGGTCCCATCCTCCTTGTCCCTCCCTCCAGCCACCCTTGTTTGTGCTTTTGGGCCTGAGAGTTGTCCTTGGTGTGCAGCAGGAGAAGGATTTGTTTTGTGTCCCTGCTGTGTGCAGGGCTGAGTGACACTGACTGTGAGCTCAGAGCTGCACCCCTGGGCAGCACAGAATCTGAAATACATGAGAAATAAAACTTCAGGCCTCAAGAGGAGGGAGCACACACTCCCAAATCGTGCAGTCAGTCCCAGGAACCAGCTTTTTCCTCTGCTTTTGTCTCAAGCATCCTCCGCTGGGGAACAGCAGTGGCACAAGCACAGGGGCCGTGTGAGAGCCAAGGGCAGCAGTGCAGCTCCCCGGGAAAGGCAGGAACAGGGACTTGGGAATCCTCACAGGCCATCCAACAACCCCTGACAGAGGCCATCCCCACAAGGGTACGTTTGTGTGTAAGGAGAGAAGGTGATAAAGGTGCCCGATCATCGCTCCCTAAAACACAACGGCTTAAACAACTGCGCCGATGGGCTGTAACAAACACACCTTCAGTGCCCTTCTGGGAGCCCCTTCGGCTCCCCACACACGCCTTGGACTTTATGATTCAGAAATGAGGATGGAATAAATGACCGGCGACAAATGGCCCAAAGCAAGAAGGCGAAATGCGAGAGAGGAAGTTAAATATTTGGAAACCTGTAAATGTCCTCCTTTAGATTTGAATTTTTATCTGATTTGGAAATGTCACTACTGAGTCAAGGACAGTTTAGAGACTATAGAAAATTTCCAGCTGAAGCGAGGGAAGTTTTTGGGAAATTGGGTTCAAATGAGAAACCTGCACGTGAAAACCATCACTTGGCACTGGCTGCAGCCTGCAAGCCCTGGGTGGGTTTTGGGGCTCACTCCATCCTGTAAAACAACCTTTCCACACCTCTGAGAGGAATAACAGACTTCTCTGGGTCTGCTGGTAGATAAAACCAGCACTGAGAGATAAAAGAAACAATGGGAAGCATTCCACTGATGGATGGATGGAAAACAAGATATTTGCCTTCACAAACAAGTTGCAGGTTTGCTGAAAAATGAAATTGGATGTTGAAAGATGAAAGAAACAATGGGGGAAAGCCGTAAATTCCATAAGAATTAAAAATTAAAAAGGGGGGTTATATACTAACGGGGAATTTTAGGCATTAGGCACTCTGGGAAGTCTGGAACTCTCAAGTACCTCAGCCAGTGGGGAAAGAGAGAGGGAAATTGGGATAAAATAAGAGGCTGCGTCCTCCAAATATTGAGAGAGCCCAGGGGAAATGCCCCATGGCCTCTCCCTTCATTCAAATACAATAAAAGTTCTCCTCTGTTTCCTTTTTGGACATAAACCTCTGGCGTTTGTGGATTAATTTTCCTAACACTTGCACCAGAGACCTGCAATATTGTGACATTGTGTGCAGCTGATGGATTTCAGAGGCTCTGCAGGGAGAGTGACTCCAGCCCTTCATTCCCCAGCACGCCCCTGAACTGAAGGATCTCTCAGGAAAGGAAAAGGACATTATTAAACAGCTAGATTAGCACCTAGCCTGTGCACTTCTGCAGGAGTGAGGGACTGCCAGGTCTCCCACGCACGTTATTACCAGAGACTTTCAACAATACAATAGATTTCAGGTGCTTGGGGGCTTAAGTTCTAGTTGGAGAGGAGAATTGCCATGGAATAACCCCAAGACTTCCTTTCATTTCGTTTCACAGAAAGCAAAAATATTAGGCGGCATTAAAAGCTCCTCCAGCTAACCTTTGCAAGCTCTCTCTTGGTACATCCAGGTGAAGCCAGGACTGTGCTCACTCCCAATTACTTATTGACTCTTCATTTTCATTCTTTTAATTACCCCAAAACTCTGCCACATAAAGAAATTCAACAGGACACTGCCAAAAAGAGCAAAATCCCCAGCGTGATTCGCTTAAGCTGCCACACAGTTCTTAGTTACTTTCCATTCTTGAGTTCACCTCAGCTATCTAAAGTAAAAAGCTGTATGCCCTAAGCTACCTTGCTCCTTTTAAAATGCTTTGTTTTATTATTCCTTTCTATCACTGCATGCCCTTTCTATTTCCAGGCTTTGCTTCATAAGACATCAATTTGTGACCAGTCCTTTTTCATAACTAACCTCACATATTCGTAACTACCTGTGGAGGGTTTTCTTTTCTTACTCTGAATGTAACTTCTCAATTTGCTTCATCTCTAGACTTTTTTATGTTGTGGCCATAACTTTATTAACTAATAAATGTGCTGGGAGACACAGAGCCTCAGCAGGGTGTTGTGTAATTCCTCTGTGAGTAGGAATAACACAAAGCCAAGGGGAACCTCCCAAAGGAAAACAATGCCAAGAATTGCCAGGCTCCCCAGGGAATACCATGCACCGTTTCTTGCTGCAGAAACATTTCTCTTGCACACCACAGCAGAGTTCTACAAGCCCGAGCCCACCCAGAACTCCAGATCAGACTTACACCCCTGTCACCACCGGCTCACAGGGTGGAGAGGCAGAAAAAAACACAATTTCCTTCCCTAAGGANACACAATTTCCTCCCCTAAGGAAAAGACTCACATTGTCACAAATTGCCACCCAAACCCGAGGTGGCGCCTAGCAACAAGGGGAAAAATATTCTGCCAGCAAAACACGGCAGAAAACCGACCTGTTGATTCCGAGGTAAACACAAAGTTGCAAAGAAACCTGTGTTTTAAACAGCCCCAAGGGGGTTTGAGAAACTGAGGAGCTGTGTGGTTTGAAAAAGGCACACACTGCAAGGCTGGAATTACCCCAGACAAAGGGGTGCATGTCCCAAAACCCACTGACCGGTAATGGCAGCTCAGGGGTGAACAGAAAGTCTGCCTCTGATCAAAGGTAAAAATAAAGGCAAAATTAGAGCAGAGCTGGGAGGATTTGGCGTGGAGAACTTTCACATGGATGCCATCCATGAAATCCCCTCCTAGGCATGACCACGACATCAGACCCAGACCAAATGTGACTATTTTTCACCATTGAGCCACTTGGCTTTGTTTCACATGTCTGATTGTGTGATTTTTTTTCCCTCTCCTTGAAATTTCAGCTGCTAATTCAGCCATACGTCTTTCAAACCTTGTAATTAAAACACCATATTTCAATATTGTATCAATGTTTTAGAGATTGCAGCACAAATAATATACATTTCCAAATGGCATGTGCTAATGTTTGGTGAATAAAAAACGAGAAACCATCAGTGCTTTCGGGTCCTATTGTGTAATTGTAACTTGTGCATTTTCTCTAAAAATGTTGCTGCTACGTCTCAGGACATTTTTATACTCACTTCTCTTCCTAGAATATGTGATATGATCACTTCAAAACTGTGAAGAGCTCAGGAGAAGTAGAGTGTGACAAACCAGAAAAGACCCATCCTGGCCTTAAGCTGCAGTACTCAAACTGTTCATAAAAAGCTTTACTTCCCTTTTTTTTTTTCATATTTATATATTTTTTTCTCCTGAAGACTTCAGCATTAATGAAAAAAAGGTTAACTAAAAAAAGGTTGTTTTGAGAAAGGAGAGTTGTTTGCCAGGATTGTTTTGAGAAGAAGCTTTCCTGAGAAACTTTCCTTGGGAAAATGTTAGCAGCTGCTAAGCAGGCTGAAATCTCTTAGGCCCACAACATTGCTCAGACTCCATTTTAGAGCTTTGCCACTGATGAGCCAGCCTCATCATCCATGATGCTTCCCTTCTCAGCTTGCCTCAGAAGGAAAAAGGATTTCCTCATGTTTAACTCATGCCCAGCAGAAGAAGCCTAAAGAGCTTACAGTGGCAGAAGGCATTATTGGCTTCAGTGCCTCAGAGAAAGAGCCCCCCAAATCAAACCAAGCTGACTTCGGGAAGGTAAACGCTTCAGAATGTCCTGTGATTACAGAGCAGCTTTTAAGGCACCACCAGTTTTCCTCAGGATGGGCTTTAAGCAAGGGCTTTATGAATTTTCACACAGAGCCAACCGGATCCTATCAGTGCAGTAAGCAAACCCCGATGGCAAAACCCACCGAGCATAAAATTGCTTTCAGCTCTGTTTCCTGGAGGCAGAGTGGACTGACCTGTGTTGGGATCCACGTTCTTCCCACACCCTCTGAGAGGTCGCTTAGGGCTCACACAATGGCACCAGCTCCTCTCTCTGAATTATACTGTAATTTCCATTCTACATCTAGAGCTGGATTTGGTAGTTCCAAGATAAAGTCCATAAAAAGGGACACTAAAAATTAAAAATTCTCCACGGGTGAAATGCGAGGATTGCTGCCTGAATTACAGCAAACCACCATTCAGCTTCTTGTACTGGTTCAACTGAAGGAAAGCCTCACACTCCAGATTTTTCAAAGATTGTTGGCTGAAGCTTCTATAAGAGTTCATAATTCCATGATTCATATTTTAACCCACACCATCTGCCCTAGGACTCATACTGATAAATAACAGACCAGGCAAGAAATGGAAATACAACAAAGGAGCCAGACAAGATCATTGCTCTAAATTCCTGCGGGGAGCTGGTTGTGAGCTCTGACCTCCAGAGCCTCACCTGACGTCCCTTCCCAATGCCTCAACTGGATTTTCAGAACTTTGAGTCTTTTTCACTGTTAAAACCTCGTGAGACCACGCACACTGTTCAGTGGGTGAACATGATCTTGTTCATTGTCTTCTGCTCAAGAGTCTTCCACCACGGGAGAGGATAAAAATGCTTGGAATAAAAACAAGCAACAACCTCGATCAGCCCAGGATGGACAAGGACAGCACAGCCTTGATTGTGCTCAGGTGATGCCACAGGACAGGGAATGGAAAAGGCTCCATTTCAATGATGAGCTGCATAAATTGCCTGAGCTGTTTGATACAAAATGACTCATTCCTGTCGCTGTGACTATTTATCTATAAATAATATCGATGCCACTCATGGGGTAATTTTTTTCTGCTTGACCCATTCACCTGCCCCAGGTGAGCTGTGCAGGAACTCCTGCAGTGACCCCAGTTCCTCTCCTTTATCCTCCCAGACCCCACCAAACTGCAGCTTGGCCAAACAGCTCTGTCACTGAACTTGCAGAGATCCAGTTACCCTGAAATCCCCCACGATCGCTTTGCTCAATTGTTTCGCCACAGGTGTGAAGAAGAATGGTTCTCCCTCACTTCCTTCTTCCTTTTCTATATCGAGGAAATGAAGCCACATCCCTTCCAATTATTAGCACTATCTTAAACCTTTCCAATAATGAGGCGTATGGACAGCTAAACATGCACAAACTAATCAGCTTTTTCTGCTGCCTGATAAAGTGTCACACTTATCGTGTTCCCTGATCAGCCGAGCTTATTAGCTCACCGCACATGACAGTCACAAATTTGCATCTATTATGCACTGTCTGGAGATTTAAAAGCTTCCTGTTATGCAGAGATTATCCATCAATGGAGGCAATTCTTGAGGGAGAGAAAAAGAATCTGTTAGTTCAGTGCTAGCTTTGCTAGGAAGGCCTTGTTGGATTTATCATCCTAATCTGTTCCGTTGACTGAAACCATGGCAGCTGTCTTTATCCAGCTGTCTCAGCAGTGATTGGCAACGTATTAATCATAATTTCACTAAACATTCCTCTGAATCTTTAAGAGCATAAGTCAAACGGAGCTTCTTTTTCTTTGCTTGTACAATTTTCCAGCAAAATCTAAAAGGTACCTGAGGGGGTGTGAAGTGCCTTTTGGGTGGTGAAGTGGCTTGGAAATCAAATCGACTGCTTCGTGCTGCCCGTGGGGAGGGAGGGAGCAGAGGTGGCAGGACAGGGCAGGCTCTGGCCCCTCTGCAGACCCTGGGAAGCCAAGGCACTTCACCTTATCGACCTTCTGAAGAGAGCAATTAAGTCTCAAGTCTTTATTTACACCTTAGAGAAATGGAATGAAGGTGAAAATTTGTTTTAGAGACTTGGTTAGAGCTTCTTGGTCTCCGTCTGCTCCCCCTGAAAGAAGAGCCTTCACCATCTCTGCTCTTCCACTGCACTCAGTGGCTCCCACTGCCCACAGATTTGGTGAAGCAAATCCTCTCCTCAGCCATGAACTTTTACATCCCAACACACAGACCTGCAGTCAGCCTCCAAAAATAAACTACAGCTCATCTTTGTCTAGTTATATCTATTATTCCAAGCAGAGGAAGCAACAATTGGAATTTGGAGCGAAACAATTCATCTTGCAAGCATCGGGGCTAACCCACGTGGGGTTCTATATCGTTATTTTATTTTCTTGACTGCGCCAGTCTCCTCCCCATTATTACCTTCAGATAGAAGAGGGAGGAAGGGATGGGGAAGAAAAAGACTGGCACGTCTTCCAGCCATGAATCAGCAAACAGATGATCGCACATGAACATTCAGGCTGGCACCTTCCCCGAGGAGAATAATTGTGGCGAGCTGCCTTGGCCTTCTGCCACTCCTTAGCCCTGCAAAAGAACCTCTGCGTGGCATTTCTGTTCTCCACCCTGGCCCTGCAGAGGAGCACGGAGGGTCGGTGTAATTGCGCTCCCTAACGAGGCGAAAAGAGGGAATTAGCTGCCCTTTCCTTTCTGCTCCGGTCAGCTAATCCTCCCGGCGAGGTGCGGGGAGGAGAATGTCACCCGGAGCTCACGTCGGGGTGAGCTGTAAGAGCTGCCCCCAAACCCAGCGGTGGGGCAGCAGTGGGGCAGAGGGGAGCTGCACTAACAGGGGTGCACCAGCAGCCCTCCCACAGCCCACGGCAACCAAAAGCAGAGCTGAAAAATTAACCCCGTTCTCTTGATCTGCTCGGAAAGAATTGGGCTACAGGTTAAAAAAAAAGCGGGATGGCGACTGGCAATGCAATTCCCATTGTATGTGCAAAGACTGTAAATTCGCCGGCACATCTCTCCACTTCCTTCTCATATTCCCAAGCAGTTTTGCCTAATCTGAACAAGGTAAAATAATACAGATTGCAGAGATCAACGCGCTCAAGGTGATGTTTTCCATAAAAACATGTTAGAGCACCTGGTGACGTCTGTTCGGGCCCTTGTCACATTGGTCCTGAAGCCAGGAAAACTGAACACACCCGGCTCCAAACAGCAGCCGGTGGCCTGGTGTGTCACCCCTCTGCTCCAGCACTTTATTCCTCACATTGCAATCCCCCTCGAGACAGAGCAACCGGATATTTATAGGAACGGGAGTATCGAGGAGAACATTAAAGCAAGGGAAGGAAAAAAAAAGAAAGAAAGAAATGAAATCTTTTGCAAATTAGAAACAAATCACCCCTGCTGTTAAATAGTCTGTAACCAAGGCTATTGTGCCGTTCTCTCAGGTCTTTTTCGCCCAAACTCTCTATTTCCAGGGGCTATTCGGGTTTAATTCAGGCCGTGGAGGTAACAAAAGATAAGCCGCTCATTGAGACCATTTCCCTTCTCTGCTCATGAGACTTGAGCCAAGTTCTGCCCTGGAGAAGAGGCGCACCAATCCCTATTGACAGCAAAAAACACAGAGAGATGCGAGTCCCAATTTAATTGTGACTATTTAAATCACTGCGAAATAAACTGTTTTCCCAAGGGCTTCATGAGAGAAAATGGAAGTCAAAACTATTTTTTATTCGAGTAAACAAACTGGAAGAGTAGACAATCTTGTTAATGGAACACACTGAAAATAGCTGAAAGAATAATGCCAGGAGCTGCAAACGAGGCGCGCTGCGGAACGCGGAGCGGCGGCTGATTAGCAGCCCCGTCTTTATTTCCTAATGGTAATTAGCAGCTTCTTAAAGGAGATGCACATGGCATTTCTTCAAACTGAGCTCTGTTTGCTAAAGACTCGGGGCTTCCTTCTTATCTCACAGGCGTCGCAGCGCCAGGATGTGCCCTTTCTTGAGGCTGTGTTCTCAAATAACTGCTGCATTTCAACACCACCAGGCTCATCCTCTGAAGTCTTTCAGAATGTCACAGAAAGGAGTATTTATTTTTTTTTTAACATCTCAGCCGTTATCTTTTAGTAAAAAAGGAATGCATAATACCAAGAGTATATTTGCCAAGGAGGCTGACTGATTTGTTTGAATATTTGCACAGCTTTTGCAGCAAAATCTCCTTCGCTGTTTCTTCTGCATTTTCAGATCAGACAAAAAAAACCAAAAAAACAAACCCAAGTATTTCGGTGGCATACAAATGGGGCAAACGATATTAGCGCCAAGGGAGTGGGGAGGCAGAAAGTGTCCACAAACACACGCAGGAAGGACAGAAATGAACTTTTTAACAGAATAAGGGACAATTTCAGGCGATCACGGGTCTTACTGCAGCAGAGTTAGAACAAAGCAACACAATACAAGTTGCCATGCAGCTGAATTAAACATCAGCAAAAAATAATGCCATGATACACCTCCGTGGTGAAGAGTGAGCAGAACAGTCAGATTTGCAGCACGGGGTGCACTTGGGCCCACGGCTGCACAATGTGTTGATTCCCTTCTCCTCCAACCCTGTTCCTGCCATCTCCATGCAGGAATGGCAGAGACAAGTAGAGCTTCTCAGGGACACAGAGATGCTTTCCCTTGTGTTCCTCCACAGTGACTTTGATCCAAATCCTGTGCAGCCCTGGTTTCCTGCCTGACCTGTTTTGTTTTTCTGAAATTCTTTTCCCAGAGAATTTTCTGAAAACAAAAGAAGTGTTTTTGTAACCGTAACTTGTTTACATCCTTTCCCTAAGAGGGACTTCTTCTTGATGTCCCTCTGCTCTGACCAATGTGATTGAAAAAGTTTGTCTTCTTGTCACCAAACTGGTCTGTGTAGAATAATATAAAAAAAACGCCACATCCCAAAACTAAAGGAGTCATTTTCAACCTTCTAAAATCAAAGTCTGTGTCATAGTACACAACAGGGTCAACCCTGCTCCCCAAAGTTTCGTGCAGATACAGAAGTCAGCAGGTCAATTAATTTTCACAGGTAGACGTCAGAACAGAAGGGAAAATACCAAAGCCATGGCAGGCTGGAGCTGAAGGATGGGGGCAGAAGAGCTGAATGCCTCGCAGCTATCTTTTCCACATTCCACTTGCAATCTGCATTACCAACTTTTCTGTTGAGACACAGCAGAATTCTGCATATTGTCAGGTATTTGAGGAAGCAAAACATGTCAAAGCACAGAATATCACATTCCACTCGCAGAATGCTTTATTCTGCTGGCAGAAATGTGCGTTTTTTCCGACTTCTTAAATTGTATGTGCAGCAGCTGATTAAATGTCTGACTAAACTTTTACTTCAGGCAGATGGAAAATGCTCTAAAAAAAAATCATCCATCAAAGGGGTGCAGTGAAGGACAATCAGGGGCATCCACACGTGCAGCCAGCAGTGTCTCACCTGATGGGAAGAGGCACTGCAGGTTTTTTAACGGTGACAGTTAAGAAATGCATTTTTAACAATGCATTTGTGCACTGGGGACCTGGTTCTGCAGCAGTGGGAGCCCCCAGGCTGCTGGGAAAGACACACACACCTCAACTCCTGCTGGGACACCCTTTTTTTCAGTCTCCTCCAGACAATTCCTCAGTTTCACAGCGTGCAGCTGAAGGCCTGCAGGTACTGCAAGAATAAAACCTTCTGTTGTGTGGAAGAGACTATGACAGATAAGAAACCACTGCCCTTCTCAAAGCAAGGCTTTAAAAAGTCAAGTCCCTCTTGAAACACCTTCTCCACAGACACTCCCACCTTCAAGGTTCCAGCAAAACCTGTGGAGCCCGAGCTCACAAGAAACAAAGCATGTAGAAAACAAATGGCTCTGCTGTTTAATTCACCTTGTTAGTGACCCAGGAAGCTCATTACAATTCTGAAGGGTTTTCTTTTGACTCTGAGCAGGTGCCTTAGAGCACAGCCACGAGTGAACTTGTAGATAAAATCAGGTACTGCCACCACATGCCTGAGGTCTTGGTGCCAGATTTAAGATCCTGCACTTTTTTCCACATGGTTTGTGCAATACTCAGAAGGAAAGGCCAGGCCAGCACGGATTTTGCCACAGAAAGTTTCCATTCACTATGGGCTTGTCGTGTTCCAAGAGCTCATAAGAAGTCACAAATAGGAGGACACCTAATTCGGTGACACATTTCACACAGAAAGCAAACCTGATACCCCATCTCAGTTCTGTGCTGAGCCACAGCAGAGCTCTTCATGCCAGAAAAAAAAAAAATTAATAAAGACATGAGTCAATCAACCATGAAACTTCAACCATCTTCAGGTTAAAGTGGCATCTGAGCAGATTTTCAGCATCATCAGCTGGGATGGGTCACCCAACCCCTCACAACTATTCTCACATATTGGGCTCTGGTCTCAATTCTCTCTGTGCCAAAGAGGGTGAACAGAATTTGCTGTGAGAATGGGGGTAAAATATTGAAAGAATGTCAGCCGTAAGTACCTGTGAAATCCTGAACAACAACTGTCCAACAAACTGAACATTAGTGCAGGAAAAGGTTGTGTTGGCTTAGATATAGAGCATCCAGCTGGTTAAAATTATTTCTGTTTTACAGTGCTAAAATCTCTCCGTACAGCAGCATATGAATTTTAAGAGTAATTATTTTTAATGACTGTTTGCTTCCAGATGTAATACAACCATTATTACTCTAATTACCCATTATTACTGTAACAGCATTCAAAAGCCCAGCATTCAAAAGCCACAAGCCACTAAGCAAGCAAACATTCTTTTCTCACTGGGCAGTGGCTTTCATTATTTTGCCCTTCATGAAATCACTTACTGCCACTGCCTCATTCTTCACAGATATCTTCTGCAGAAAGGAAAAAAAAAGATAAAATAAAACAAAGAAAGAAACAGCTAACAGGATTAAAATTCCTTCCTCTGAGTTTCTACCCAAATCACTTTGCCCTACCTGGCCTTCCTGGCATTATTCTGCCTGTGCCATGCCCGAGCCAATGGGAGGGAAAGTAAATCAGGTTTTGAGGCGCTGATGGAGGAGAAACCTCCTGCCTGTGGAGCAAAAGCTGGGAAAGGAAAAGATCCCCAGAGCCAGAGATGCTCTCCATCGCCAGCAGGACACAAGGTGCTCTGCTGGGACTGGGGGATTAAACCCTGCTTTTATCACGGGATTAGATGCTGCCACCACTGCGGGCCAGCTGGTTCTGAACGAGAAGAAAGAGGCAGCAGAGCTCTCCCGCAGGAACACACTCAGCATGGCAAACCCCTCCATTCCCAGCCCTTGTTTCCCACTCTGAACCTTTCCCACAGCCAGGGTTGGTCACACAGAGGGACAGGAAAACTCTTGGGTTTACAAGAAGAGGAAATGCTGAGGGATGTGAGCAGCCCCATGAGGGCAGCTGAGCTGGGGCCAGCTCTGGAGTGTCCCACAGGAGGGACACTGAGAAATGGCCTGGCCCTGGGTCCTCTCCTGCCTGCAGAGTCCCTCCAGGGCATTTTCACCTCCAGAAACCTTCCTCTCCTCTGACACACCCTCTGAGTACCTGAAACCTCAGGGACAAAAGATAACAGCTTCTGGGAAGTGCAGAGAATTACCATATATATATAATATATACAATAATATAACAAATTATAGTTGTACCTATTAGATATGCACACATATATGTACATAGATAAATCTGTCATACATATTTGAGCTGCTGTGGGACTGTTCCCCCTAAAAATAACTCCACGAGGCACAGGAGTTTCACCAGTCACCTTGCAAGGAATCTTTGGGCAGAGAGAAGGTGGATTTATAGAGTTGTTTTATTTTCACCAAGTTTCTTTTTCCCCGTGTTTCATAAAGCAGAACATGGTGTAATTTATTGCTTGTCTGGCATCTTTGGCACCAAAAAGATTACAGAAATGTTTCACTGCCAATTACAGTTGGCCAGCCTCGCTCAAAGGCAGCAGAGCTACCACTGAACTCACACAAACTCAGAAGTTCACGGGCAGATGAAAGATCTCAAAACTCAATTACTTTTCATGGGCAGAATCCTAAACATCCTCCTCCTCCTCCTCGGGAAGAAAGAAGGACCTGAAAGCTGAAAAACTCCACAAAGATGGCTTGAGAGGAAATCTCTGAGGCAGGCTGGCTCTGCAAATACCTGTAACAGCATTGCCAGGTATATCGTACAGGCAGGGGGAAAAAAATAAAAAAATAATAGAGAAGAAAAAATTTAGAGAGAAGAAAAAAAATAGAGAAGAAAAATAGATATAGAATAATAGGATAGAGAAGGAAAAAAGAAAAAAATAATAGAGAGAGAGCTCTCCTCTCTCAATATAACAACGATGGACCAGAACAATGAGCACAGTCAGAGTCATAGCACAAGAATGACTGGCTAGGGCAACACAGCAGGGAAATTTTTAAATGAGCAGGATCGTTTTTATTTGACTTCGGGAAAGAGAGGATATGACTATCCCCAGCCTGGCGTGGAGATATTTTTATTGCTTGACTTTTAGATGAACCTTTAAAGGCAGTGTTTGGACAGTAAGGATATATTTCAGAGATGTATCAGTGTGTCTGTAGCCGGCAGGGACTTGCAGCTTCTCTATTCTCTGTTGCCTCAGGCAATCATGTCCCGGTGACAGAGGCTGAGTGCACCGAGCATCCATCAGATTAAGGCAACTCACAATCCGTGAGCTATGGATGGCACCCAGACCTTTTTCCCCTAAAGAAAGGGGTATTCTTCTTCTTTTAGAAGGTGGTTGAAGCCAGACAATGTGTAATGTTTTGAAGTCTCGGCTTTAATTAGAGAGTTAAAGAAGCGTTCTCTTCTTTTGTTGAAGGGACAGAGTGTATTGAGCGTGTGACAATGAACCTGCTGCCAGGACAACCACCGGAGATGCTCCTGCGAGGAGCGGGAGAAGGATGATAAAGAGCTCACTCTTCACAAACATTGCCACCTCTGAACTTTCCTGACTCGTCTCCTGCTGGTTTTTGTAGCGAGCAGAAAACTTTAAATGCAAATTGTATTCCTCGTCCAGTTTTATCAAAGACAACACCCAACCTTAAATCCACAGTCGGTCAATACTTAAACACTTCAAATGCTGAGGGAAGGAAGAGACGTTCGTGTGGAAACTGATGGGGGCATTTCCACAGAAGTAAAATATTATCCATGAAAGACAAGAGGTCTTTGGGACAGGGCTGCTTTAGTTCTCACAAGGGCTGCTAAGGCAGATGCTTCTTTATTTAATAGAGTTCCCTGCAAAAATATGCCAGTCAAACACACGGAGAGGTGCCCTTGTGCAGCCCTGCCAGAGAACAGAAAACAGCACAACCCGGCCTCCTTCCCTGGCTCACGGCAAACAGCAAACCCTAAACCCACGGCAAACAATCCCAGAAAGCAGCAGGATTAGGTTTGCCCCGAAGCACCTGCAAATAAAGACCAGGGGAGTGCAAGTTTCTATTTCCCTCTCCGGGAAAAAGACAACACCAGATCAGGCAAAGTCTTGTGTCCTGATACAGGGGGATGAAATCACCCACGCTGCAAGGAAATGTAAACAAGCAAAAAAAAAAAAGAGATGACAAAAGTCTTATGTCTAATACTACAGCCTAAGTTGTCTTGACTACAGATTTCAGCCCAGACTTTCAAAGGCTGGTGTCTAAAAGAACAAATAACGGTCTTGTCAGTGCGGCCTCAAAGACTGGATCTGAACAACAATGCAAAGAGGGTTTGGCTAAGGATGAGCTTGAAAACGCAGCCTCTGGGGGATCTGCTTTTTCATGAAATTTTAAAGATGTGCATGAAATAGCAGTTTAGGTTGTGTGCTTTATAGAAAATTGTGTGGATTTAAGCAAGAGTAAAAAAACTCTTTCTTTGTACTCATTTTGTTACTTGAAAGAACGAGCACTGGCAATCTAGACACTTCAAAATAAGTACCTAGATTGCCAGTATGGGCAAAAATCCTCATCTTCCCCTTCACCCAAGGTGTCTGTTGGTTCTTCACCCCAGCAGTGATACATTAACTGAAGGAGCCCTGAATTTCAGAAAAAAAGTGTTATTTCCCTTGAGTGAAATACAAAATTGTACTCAAGGATTGATGTTTTCAGAGTTCAGGGCCAGCAGCCTTGGATGCACAGGAATCCAGGCTGGAATTTGCTGCTGAGGAATGCAAGCTGGAGTTGGTAAGAGCTGCTGGGTGGCCTCTGGGCAGGGCTGGGTGGCCCTGACAGCAAACCAGTGTTACTCTTCCCAGAGGAGTCATTTCTTACTGTCCTAGCTCTCCCACCCCTGTGCTCTCAGCAGTTCCTGTTCCCTGCAGGAATCCCTCTGCTTTTCCATCCTTGGGCCCAGAGTGATGGGCTGGAGCAGAGGGGATCTCCAGCAGAGCTAAACTGGTGCCTAGGCTGAATCCCAGTGACGAAAATGACAGAACCAGCACGAATCCCTCTGCCTTGTGGACGAGGAGCATCACTGTCCTAGTCTCAGCATCCTCAGTATTGCTTAATTCTCACAAATTCACATTATTCCACCTGATCTTGTAATTATTTACCACCAAAAAAAAACCAAAACCAAACCAAACCCAAAAAATAAAACAACCACCAACAATGAGGCTCCTCAAATAAAACCAGAATGTTTCAGTTGTTCCCCCAGTGCATCACATGCAGCCTTGCTCTGATTCCCCTGCCTTAAGGATCACCCAATTTGCTGCAGAGCTGCACAAAATAAATCACTGACTTCATAGAGCAACAAAAGGAGGACATTTAATGAGTCAAAGACAATGTTGCGTTACCAAAACAAAGATTAAAGGAACTGAACTGTTCATTTAAAATAAGATTTGAAAGCTTTACAGAGCCCAAGACAACAACAACAAAAAGGCCATACATGAAGGAAATGCAATAATTCCAACCATAGAAATACAAATGTTATTGGTAGAAAACATAACAGGGGCCTTTTGAGAGAATGCCACTGAATGAAAGCAAGAGAAGCAAAAACTGGATGAAAGGAAGAGAGGATGAGACAGATGAAAGAAAAGATGAGAGCTGGGCCAGAAAACAGGAAGGTCACCCCTTTATCTAGACTTGCTAAATTCAGTGTTCAGAAACAAAGGCAGCGACTGCAAAATTGTCTCCAAGGAGTCCAGAGCCCACTTGGTGATATTTTTAAAAGTAGTTTGAAGAAAAAGAAAACTACGTTCTTTAATGTCACTCAGCAGTAGTTCTGCAGCTGGGGATTTCTGTTCATACAATGGTTTAAAGTTTTGGGGTTTTTTCTGCTCTAGTTATTTCATTACAACCATAGGATTTATTACATGGTAATTCCCTGAGCTCTTATAAATCTGTTTGGGGATAGAAGGGGAGTTGTCTCGTGATTCCAGTCTGGCAACAAATTTTCCATATAAAATTTAATCTATTGTATCTCACTTTTGTATAATCAGATCATTAAAATGCATTGCTAACGTGTAAATCTGAGCTAACCTCATTACCATAATTATGCTCCATAATTATTGAATAAACAAGCATTTTAGGCTTTCTGAAAGTCTGCTGAGAATGCTTTTCCAGCCGGGGAGTGGCTTTAATTCCGTGCTTCCCAATCATTGCCACCAACCTTCGTGGCATCCCTGCCCTGTGATGGTTTTAAACGCTGCTCCTAATCCCACTGGCAAGGACCAAAGGTTTGTGTGTTGTGACAATTCCCTCAGTCACATCCTGCCTGCCAGGCCCCACGTGAATTATTGTTTCATTTTTATTATTTATTATTATTATTGTTGTTTAACAGGGCTTTGCTGACAAGCCTTCACGCCTTTTCAGGGATTACAGGCAAGGAGTCAAATTCTGCTTTTCCCTCTGGAAGGGGAATCAGTGAGTGAACATCTCTCTCTCTGTGTGTGACACGAGTTTATTTGAACTGAAAAAAAAACCTGCTCACCGTAGGTTTGACACCTGCACTGCACAGATGTCCAAGGAAACAGCTTTCAAACGTGCTGCCTACTGGGTATTTATTCTGGTTTTTATTTCCTTTGTGGTTTTTCTTTTTTTTTGTTTGTTTGGTGGTTTGGTGGCGGGTTTTTTTACGAGACGTAACTGTTGTACAATAAACGAGGCATGGGGCAAACATCAGATCCCCAGCCAACACAAGCAGCTCCACTGAAGCCAATAAACCTTTGCCAAAGCATGGAAGATTCAGCCCATTACCTCCAGAAGCCATTATAAGCAGAACCCCGCTGACTTTTAGACCCAGTTTTATCTCTGATGAGCAGCGCACTGTTCTAGGACTGCCATTGTCAGAACATCTTGATCCAAACAGAAAATGGGTAATTACTGCCTTTGCAGGCCCCCCAGGAAAGGAGAGCCACAGTCCGTGACAGGCCTGACCTTAGAACAAATGACTCATAAATTATCAATAAGGTCTTGGAAACATTTGAGTGTCCTCGACCCAGAGTGATATAAACAAAAATACCCACGGCGTTGACCTTTTCTCCTTTCATAAGAGATTTTTGCGTAGGAGACCTAATTAAAGTTTGTGTAACTCTAAGAAGTCAATAAGAGTGACTCATACAAATTTTTAGAGTGAAAAATTTAAAAAAAAAAGTTTGATCTATACATTAAAAAAAGCAAGTATAAAGAGTCTAACAGGCGTACTAACAAACCTGCTAGAATGGGACAAACAACTGATTGACTCCACCACAGCCCAACAGAAAATACAAATCACATACACTGGCAAAGGCCTTTTGAGCCAAAAAAAGACCTGTAGCCCTGGTTTTGTGCCTGAGGTGTTTTGGTTTCCTGAAATTCTTTCCCCAGGGAATTTTCTGTAAACAAGAGAAATGTTTTTGTAACTGGAACTTTGTTATTCATTCCTTTCCCCAGGAGGGACTTCTTGATGTCCCTCTGCTCTGAGCAATGTGAGTGAAGAGATTTTGCCTTTGTGTCACCAAAAGTGACAGGAGTAAATATCAGTGAAATAAATCATTTGCACTTAAAGAATTCAAGATATAGAGCAAGAGGAAATTTAAGTGATACAAGAAATGTATTCACAAAAAACGTTAACCTGGAAATTAACCACAAGGAGCAGGTTAGGAAATAAGTCTCAAGCTCAATTTAAATACCATTTAAATTTAAATCCTACTAAATCCTGAGTCCATCCTTTCCTTACACAAGAATTTCCAGCTCAGGGAAGCTGGTAGGAGAGAAGATTAAGATCAGGGCTTTGTTCAGGAGCAAATCTCAGCACAATGCAGGGCTTGGAGCCCTCACCAAGAGTGACACTGACTAATAACAATGATGCTTTTCCTTTCTGTGCTGCTTTTCAGCAGACAAGCTGGAACCACTTTCAAGCATCCATATCTCTTTTCAAGCATCATATCTCTTTTTTGGGGGGGGCAAAAAAATAGGTATAAAAACTCAGGGACTGAAACAACCCTTCTGTTCCAGATGAAACCTTCTGTTTCCTTTCTGAAATCACCTTCTGTCCCTACCTTCTTCCTTTGTGTGCCTCCCAAGTGCAGAAGAGCTGTTAATTCCACACTGCACAGGTTTGTGCTATTTGGCTCCAAAAAACAAACTACAAACCTCTCTTCCTGAAGCAGCACTAAAACAGTTAATTACACTAAGCTAGTTAATAGCCTTTCATCATCAAGAACCGGTCCTTCTGCACACACACAAGGACAGAATCCATTTTTTTAATGCATATTCTTTTATTTATCTCACTCCTACCAGCTGTATGATAATTTATTCTCTGTCACTCTTCCTAACTCATGAGTTCATTTAAAGTGCGATAGCAGAGAAAATACATTAACAGTTTCAGAGAACAAAACCTTCCTGAAAATGGAATCCAGCACTTTGCTTCCACAAATACAGAATTTACACATTTGCACTCGGCTTAATTAATTAAATCCACACGGGAATAACTCAAGCCCTACAGGAGGGCACGATACATATATTCTGATACCTAATTATCATCAGTTTAGGCGGGACAAAGCCAGGAAAGTGTCTCAGTGTGAGAGACGTGTTGGGACTGGCCAAGGAATGGAGCAGGGCAGAGAGGATGGAGCAGGGCAGAGAGAGGATGGAGCGGGGCAGAGAGAGAGGGGATGGAGCGGGGCACAGAGAGAGGGGATGGAGCGGGGCAGAGAGAGGGGATGGAGCAGGGCACAGAGAGGGGATGGAGCGGGGCAGAGAGAGGGGATGGAGCGGGGCACAGAGAGGGGATGGAGCAGGGCACAGAGAGGGGATGGAGCAGGGCACAGAGAGAGGGGACGGAGCAGGGCACAGAGAGGGGACGGAGCAGGGCACAGAGAGGGGACGGAGCAGGGCACAGACAGAGGACGGAGCAGGGCACAGACAGAGGACCGAGCAGGGCACAGACAGAGGACCGAGCAGGGCACAGACAGAGGACCGAGCAGGGCTGCTGGCAGGGCTGCAGGGACAATCATGGAAAATGCTGTCAATTTGGGAACACATCACATCTCCCCCCAGAGACGAGGCTGCCAGGCAGCTCCAGGATATGCAAATCAGCAAAGGGAAACAGGAACCTGGGGAAGTTGGGAAAAGTCACACACGCCCATTGGAACAATCATTAATATCGATTCTGCTGCTGCCTTTAACGGAGGCATCTATTACAGGAACCAATAGTTAATGAAATTAGAAGGAAACACACACACATGCTTTCCCATAAACACAATTGCCCATCACCACTGGTTTGTTACAACTCCCTGCATCCAACCACAGCCTGGAAATAACATTTCAATGTTGGCGCCGCTCTTAGGCAAACACGCAGAAAATTAAAACTAATAACAATTAAAAAATATTTAATAAATAAGCAAACACATAGAAAATTCAAAAATAAATAAATTATTGTCCTTATTCCATTTCTGCTCAAAACAGATCAGTTTTTCACCAGGAGCTCTGAATAGAAACGTTCTCTATCCACCAAGGAGCATCACAGCTACTTATATGCTCTAGTCAATTCCCCAGTGGAAAAACAGGAACCCCACAATGGATAAAAGGTTATTTCAGTTTTCATGCTCACCTGTCATGGCTCTGCTCATAAACTGTTAATTTGACTTAAAAGTCAAATACTTCTCAGTTTTAAAATTGCAGACCTACTAGTCAGTATCTTGCAGGTGGAAGTTTCTCCATGTATTTTAAAAAAGAGATGCAAATCACAGAGCTGAGTATACATGGTATATTTTTTTTTCTGGAAAAAGAAATTTAAATTATTCAAATTATTTAAATTTAAATTATTTTCCTCATATTTCAAAAGTGCCTGCAAAAAGTATCAAGAAAAATTAATGCCCAAACATGGGCACAAGTTGCTTCTTTCCAGGTAATATCAGTGGAGCTCATTACTGGGCTCCAAGGCCTGAAAGTCACCTGCCATGACCTGAGCTCAGAAAGGTGGTGAAGAGTAAAACCTGAACTCTTTCACAAAGACTTTCAGCTACAATTCTCTCCAAGTTCCTGGGACAGTTTGTCCAAAACAGGGTTTTGACTTCAGCTACTACACGGTTAACCATCATAACTTCCCAGAGAAACGCCAGTGAGCTTTCCAGGTTAGCTCTGCGCGCCAGGTAGAAGATCAAAATGCAAAATAATTTTATTTGATTTACTCTGAAATCAGTCTGCTGGGGCTTTTCAGGTTAAGGAGGTGATTTCTGCAGCTCTGTCTGTGTGTAATAGAAAATTGCTGCACTTTAGTGTAATTCTTGTTCTCCCAAATACAATGTCACAAACACAGAGCTGGTTCTATCGTGAAAATCAGGCTGTAGCACAGACCTATCAAGCACTACATTATACCCCATTTTAAGCAGTATTATGGCAAACCTCAAAGGAATTTTATAAAACATAATAGGCCTTTTAAAAACAGTATTTTAGAGAAACAATATGTTTCTATCAACTAGCACTACACTGTTTAAAAGTTACAAAGAGATCCCACAAGCTATTCAATTCCACCAGCTCTCAGAATCACTGCCCTAAAACCACTCTGAGATCCAGAGCCAGCCAAAAACTTACTCAAGCACCGGGTTTAAACACATGACATGTACCACCCCAGCTCCACAGAGCACCTCAGCCTGGCATAATTTAATCACATTTAGGTCTCACTGCCAGTGAGTATTGTTGGGATGGTCATGACACAAAGAGTGACACCATAAAAGTCCAGAAGGTTTCTTTATTAGGGCCCCACGCTCTCTCTTATACAGTTTTTACAAACCTTGTGTGCAACTTTAATTGGTTAATAGCTTTCTTGTTAACTATTCTGTTGGTCAGTAAAAGGTATTTTACTTGTCCATCAAATCTATCTACTCTTGGATTGGTCACATATTTTCTTTACTGATTCTCATGGGACAAATCCCTTGTTATTATTACAGGTGCATTTATTTTTCACCCTCAGAACAGACTGTTGTGTTAAAGGAACTTCTCATTTTCAAAACAGCCTCCTATGTGAACTTATAATTGTTTGTTAGCTGCCCTTAGAGGAAATGACAGGCCAGGTTTTTACCCCGTTCCTGCAGCAGTTGTGATGACATCTGTGCCAGTGAACATTCAGGGCTTTGTTGGTTTTTGTTCTCTCAGCAGCCCCACTTATTTATTTGTGTGCTTCTGTAAAAAAAACTCCTCCTGTGTCCTCCTGGGCAGCAGGACCCCGAGTGAAGAAAGCCTTCAGCAAATCAATCCTAAAGTGATTTATTTCCAAGTGGCAGATACCAAGCAGGCAGCACGTATTTATCATTTGGACAAGGCCTTAATAAAGATAGATTCCAAGTAAAAGTCTTTCTAAGAAACAGCTTCAGCTGCAGACACACACCAAAGCTCCCCTCAGTGTTTAATTAGAGTCATGTGCCTCAGCTGGGGTTTAATATCCAGGATGTTTGCTTTCACTTGTGAATATTACAACTACTTCTCTAAAACTACAAGTTGTGCAGGCTAAATTGCATGGATATTTATTGATTATCAGTGTTGGAAAAAAATCATACCAATCAATATATCCTCCCTGAGACGGTAACTGACACGTATCTATTACCTCAACAAAGGTATTTTAAAATATCTTGTTCAAACAACACGAGCAATGCTGAATCCTGTGGAAGGCTCAGAATAAATGGCCAATCCAGGACAGCAAGAGTATTGCTTTAAAAGGATTTCTTCTCCTCTTTAGAAACTGGGGGGAGGGAGGAGGAGAAGGAAGCAGCACAGAGTTTCTTTTTGTCCATAAAAATACACTGAGCCTCCTTTTATCTCTGCCTAGATGGCCATCCATCATATAAATCATCTATTATTTACTGTAGTTTACAATATTTTCTGTGCTGCATGCTGCAGTTTCCCGGTTTCTTTGAGGCTAACCTAGGGCCAGCCCCATCTTCTCACACAGATGATATTTCTTTCAAGTCAGTGGGAGGACACAGGTCGCAGAAATGAGGTTGAGCCGCTCGGAGGGATTTGGATACACATTGCATCAAAATGAATGGAAAGTAAACCTCCTGCATGCCTTGAATAAAAAAAAAATCTCATTTTCTCCTCCGAACTTAATTCGGCTATACGAGCCCTCTCTGTTCAGGGGCTCAGTAATATTTTACCTGTTCCTTTATGCAGAGCTGCCGCAGCACGGTGTGCTCTGTGCCTGAGTCTATTTGCTCCGTGAAATACAGCCATAACAAACCCGGGGCTAATGGCAAGTTTCAGCTGTAAATAACTCTGCAGGACCCAGCCAGGGCTCAGCGCTCCTGCCCCGCACGGGGGACGTGAACCAGGCCCTCTGCCCGAGCACCCTGCCACCAGCCAGGAACAGCCTTCCAGGAGTCAAGGGAACCACGTGGAACAAACCCACTTCAAGTGCAAGGACGAACACTTCAGCAAAGACCAGGAGGGCACGTCTGAGCTGTGATTTCTCAGACACCCAAACCCGCGATTCCACTGAAGCCAAAAATCTGCATTAATGCCTCCTTTCTCCTCTCAACCAGGTAAGGTTGGAGGAGCCTCTCTGGGGACACAACCTGCCAAAAAAAAGGGTTCCAGACCACTGGAAAGGAGCACAGAAATAACCCCTGTGCCTCTCCCATCCACGAAATTCCTACAAACATCGGCTGAGTTGGAAAGCAGAGCCACCCTGCTCAGGCACTGCCACCCATTGCTGGGGGTGGTGGGAACACCTCTATAAACTGGCAGCCATGTTGACATCAGATAGCAAAACCACACAAAAATAACTTTTCAAACAGCTTCTAATGAAACATAAGCTTTTTGCTGGCGCCTTCTATTCTTATGTGCTTCCTCCAACCCCTTTTCAACTGAGAGATCCAACAAGAAATCCACACAAGAGCTACGCACAAATGTTCTTCGCCCCAAGAGCCTCAAACACATTTTAACACCCTTCGTTTCAAAGCAGTTATTCAAATGAACAGCCCTTGTTCCAGGTGACTGCCCCGGGGGCCTTCTCCAGCCCTGAGAAATCCGTGTTTCCCTAAACCTTTTAGTGCATCCCTAAGTATGAGAAGTGTTAATGGCTCAGATCGATCCTGTGTTGGGGCACAACTCTTCCCTTAACAAGAGAGGTCAGAAGAGACCGAGGGAAACCTCAGAGGAAAGTGCGAGGCTAAAAAACAGGTCTGAACCCTCTTCTGGGAAAGGGGAGGCAAAGGAAAACACAAAGGATGAACTCCCCTGCCAGGGAAGAGAGAGAATCAAAGAGTTCTGCACGTTTCCCATGGTCACAAAGCCCACACAGATGCACAAAAACCGCTCTGGAATGAGTTTGGAGAGCTCGTGCTCTTACCTCTGTGTTGCTCAGTAGTTTTCCCGAGGTTTCACAGCAGAAAATGCTGCTGAAGTCCAAAAGGACCTGACTGAATTTAGGGTGGAATCTGGCTAAGGACTTCCACCTGAATCTTCTCCGTATGAGGAATACAGCTACAAGACTCTAACGAGATGGGGAATTTGCAATTTTGGACGATCAGACACCACCTGGCAGCTTTTTAGCTTTCCTTGATGCATCTGTTTGAGACAAATATGGGAACACAGCTTTGCTAACTTAAGCTAAGTGCCTCAAGGTAACAGAACATCAGTGAAAAGGAACTTTGACAAAATACTTTTTTTTTTCTCCTATTTTATGAAAAAGAAATACATGTTATCGGGGCAGCACTGAAACTCTGCGGCGTTTATCTCGGTTTGGTAATTTTAGAAATTCCCTTGCCCTCGTTAGGAAACGAGTGTGGAATGTCAGGGGTGAGAGATCGAGAACTGCAATGTTTTACATGGAGAGTTTTTAGAGTCAGCTTTTGCTAGGCATTAAAAAACAGTTCTCCACGACTAAGTCTGTGTCTTAAAAATGGTAATCACCACCTGGCGTACTCCAGAAAACCGACAAAATGAGGCTGCACTTTCCATTTAGGCAGCACATCAGCAAGGGAGGGAACACATCCATGTGCTAATGTAGGCAGACACATGGAAAGAGGAAGACGTGGAGTAGTTTAGAGGGCATTATATAATAATTGTTGGCAAGTGTTGGCTTTTTAACAGCGATGGCTTCAGAAATTGGGCAGCAACCCATCAGCCTGCAGGTGCTGAGGGGGAGAATAAATGACTTGTCTGTGCCTGCTGCTCTGTCTCAGGAGGGATGCTGCATTGTGTCATTCAACTGGCTGATCTCTCCAGACAGGTTTCTCGGATTTCTGTGCCCAAAGTGTTGGTTTGCTAATGAGGAACCGTGGCTCCTCTGAATTGATATTTCCATATGCTGAGCACACAGGCATACCCTTGGGTAGCCACGAGGAGAACCATTTCCTAATTAATTCATCCGCACGTCTCCTCTCTCGGCTACATCTGTACACATCAGCGCACGGGCATCAAATTGTCTGTTAACTTTATCAGAAGTATTTCCTTTCCCCGAATTTCCCGGGGGCTCTATCAATACCTCTGTCCCTAAATAAAAGTGGCAGGAGGATGTAAAGTGAGGATCCAGTGACTCCCCTATTTGGCATTTCTCCGGTGCAGCCAACAGTTCAAAGTGGTTATTAAAAGGTCAGAGATCATTCCAATTGACAAGGCACCAACTCCAAGTGACACTCAGCCAAAAGTGCTAATGGAAATGGAGACAGGAATCGGAAATTCTGGAGGAGACATTCTGACAAGCTCAGCTGAGTAAAGATCCCTGAAGGCAGACAAAGAACTAACATAACTCAGTGTTTTAAAATACCTAAAAACAAACAGGGAAGCACACAGATGCAGGCATTGACAGGCCAGTACTCAAGAGCATTTTGAAAAATATTTTCGTGGTTCAGGACTATAAAAAGGCAAATGTCTTCAATTTGATACTGCAAGCAGGCGGTTTTCAAGAAAATGCAAGTTTCCCTTCCTTTACCATCTCTACACTCAGTGCCTTTGCTTGCCTTTGCTTTCTGAGTGGAAAAAAACCAAACAAAACACAACCCTGTTAAAGGGATCACATTTAATGAAAAGGGGCTGAAAAGGAATTCTGACAGCGTCAGGTGTCAAGAGTTGATGCCATTCCTTATATATTATTGTATTCAGAAAATCCTACAAGTTCTCAGCCAGAGAAAATTCCCTGACTTAAAATCAATACCCGACTGAAGTCCTTTATCCTGACAGTAATTGCTGTTTGCATGCAAGGCTGCTGCATGCGCCTTCACCGGGAGAAAAACTAAAAAGAGCCTCCTTAGACGGGCAGAAAAACAAAGAACTCGGATGTCTGCTCTTAGCACTTCTGTCCTGGATTGGGAGGAGGTGATAATGGCCTCATCTCGTGAAATTCGGGTGAAACAGCTCTCGGCCTCCTCAGTGAGTGCAAATCTCCAGATTGCAGCTGCCTGCGTGGGTTGTCAGCCCACTCGCATGGAATTCCTCATCTGAGTCATGAAATTCCTCATGTGAACCATGGAGTTCCTCATGTGAGTCATTAAATTCCTCATGTGAACCACAGAACTCCTCATGTGAACCATGTAATTCCTTATGTGAGTCATGAAATTCCTCACGTGAGACATGGAATTTCTCACATGAGCCGTGGAATTCCTCATGTGGGTTGTTATAAATACACATTACGAAGTTGGCTTTTCGCAAATATTAAGATGAATGCGATATTTATAATGTTAAAATAACTCTGCTGTAAGGATATAGTTTTTTTATGTTTTTGCTCGGATTATGGCAGAGGGAAAGCTGATTCAGTCATGCTGCAATTAAACTGTTTGGTTGGGATAACACCCAGTGAACACATGATGAGGGTCCCTGTTTTTGATATGCCCATTATCAGCACCTGCTCTCTGAAGAAACTATGGACCAAGACCCAAACTGGAGGTGACAATAAAACCACAGCCAAAAATGTTCGTGCTCTAAAAAGGCAAACCCAAGGAGCGGCCACGCTAAACAGCTCCTGGAATATGGAAATTAGTTGGTATGAAAGTATGAATATGCATAATGGAGTATGAATATGCAACAGGGTGATGTAATAGAAAAGGTATTTAAGGAATGTGTCAAAGATAGTAGGTGTGCTCTTGGCTGAATGCAAAAAACAGTAATTGTGCTCTTAGCAAACACCCAGCCATTAACCCTTCCCTTTATTATCTCTGTCTCCTATTGTCTTTTTATTAAACTTCTAAAATTCCACCAAGCAAGTAAACCTCGTTTTTCACACGACTGTGCTTTTGACAAGGCTGCTCTAAAACTGTGCCGTGGATTTCAGGGACCTTCGCAAAGAGGAAAAAACCCCCACGGCCTCCCCAGAACCAATCTTTATCAAAGTAATGTCGGGGCGGGCGCATACATCAACAAATCCATCTGGTAACTACTTCAACATCCTCTGAGGACTGTGAGTAGCAACCACACGGAGTAACAACTACCAGGAGGAGCTCCCCAGGCGCTGCCCTCAGTGGCTGGCAGGAAGCAGGAGAGCAGCAGATGGACAAACGCAGGGGTGGGGCTGTCCAAAGGGAGCAGTGCTCCCTCCTGTCCCTGCAGCAAAGTCTGAATTTCCTCCACTGCAGTGGCAACAATACCACTACCGAGTGGTGCTTCACTCAATTAAGTCAAAAACCCGAGACTGCCGCGCATATTAATGAGCACCCTAATGAGCATTAATTTTTGATGTTTCTCGTTAACAAGGATTATAAACTATGACAAATCTCTGTTTGACTGAGTGCCAAAATTCGGGCGAGTGGGGGTTTTTAGGATTGTGAATCTGCACGTTTTTCCCCCAGGGCGTTGGAGCACCAGGCAGAGAGAGCTCTGAAAGCTTGCAGGTCAAAGAAATATAAATGTCACAACAGGCCACCAGCCACTGCCCTCCTACACCAGTCAGGGGACAAGCTCTGGCATCTCTCAAGGAGAGGCAATTCAGATTCAAAGAATTAATAAAGGAAGTACCCAGCTCTCAAATGGTGAAAAAATGAATTATTCTTCTCTCACTGAAAGCAATGAAAGCGCTTTAATATTGAGAGCTGTGTGTGAGCAGGGCTGAACTCACCCCTCTGAGCTGTGTTTGTGCAAACACTGGGGCTTTGTGCAGGCCCAGTGAACGTGCAGGTTTCTATCTCTTGTCATGACATTGGCATGAATAAACTAAGCAGCTTTAAAAGATTAACATATCTCAAAAAAAAAATGTCTGGCTCGTGCAACGCAGTTACAAGAAGTTCTAGAGGATAACAAACCCATATGGATAATTCCGTGCAGATATTTTAGGGGGTTTTTAGGGGTTATTTTAGGGGTTATTCTATGCCAGCTGGACTTGGTGACTCTTGTGGGTCCCTTCCAGCTAAGGACATGCCATGATTCCATGGTTCTGCTCCTGTGCTGATTTTTACAAGGCTCCATCACTAAAACACACTCTTGATGTGTCTAAGACACACGTTGTTCATTTTGAAGAGAATCAACGCAGTTTATTTCAGTTTCAAATTCCTGCCTTGCCTTTGTTCTAATCCTATCACAACCAAGCACCAGTTGGAAGATGATAAACACAAAGAACCAGCCGAGGCTCCTCTGCAATCCTTGCCCCTCGCTGGTTCAGACAGAGCAGACTGGTGGTGTAAGAGTTCTGTAATTAAAAACAAATGAAGAAAATGGTAAATGAGGAGGAGGAAAGCTGCAGAGTCAGGGCAGCCTGCTCTGCTGCAGTTTCACCAAAATCCTCCAGCGGTTCACTGCTGCACTGCACCTCACCCATGTAACCATCCTGCAGGTGTGTGCTCCACACTGGAACTCACGTCATGGTTCTCGTAACTAAAACTCAGGCTTCATAAAAGCTGACTTTTCAAAGCTATTTTTATTTCAGACTATTGAAAATGAGAAACTTTATGGGGCTTTTCCCCTTTATTTTTTCCTCAGTGTTTCCTTCTGAGCATCACTAAAATCCGTAGTGACATTTTGCATTGTTGGAATCTGGTGCTCAGAAAGGAAATGCACCTCTTTTAATACATTTTGAAAACTATACTTTTTTCCCAAAAGAATAAGTTCAGTAGTGTCCCTATCTGCCATCCACCCCCACCTCCCCAAAAAAACCCACCTAAACAAAGAGAAACAACACATAACTTTCTGAAAAACTACTGTCCATGAGCCAACACACAGGAGGGGTGTCTGGCAGGCACACAAGGTCACCCAATTCACCATAACACACGGGGCAAAACTCCCTGATCACTGATTTTCTGTGCTGCACCTCCTGCTGACACCCCACAAAAGCCTTTGCCTGCCTGGATACTTAATTTAATTGATTTTACCCTGGATGTACTTGAATAGATTTTGCTCCCCTTGCTGCTCTCGCCGCTGTTCATAAATTAGAAAATGGATTTTAAAAAAAAACCAACCCACTACTCTGCTCTCTATACATCAGCCAGTCCTGAATTGCCATCTGATTTTCTCTGTGATTGCTGACACTTTTGGACAGCAGAAATGTTTCTGACACTCACACTGAACCAACCTGGATGTTTTATACCTGCTGAGAGTCTCACAGTCCTCTCTCCCCAGCTGGGAAGGCGGAAATAATGTCGGCCCTTTCCAGTGATCCGTGACAAATTTTCATTTCTGTTTTCAGTTCCCTCTCTATTGGTGTGCCTTTGATTCCTGCTTTGATGTTGTTTCCAATAATCAAAATAACAAACCCAGCTTTTTACTCCCGTCTTTCAAAACCATCATCAAATTATGGCAGTTTCAGCATCCCAACAGGACGATTCGGGAAGGCCTTCCATTAATATTTACAGGGTAGGATCTCAGGCAAAAGAAAAATGAATTAACTTGCAACTGTTGCTGAGGTCAGGAAGGTGATTGTAATTGAAATATATCATCATCCTTATTCTTCTGTCCAAGTGAATGATGACTGACAGCAGAATTTTCTAACTACCTCCCATATTATAAATATTATTGAGGGGTTAATTATAATTTCCTTTGGAGCTGTGGAAAAATGGGGTCTAACTAGATTAAATGGCAAATCAACAAACACTGAGCTAAAAATAACCAGCTGTCCCAGGTGAATATTGATGGTTTTGCAGTCACTAACTTCACCCTGGAATCTGTCACGAAAAAAAACCTCACGCATTTGTTATCAGCCAAAACATCTGGGACAGCAATGGGGGCCACTCCTCTCAGTAATCTGCCTTCTGAAAAGGAGGAAAAAGGAGATTAATAATTACAAAAAATCATATTCTGGAGAATATTTTTTCCAACTGACCTGGAAATACACTTTTTATGAAAGAACCAATAATGGAATTTTCCCAATTTTAGTGTTTTAGGCAGTGATTTGATAGAAGTATGGAGAGCTCTTGGAAAAGCCACCAACTGCTGCTCAAAAAGGCCTCTCATTTTCAGAAAAGTGAAATCAGAATTGCTGTATCCTTCAATAGATGGTTATTTTATGTGACCAAGGTGTGATTCCCTAATTATAAAAGGTATGAGCTTGTGTGTGCATGTGTGTGTGTTCATGGAAGGGGGAAGGAAGGTTCTCCACCAGGAAAAAAAATCTCCCTTCAAGATTCCAGGATGTTTGCCCATGCAATTATCAAAATATTATTGCTTGGAAGGGCCACTAGACCTAATCTCAAAAAAAAAAAAAAAATAGCCAACAAAAATGTAATGTTTTTATCTTGACTAACAGACTTTTACTGCTCAGGACAGCTCAGATGATCTTCACCTCTGTCAACACATATAGGAATCAGCTCTGAACATGCTGAAATCCATTTGTTCACAGAAGTCAGAAAATCAGGGGCAACTTGGGGGAAAAAAAATAAAATAATCAAAGAATAACCCCCCAAACCCCACACCTGAACTTTCCACAGGCTCACGAACACGAAAAGCTGCCAAGAGCAGAGACTGCTGCCCACTGGTGCCCCCCATGAAAACAAACCAGTGAAGGCACCAGGACAGAAAACATCTCCTGTCACTGCACATTTCAAATCCATCAGTGTGTGTGTGACTGTGTGTGCAGGGACAGGGATGATCTGCCCTGTCCTGCAGGGACAGGGATGAGCTGAGCCCATCAGTGACTGTGTGTGCAGGGACAGGGATGATCTGCCCTGTCCTGCAGGAACAGGGATGGGCTGAGCCCACCAGTGTCTGTGACTGTGTGTGCAGGAACAGGGATGAGCTGAGCCCACCGGGGCCTTTCCTGGGGGCTGCACCGTCACCCTGGGAAAGGCAACTGAGCTGCAGAGAAATGCAGGGAAATGTCAGGAATGTGCCCGGGACGGGGAGGCAGCTCTGCACCAAGGGGACATCCTAAAAAACCATCCCAAGCCTGAGGCAGGAGATGCCCTGCTGTCCTTCCCCTGTCCCGCTCCCTCCCGCAGCACGGCCCGCGGATAATGAGCAGTTTAATGTGATTTATAAACTGTGCTGGCACCGTGTGGATCGCACCGGCTTTCCTCAGCCCGGTTCAGCTTTGCATTCCTGGCTCCCAGCACATTCCCACTGAAATGTGCTGCCAGGGCAAGGAGAACGGGATCGGCACCAAAAGCTGCTGTCTTTGTCACCTCACCCCGTTTAAATACCAGAGGTTGTTCTCACTCTCACTGAGAGGACACAAACTGGAATGGGTATTGCCACAGCCCTGGTCAATAGATAAATGGTTGGTGTTTAACACAGCTCTTAGAGCTCTTTATACCTCCCGTTCATAACAAAAGCTTACAGTGAAATTTAGCTTGGCGTTGGCTGGGCCTTGTGAGTTAAAGGGATAAACTCCATTAATTTTCTGCTGATAAAATGTTATTTCAGCTCATTCTACTGTCTACTTTTCCCTTGCCAAGATCTCCAATTTTTTTTTCCCCTTACTACTGCTATCTGTGCTAGAGGCTACACAAAACCTAAGCTAGGCAGTGGAATATTTCCTTTATTGCCTGTTGATAAACTGGAAATCTGCAGGGATTGCTCCATGCAGCCTGTTCCATACAATACCCTACAAGTTGCTGCTGATGTGCTGCCACGACTTTGCATAACAGGATTGCAAGAAATGCCCCCCAAACTTGCATCTGTTCCAGTTTCCAGACAGTGAGATTACCCCAGAGTAAAGAAACACCACCATTCATGTAAATATGTATTTATTTGGACTAGGAACTTTCTTCTAAGATAAAAAATAACATTTTAACAATTACGATATTCTGCTTTTAACATTTGTGGCCAAACAGTTGGGCTGCTACATGAGATCACAGTGAATCAACCCAAAACCGATTTATCTGGTTTCCCTTGCCAAGCTGAATGACGAGTTGAAAGCTGAAGCAACCAATTATGTTTTGAAAACAGTTGCCTCAAATAGTTGCCTTTCTAAAATAGTTCCTCAGTCCATGATGTAGAACAGAATTAAGAAAGAGCAGCACCCCTCCATCTTGGCAGATACAGTGCAGATAAAACCACTTTTCTCGCAAAAATCTCAAAAAAAAAAGGAGAAGATAAATTCAGGACTCTGCTAGAAGAAAATGCAGTTTGCACCTCTGACAACTTGATGTTATAGGGGAAATACCAGTTAAGAGTGAGACAGTGATGTAAGGAAAAGAGGATAGAACAGCTAAGGTGAAGAAAAAGCTTTGCAAGAATAGCTCTGAGTGCTTTTCCTCACTTCATATATTGAGGGCTACCAGTAAGTGTGCTAATGAAAAATCATTAGCTGATGATATCAGACTACCTGATCAATTCTCAAAGGAGGAACTGAGTATCACACAGAAGTGCAAGATGAAAGCCGAAGGCCAAGCATGTGAGAACTACAAGGGTTTTGCTGTGGAAACTGGAGGGAATTGAGGAAGTTTTGGGGGTGTGGCTGCAGAGGTGGCAAACACAGGCAGGGACACACAGGTACCATTGACTCTCCAAGCACTGAGGGGAATTCAAGGCTGGGAACAGGAATTCAGGGCTGAGTGATTGCCATTGTCATTACATTTATCATTGAAAAAAATCTCTTAAAGATGTTGCTTTATTAAAAATGTAATTTTTGCCCCCAAATTAATGGGTATGTATTGACCAAAAACTGGCTGAAAGCAAAAACTGGGGAGGGGGGAAAGATTATCTAAGGAAAAAAAACCATCCAGCAACAGTCATGGAACAATGGAAACAGCAGGAAAGGAGGGAGCTTGAATGGAATATATTTGTGAGTGGCAATATTTTGTGTGATGTGAATGGAGCTCCAATTCCTGCGTTGGCAGCCCTGGGAAGCACTGCCCAGCCCAGAGCTCTTGTGCTCCACTTGGCAGGAGTCACCTTGAGCTGGATGATTCTGCAGGATTAAGGCCTCGGGGAATTCATCATATTTAATATTAAAGACTTGACTTTGACACAATTTCAATTGACTACAACAAATCAAAGCAAACTCTGCAATAAATGTCTTCATAATGCCTCGTGCTGTAGCTGTGCTTTGAAAGTCCAAAAATCAATAAAAGCAAAATGGTGACATATGTTTGTATTATTTGGAAAGCTAAATGCAAGCAAGGGATCTGTCACTGCAGGATTAATAGAGTACAAGATGTTCTGTTTGTTGGGCATCTGATTGTCTGTCTCATAATATGAATTTTGAAATAGCTGGGGATTTCTGCTGGCGCATTCGCAGGTTTGCGCCGAATTTCATATTAACAATAAATCATCCTGTATGTATAGTTCTCTTTTCCAATTTACTGCAACACAACTTCATCAATCCACACGGGGAATAGGCTCACACGCATAATGAGCAGAAATCTGATAATAAAATATTAAGTGAGACAACGAAACCAAAACATTTGAAATATTAATAGCAGGGCTCTAAAATACCCCCTCATTGCTATTCAGCCTGCATTTGGGGTGCACACACCTCCTGCATTTGGGGGGAGTGACAGCAGCAGAGTGCCAGGCAGCCCATCCTAATGGCTGCAAAATAATCTGCTGGAAACGGGGAAATCCATTTACTGATGATGGAAATAAAAGTAAGATGCATTCTGCTGCGGGGTGAGAGACATCATTTTTACTCTAGTTGGCAAAATCACCTTTGACCGAGTAATTATTCGCTACCTGAGGTCCTTTTGACCACACTGAGTGCTCCACAAGGTGGATGTGGGTCCTTTTGTACACACTGAGTGCTCCACAAGGTGGATGTGGGTCCTTTTGACCACACTGAGTGCTCCACAAGGTGAATGTGGGTCCTTTTGTACACACCGAGTGCTCCACAAGGTGGGTGTGGGTGTGTTTGTCAGGACTGACCCTCGGTCTGTGTCCGTGCCAACGGGGCAGAGGAGAATCCCTGACCCAGCCAGGTCCCCGTGGTGCTGGACACAGCATGGCCCAGCTAAGCCCGTGTTTAAGCATTCCCTTGACTTCCAGCAGCACTTTCCAGCAGGTTTTGCAGCCCACGCTGAGGTTGGAGCCCGTGCTGGCACCAGCGTGGCCCTCACCTCTTTGGTACCTCCTGCAGATCCAGATACTCAGACTCCTGCAACTAATCCAGTCTTGCAATTTGCAGTTTTGCAGTCTTCCAGGATGCAATTTTTAAGTATGATTTCTACATTCAAAACTCACAGGCTCTGATCTTTTTTTCAAGATCAAATGCTTTTGGTGTTCCACAAAACACAGCTCTCCCATCCCATGGTGTCATGCAAATAAAGCTCACAAGTTGAGTAATTCTCCTCAGCCAACCAGGATCATATTTACCTAACTGATGTGAGCAGACAAAGAAAAATACACCAGTTGCTCAATGTGTGCAAAATTTATGGTTTGTAGCTAACATAATGTGTTTAACAATTTTATCCAAGTTTCAATCTAGGACAAAACAAATATGTTCACATAATCCCAAGCAATATTGTAGCAGTTGCCTGCAGTAAGTGATTTAAAGTTTTAATTAATCATTAAATACACTGCACACATACAGGTTTATCTTTTTAAATAAAAATATGCAAAACTTCCAGAGTCATTAACAATTTAATAAGCTGTTTAAACAAGAGAAGCCTTTGAAATGCTTGATCTGTGCCTGTGCCTTCTAAGCAATCGTGCAATGATTTATCGTTTCCACAAATTGCTTGTCAGCTGGACCAAAAAGACATGTTCTGCAATTATCTCCACTCTGAAAAGGATCTATATAATCTTCATATCAGTGGGTACAAGAAGTACATGGAATCAGGTTACATATATTTTTCACTGAAAAAAAAAATGTTAATTTGCTTTACCTATGTCATTAAGAGTTGCAGAGAACCCAAGGGAAAAAAAATGTTCTATTTCCAGATCACAGAACTGTAATATCTACATTTGATTTGTAAGAACACAATCAGACAACAGCAACAATGACCAAGTGGTCACACTGGGCTTGACAGCATCAAGTGAACTGTGGGACACCACTCATGCAATTTTATATTGTCAAAAGGTCATCCTCTATCTTCTCCTGCAGCTGGAGGGTATTTTCCTGGACATCCACCAGCTTCACCTCCAAATTACGCTCAGTTTTTGCCAGAGGAGGGTGAGTTAGTGATGAGGATGACCTTCACCATTTCAGAGCCATTTCAGCTGTCCCCTACCCGAGCACGGTGCAAATTTTCCATAAGAGTGAAACAGCAGAGCTGCAGCTCAGGGCTCCCCTTCCCTTGTCTGGGTATTGAGCAAGGAGCAGAGGCAGGGAAGATCCTCTCCAACCCTTGCCTAAATTCAGTCTCCATTTGTCCCACCATGTGAAGCTCATGGTGACACAGCTCCATTAAATGAATCACCAAGGGTGGCAGCAGTCTGAGGGAATTTTGTGACTAAAGGCACCAGTGGTCATCCCTTGACTCTGGTGTCAGGGCAGAGTCACTGTGTGAAACTGAACCACTGAGAAGCCCAGCTGCAGCCTGGAGACACTGGGAGAAGAACTGGAAATTTGGAAATCTGACCAACACCAGGGCCAGCCCCATCTGCCTTTAGAATCTGAGTAAAACCACACGAGAAATTTTGCCCTGTAGCATTCCCTTGCTTTATCAGGTAACCTTTTAATATCTTCCTGTTAGTGCCACATGGTATTCAGTCAACAGAGGAGAAGTCCTGCTGCATTTGAAATTCTGATGCCAGTCTCTAAGTGCCTGTTATGAAGACAGCTGACAAGTAGCCATTACTTTACTGGTTTACACTGAGAAATGCATTCTGCTTTCACTGTATTTTTAATTATTTAGTTAATATTGTTGAGGAAAAGCAGAACTGGTCTTAAATTTGGCCCCACTGATTTCGATATCCAGTTCTTGCTGTGGTACATGAAAAATCCTGTGGAAGTTTCTGGATAGAGTATAGTAATTAATCTCATCCAATTTCATGGAGTTCAATACACTGCACTCACGACTTCACAATTCAGTCCAAGTTCTATTTTCTGCAATAGCTTATAGAACCTTGTTTTGTAAGCATAAAGTTTAACCATTTTTTAACTGCAGAGGCAATAATGGTGCTTGTCAAGACTTGCTGGTTTCTAAATACCCACCCTGGCACCTCGCCCTGCTGAATCATTACACCTCATTCCCAAATCATTATACTGAATTCCCAGAGTCACATTGCTTTGTTTTAGGTTACTGAAGTATAAAAATGCAGCACAATTCACCTGTCACGGAAAAGAAACTGGAAAACTTTGGGAAGATCTCCCAAGACAACGTGGTGCTTAATAGAGATGTTTGCTCTTAGTTAACCTCGTATATTTTTGTTCTAATTTTATTGTAATTGGTTCAGCGTTCTGGGCATTATGAACCTTGTTTTTTGGGGTTTTTTTTCACTACACAGTGTGCCAATCTCTCATTAATATCAATGAGACGTGTGTAATCTTCAAAGGCCACTCAGCATTCGGCAGGATTAAGACAACCTGACAAAAGGAGCATTGGAATAGATTTTCAAAAACGACCTGTAGCACTTAGCACCGCAGTGGAGTGTTCCGTGTTATTTGCATGCCTTGCTGAATCTTAACCACAAACTTCACTGAATATGATTCCCTGCAGAGAAGAATGAGTATGCACCTTCCTGCTGCACATCAGAGTTTTGAGGCCAGCTGAGGATTTATGTTTTCTAAAGAAGCAAGGGAGATGACTCCAGCTGGGCTGCAAAGGTAAAGCTAAACCAAGAGAGACAGAAGCAAAGTACTGCATCACTAAGGCAGTGACATCCAGTGAACAGATTGAAATGGGCCTGAAAAATAAATGGAAGCCTGAAAGCGCAGTGTGGAGCTGTGGATCCGGGCTCCTCCACAAGAGTTATACCACGGAAAGGAAATAAAACATCATTTGACTCACATTCCTCACCGTGCCATCCATCCCGGTGGTGTTGCCAGACAAGAGCTAGGGCAGATTTAGCCCCGTGCGAGTTGTCTCCCAAATGCCAGTACATAAATTATGATGTTCTGTCCCCATTTGAACACTCAAGTGGCGCTGGAGCAGATATTTGTGCCTCACAGTCTCGCTCTTCCACCAATATGCAGAAATGGGAATCCTCAGGCACCCACATTTACAAATTAAGAAACATTATTCCGTAACAAATGACTACACGCTTGGAAATTATTTTAAAGCAGTCTGAAAAACAGCCTACAGGGGTTCTACAGATTTATTGCGAAACAAAAACAACATTAAACCACAAAACATAGAGAAAAAAATAACATCATTTCCCATATGTTCAATGTGTGAAATGGATATACAGCCCTTTAGGTAGCAATTGCAATAAAGAAAAGTCATCTGGGTCAAATGGCATATTTCTATTTATTATTAGCATTATTTAAACTATATTTGAGGTGTACAGAGTGCTCTAAGAACAAATAAATATCTGACAGAGCCCTTCCCTGAAAATCATACAACCTGAAGCAGGCAAATCACAGCGTAATAACTTTTAAGTTTTTTGCAGTGAGGAAAAATGTCACAGCGAAAACAGGTTTCAAAGTTTTTTGGCTGTGAAGCGAAAAGCTAATTTAAGGGGGTTTGGGGTTGTTTTTTTTTCTTTTTATTACAGAAAAAGCAGCAGTCTGCATTCAGATGGGCTCCTCCAGTAACACAGCTGAAACAACAAACAGGACTATCTCTAATAGCACCAAGCCAACATAAAACAACCAGGAGCCCCATAAAACTGGAGAAACTCAGCTCTCATTTGCTGTCTGCCAGCAGTGCACTATATATATANATATATATATATATATATATATATATATATATATATATATATATATATATTTCAGAGGAGCTCACACTGAATAAGGCAGAGTTTCAAGGCAAGGCTCAGACGATCCTGTTGTTAAAACTAACACAGAGTATTTTATTAACCCACATGTCTGTATTTGCTGCAGCGAGTGGCAAACCCTGTCTGGGGCTGTTCTCGGGGTGTTGGATACAATTCTGTGTGGGGCCAAAACAATTCTGTGTGGGGCAAAGTGTTTTTAGCCTCACAAAGGTGCATCAAGCTCTGAGGGATGTCAGCAGCATCCCAGAAATGCCTTAAGGATAATTAGTGAGATGGCTTGATCAGAGGTGTTTTGGAAAAGCAAAAAGGTTTTAATTAAAGAAGAAAATAACAAACTGTACAGAACTAAAGAGTCAAAGCTGTGCACAGTGCAGGGAGGTCCCTCACACCTGCTAAAGGCCCCAAAAATGCCCTGAGAATCTCTGTGCTCTCTCTTCAGTGTTCAACCATGTAGAAGGGGTCTTCGCCCTGGATCTTCCACCTTGCTCCATACATATCACTATATTCTAAAACCTTAAACTCTAAGTTTTCCACCCTGTGACAGTGCACACTGCTTTCCAAACTCCACACCCACAATCCCAGGGCTGTCACCCAATTTTGGAAGCCTTTTCCACGGCCTCAGGTCAAATGCAGTGTTTTCCTGGAGGGTCAGTGCCTGTCAGCACAGAAAGCCTGAAATTCTCAGTTTCCAGAATTCCAACATTTGGCAAGCTGCCCAATAGAAAATAGCTATAGAAATAATAGATGGGAAAAGATATTAATAAAATATAGAAAATAATAGAAACAAAATATAGAAATTAATAGAAAATTCCTTGAGGAGCAGCTCAAGGGTCCAACAGGTGCCTTTGTCCTGGGACTGGGCCAATTATGGTGAGAGAAGCATCAAAGTTTCTGCCTCTTTTTCCTTAAAAGTTCAGGGGTGAGGCTTAAACTCCTCCCTAATATGGACACCCCTGTTAAAGTGTGGGGATGCACTGCAGCACCTGCAGCAGAGACCTGTGTCCCCTGTCTTTGGGCTGGTGACAGAGCAGCCACACTCCTGCTGCCAGGGAGTTTCTAAACCAATTTTGAGGCTGTTCCCCATCAAGAGCTCAGAGGGACTGACCCTGTTTGTGACAGGTAAAAGAATTATAAGAGAAAGGCCTCAAAAAATCAGGCCTAAATTGCCAAAGTTAGCCTGTCACTTCTAAGTAATCTGCAAGTTCCCATGCAAAAACAATCTTGGTATGAAAACTCATTAGCACAACAACTTATTCCTGGGTTGGAAAACTAATGCACCTGCAATAACAAGGGATTTGTCCCACGAGAATCAGTAAAGAAAATATTTCCAAGCAGATGTGACGTAATAAGGAAACTCAGCATTTAGTGAAAGGAAAACAAAATCCCTCAGTCTAACCCTACTGATGAGGAGAACACCAGCCTCCGGGTCTTCCAACTGATTTTTATGGTACCATCATACTTTTTTCCACCTCACTGTTATCCTCTCCCCAGCAGCCTGTATGAACTAGCCCACACCACTGGAAACATCACCTCCAGCCAGGCTCACGGGGGCTGATTTTATTTCTCTCAGTAATTTCTTTAATGCTGTGTGTGTGCGTGTACAATGCCCAGCATTTCAGCTCAGATTTACACCACACCTCTGCTATTCTGCTATTTCCTACATGCAAGTGCATTTCTCCAAATTGGATTTCTGAATATAATGCAACAACATTTTTTGCTTACCAAAAAAAAAATAAAAAAAATCCACTTTGTTTATTAGCAACATAAAATTGTCAGTTGTTTATGCCCCACTTGTAAATACTGGGCCACATTAACATAAACTTGCCAAATGGAGGGTGGGGGGGAGAGAGGGATATTTCCCTCGCAATCCTTCAGCAGGAGACCGAAGGAATAAATAAAATCAAGCATGGTGGGAAGAGCTGCAGTTCATTCCAGTAATTCATCCCTGGCTAGGAAGAGGAGGCACATGGCCTGGAGGACCATGATCTCCTTATTTACTGCCCTGAGCCTCGGCCGTGTTTGCCAGCTCGACTTCACAGGAGGATGTGTTGGCTCATCTTGTGAAAATATACTGTCAGGCTGTATATTTTAGATGCTGCCTACCCTCCTTGTAAGATTCAAGACCTAATCAATCCTTTATGTTATAACCAGGTGTAAGTCATAAAGGGGTTGTTATTACAAAATTTTATGGAGTGAGGAGCTTAGGTACTCATGTGGTGGAGAGGTTGTAACATCCACTGCAGCCTCATGTTTTCAGGTACTGCTGTCAACATTCCTACCTACTGGTCAATTTTTAGATATTTTCCATCACTCTGAACTCACTGGTTTCAAATTTGAGAGTTGCTTCTGCTGCTGGTCCATAAGAACAAAATCCTTCAGCCATAGAGAGAGAGCTGAGTGAGACCCCAGAGTGTTTCATCTTGGAGGCCAAAGCTCGCTGTGTCACAGCACTGAATTTGAGTTTGGGTTTAAAACCCAAATAGATCCCCTCATATCTGGATTTTATACCCACAGTGTGGATGTGCCTCTCACAAATTTCCTGCAATAGTCTTTGCTCTCCTCTCCAAATTCCAGGAAAGCCCTTAAGCACCTGTAGTCCCACCTTTGGTGGTGTCTCACTCAGCTATTTTGGTCCCAGGTGCTTCTGACTCCTCTGAAATTTGTCAGAGTAGTCGTGACTCGAAGGATCCAGTTCCCACCCACACAAATTGAAAAAAAAAACCCAAACAAAAAACCAAAAAAAAATTAGGGCAAGACGAGATACCAGGTATCCACAGTGCTATTACTATTATCTTGATAAAATAGCAGGGACACACATTCTGCCTGTCACAATTAAGGTGATAAATGCCTGTTTCTTTGAGGCTTGTTTGGAAGTCAATTATGCAGATTATTTCTGGAATACAGACAGATGGTGTTTTCCCCCATATGAGACAATCAAGTTGAACTTTGATATGTGCATAAAAATACTGTAATTTGTCAAGCTCCAATGGGGCCATTTTATCACAGATAACCAAAAAGACTGTATGGATTTTTGTGTTTGCCTCTTTTCGATTAACACAGCCCACGTTTCTTTTTATTCCAATTTTTTTTTTCTTTTTTAATGTAAGCTTTGCCATGTTTCATCTTGAAGCCAAATATTGATCTTTCAATTTAGTCTTCAGGTTTTGATTAACGCAGAAGGTTGCCAAGTGAACGGCTTTTTGTTTGTTTGCTGTTAATTCTTTTTTTATTATTCACTTGCTGCAGTAAATCTTGCTTTTATTGTCCAAGCACTGAAAGGAAAAAAAATGGATTGATTTGAGCCCCTAAATAATTTACAATGCAGAGCTTTTTGAAAAGACTGATGCAATGTTGACCTTCGTTTTTGCCCCTTTTCTTGTTGACAATAGAACGTTTTTGATTGACTTGAAAGGAAAGAAAGGAAGAAGATTGATTTTGACATGTTAATCATGGTTTAATTCCACTAAAGCTCTAGAAAACGAGTGTTTAGTTGGATGTTCTTAACAAAAGAAAAATAAGCTGTTCTAAGTGTGAGTATTATTATAAATATTTTCTTTGTCACTTTCATTCTCTAGCAGGCTAAATTTCATGCTCCTATTTAAAAACTGAGTTATATTTATTTTTTATTAACAAATCTGACGGCCTCGATCCCTCTTCATCTGCTCCGTAATAGGTTTGCTCAGCAATAAAAACAAGCAGAAAAGCTCTGACAAACGTAGGAAAGGACGGTCTGAAACAGACTGGGAGACAAAAATCCTATTTTCCTGTAGAGAGTTTTTTATATCATTGTGGGCAAATGGTTTGGGCTCCCAGGGAAACAGAGCCGAGGCAAAGCAGCAGCTCCAACCCAATCCAAACCAGGGATGCCTTGAGCCTGCTTCCCAAGGAGAAAAACAGACCTCATCCAGGCTGAACATATTAACCAAAGAGCAAATTCAGAACATTTCTAGTCAATAATTGATGCTGTCCCTGCCTCTCTGAGGCTGAGGGTTAGGGGAGGCAACGCAAATAACATCTTAAATAACAATCTGCCTAACCAAGGAATGCTTTGAGGTCTTTTGATGGAGACACGAGGTATTGTTCTGGGAAATTTTGAGATGCTTGGCAACGCTGCCTGGAGTGTAGAGCACAAATAGCTGGTTTAAAAAAAAATAAAAAATTAATCTATAGGTTTAGATGCAGCCAGGCATTGAGCCAACAGGTGTTTAGGTGGAACACTGTGCCTACTGCAGCTGTCAGAGGCACGAGGTGGGTTGTCAAGGCTCACGAGGAGCGGTGGATAGCAGAGTCACTCAAACCCACAGCACTTCTGCAGAGCACAGGAACAGGCTCTTCAGGCACCTGCTCTCCTCAATCCACTTGCCAAAGGACTTGAATATTTTAAAAGTTTCCTCTCAGCCTTGACAGAGCAATCTGAACAGCTCCAAGTCAGAAAGTTGCTCTCAGGACATTAATGCTGCCAGCTCTGACCCCATCCACTTTCCAAATAGCAAATTTGCTGCATGGTAACCCACCAGCCACGCTGGGCTGGGCACTCACCAGTGATCCTGGCAATATTTCCAGGGTTTTTTTGTTCTGGTGATTGTTTAATGTCCCTGGATATGCCCTACCTTCGTTAAAGACCGTGCAGTTCGTTAAAATCCTCCAGATCTTTTGCTGGCCTCGCTTTTTCGCTAAGAAAGAAACCCGCATCCATAGAAATAAAATATGATGTGACAGCAATAAATATTTAGGTTTTCTCTTGCAAATGTACTACCTCGTTTTCACTCCAACAGAATAAAATGCCAGTGCTCAGGGGCCTGGTAATGCATTGTTACACCTGCCAGACACGCAGGTGTACGAGCTCCATGTGCTAAAGGGTGTAATGATCTTGTCTTAGAACACGAATTAAATTAGGCCATTAGCTCAGTGAAGTTCTGATCCGTCAGTATGACTACCCTGATAGCAAATATCACCACGGAAGTAGTAAAAGCTGAAGACATGCCTAACTGCTCTGGACTGGAGCCTAAATTAGATTTCCAAATAGAATAACATATGCCTTGAATGTTAAGCTCCCCCTGAAGTCAACACTATCCTTATGGACCACTATTTTTCACATTTTGCATTTTTTTTTTTAGGAAATCATAATTTTAACACAATACAATCTCTGTTCTAGTCATTAACAACTTTTAATTAAAAAAAAGAAGCCTTAAAAATGAGTAAGCCTTATGCCTTTCAATCATGAATTCCTATTATCTCCATTCTATCCAGATGTTACTGGGACTAATAATTTTCCCTGTGTGAATAATATGTGCACATGGTAAGCACAAATGTATTCTGCTCATCTCCATGATGTTTGATGCTCACAAAAAAACTTGGGGTGAGGTCTCTGCAAAGGCCAAGAAGGCTAAATAACAGGTTATACTAAATTTGGGCAGTTCACATGCAGAAAGGAGCCTGAAAAACATGAACTGTATTCCTAGAATAAGAACTACACCTTATTTTATTGATAGTTGTTATCATGGCAAAGGGAGTTGCTCTGTTCATAGCAAATGGTTGGAAACAGAACATCCCAGTGGACTTAACTTCTCCAGAGAATATAAAAATATCATCCTTACAATTGACTGTGTCTCCTTCTTTTGTATGCCTCTGTAGCTGGAATAGAATCTCATTTATGCCACTGGGTGCTGCATCAAACATCACAAACGTCTGCAGCTCCTTTCCTTCTCCGTTTTGTCTGAAAGGCAGAGTTCACCACCGTCCTGAGACACAAATGGACCTTCATCCCACCAGCTCTTCACCCCTGCAGGCCACTGAGCCAACGGGGAGCCCTCAAACACACACACAGCTGCTGTCTCTGCATTAACTTGGCAAGAAACAATATTTAAACAAAAAAAACCCCAAACGTTTGTTGGTGGGAATGTGGAGAGTGAGAAGGACCAGCGGGTTCAACAGGGTGAAGGGCAGTGCAGTAACAACAAGGCACAGCTGTTACATTTCTCTTCTTTTTGCCAGAGTTGGTATTTCTTGTTCAGACTCAGATGTTTATTAATTCTTATCTCTGTTACAGCCTCACAAACCATGAGTTCCACAGCACTTCTACCCAACAAAGTAAAAAAATGGAGCCATATCTCTCTCTTTACAGGGCCTCTTAAGGATAAACTTTCCAATTGATAAATGACACCTAAATTATATTTACTTTTAACCCAACAACCAACCACCCATGGCTCACAACGCAGATTTTTCTACCCAATTACAAAATCTCACCCAGATCCATGAAGAAGAAGGTGAAGGAGGACTCAGCCTATACCCTAAAACCTCCATCTTGCTTTATATATATATTACTATATTCTAAACCATTAAACTCTAAGTTTTCCTCATGTGATATCACACACTTCTATTCAAACTCCACAATCCCAGTGCCATCACTCAATTTTGGGAGCCTTTTCCACGGCCTCAGGTCAATGCAGTGTTTTCCTGGGGGTCAGTGCCTGTGAGCACAGAAATCTGAAATTCTCAGTGCCCGGGGTTCCAACACAGCCTCAGCTTGAGGTTCCTGTTCCCTGTCCTGCCCCATCCCAATCCCCTCCTGAATTCTGATCACACGGAGCCACAATCCCTCCATGCACAAACAGCACTCAACTCACAGCTGGGAAAAGTCCACTGGAGTCCTTCAGTGTTTCAAGGAGAGCAAGCACAGAACACGAAAGGATGAGCACATGCTAACAGAGAAATCCACGAGGTGACAAATGTAAGGGGTTTTTTAATTGGCTTTTTAAAAGCACATTCATTTTTTAAAAGCAGGCCGTAGATGGGAGGAGATGGCAGTGATGTGCGTTTTCAATAAACCAAATTCATTACCGTCGAGTGAAATAATCAAAAAACTGATTAATCTTGCACATCCTCAAAGCAACTTGTTCTATTTCCAACTGCGTGCAAGTTTGCAAGGACAAATCAGACCCTTGAAACGAACAATTCCGTTTCTAAGGGTGTCCTTGAGAGACTGCAGCCATATATGAGTTACAGGATAACAAAGGGGAAAAAAAAAAAAAAANAAAAAAAAGAAAAAAAAGAAAAAAGCCCTGTAAATAACAAAAACTCGGGTTGAATGTCAGAAATGGAAAACATACATGCAACTGCTGCAAAATAAATTACTGTAGTCAAAGGTGCTCCTTAGACTCAAGAGCTCATATGGCAGTCTTTTAAAGGTCAGCACTGAAGGCAGTCACATTAGAAATGAAGTTGAAGAATATGAAATCCAGTGTTCAAATCATTTCTTTGCCCAGGGTCCTTATGAGAAAGGTAATCTCTTTTCTATCACTGTTTAACAACATATCATTACCGTGTGAAGTGTTTTAAAATACCTGGAGTGCAAAAGATCATATTTAAAACCAATTTGTTCTATTACATCCCGAACGATAGGCAAAAATGGGAAAGAAATTATGGAGATGTTAATTTTACTGGCAATTTTGTAACACTACTTGAGAGAGAGAGAGAGAAAGAGCAAACAGCCCTAACTCCTAAAATTACATTGCAATACAGGCCGTTTTATCACGTGAAAATCACTGATAATAATTTATCTGCTGGTTTTAAACAAAGCTTCTCAGACTCTCTGTCCTTCCCACTCCCTTTTGCTCTTTAAAACAACCTGTGAATTACCCCCCAGGTGAATTTTTCCCGATGCTGGTAGTTCCAGCGTTGGAGCCATGCCTTGCATGACAGAAAGTTTACGGGAAAAGTCAAGGTTTTGATGAATGTCACACTTGAAAGCCAATTAAGTGGGCTGAAAGGAAGACACAATTTCCCATTGTCTAATTGCCTCACAGCACCTTCAAGGTAATAAATTTGTCACGTTGAATTATTAATGAGGAGCGAATATTTGACTTGAAGCCTTGAATAGAAAGTAGTTCATTATCAGCTGGCATTGTTCCTTCCAAATAAAAGAGGGGCAACTACGGGAGTTAAAGAAAGTTGTCAGGGAAATCTTTCCCTCACTTCGCTTGAATGCACCTTCTACATCCTGTAAAAGTTCCAAAGAGAGGGGAAAGAAATTATGGTGCATTTAATTCCTAATTCTCTTTGGCCTTTGCAGCCTCGACAAATAAACTTCCATTTGGAATTCCCCAAAACAGGAGCTTTAACTGCATCGCTTCAGGCGCAGGGGTTGGAAAATTTTTTAGAGCCGGCCACATAAAAGCAGAAGGAGCACAATAAAGGAGAGTTTTGGGTTTATGTGGCTCTTAAAGGCTCTTTCTGCCTTATCTCCTCTGCCAAGCACTGCTCACACACCCGCCGCAGCTGGGGGACAGGCACCTCAGGATATTTATCCTTCATCTGTGCTTCCTAAAGAAAAGGTGATGCACTCGAAAATAATTTATTTCAGCACAGAAAACCTTTCTAATGGAGGAGGACTCCCTGCTGCACATCCCGTGCACAACGAGAGAAAAAACAGGATCCCGTTGGAATTCCAGAAACTTGGAGTTTGAGATTTTAGTACACAGTGATACACGGGCCAAGGTAGAAGATTTTGGGCACTGTCTGGGCTCTTCTTCACCTTCTTCATAAGTTTGAGTGGTTTTCTGTAACTGATTGATAGAGTCCACATTGCTGACTGGCAGTAAAAAAAAATTAAATTTTAAAGTGAAAGTAAAAGTTTTTAAAACTTCAAAGGTTTTAAAATAAAAATAATGGAGGTGGTATTTCATAATTAGACAGATTGTCCTTGAAAAGACCTTGTAAAGGTAGAGGTGCTCCATTTTACCTCTGTTCTCTAACTTGGTGGTTAGAGCTCACGGGACTGTAATATAGATAAAAAATAATAAACGTCAAGGCCAAACACACAGAACTATGACTCCTGTGCCTGACCTTAATCCTTAATTGTTATTATTAATTATAATTATTATTAATCCTGACCCTAATAAAAAAAACCCCCAAAAAGACCAAAAAAAACAGAACCAAAAAAACCCAAAAAAACCAACCAAACAAACAAAAAAAACACACCAAAAAAAATCCCCAAAAAACCAAAACAAACAAACAAACAAACAAACAACACCCCCACCAAAACCATCACAGAATCCAGGTCCTTGGTTTGGTGTAAGACCAAATGATGAAATTGGGTCCGTTTGGGCATATTTTGGGCTTCTCAAGAGCCCAGAGTGGCCAGGCAGTGTGGCACTGGGAGGATCCACCCCACAGGCAGCACCAGCCTCCTTTGCATCCTTCCCTGCATTCCTGCCACTCCAGAACTTCATGGTGGGCACAGGAGAGCAGAGGAAAAGCCAAATTCCCGTTTTACAGGGCTGGCAGTGCAGCGCCTTTGGGCATTAACACTGGAAAGACCAAACCTCCTTCTCCTTGGGCGAGAGCTCAAGTGCTGTTGAGACTCTTACAAGATGCAACATTTGCCAGGGAGGTTTGTTGATCTAAAGAGGTGCTTGAGAGGCCTGTTCCAAATTCTGGTTTGAGCCCCGAGCAAGAAATCTCTGAGACAGGCACTGCTGGCACTCCATCAGGGCTCTGCAGAGACGGAGACGCCTCGGGGCTTCGACAGCTTTAACTCTGCAATGAATTTGACTCGGTGTCTTTGATGTAGGCACCAGCAAGACCTGCAGCAGGAACCTTAGAAGTTAATGAATAAGACAGGGAGAATTAGAGATTTGGGCATCTAATTACTACAGCAACGTGTGCTCTTTCCTGCTCTGCCCCACGAGATCCATTAGGCATGCTACAGCAAACCAAATAAATCACAGGTCACAGAGCACAGCAACGGATCCTACCCGGATCGAATTGCAAAGTAATTAAAGCTGCTGTGATATTTACATTACAAATTCACTAATAACATCAGAAAAAAATTCTGATTACAAGTGCATCCCAAGCAACCTCTGTAGTGTTTCTTCAACCACTCCTGACAGGAAGCTTTGCTTTCTCCAGCAGGGTCAGACATGCACGGGTTTGTAGATACAAAAGTGTGAGTCAGACTCTTCCTAAGGCTCCATAAAAGTTCATTTCTTGGTCAGATCCCCAACACCACTGAAATCATCTTACTCTAGAAGTAAATTCTACAAGAACACAGCAAAACAGGCAACTTCAGCTAATTAAGGTTTTGTAGGACACTGACTAGTACAATTTAAATTACTCAATGACAGCTTGAGTTTTCATGTCCTGGTTCCACCTCCACCCTGGGTCAGTTCAACAAACAAACCTAAAAAAATCCCAAAAAAACCCAACACGAAACAGGTGCAGCCCTTTGTGCTTCAGTAGAAGAGTTGTTGAAGGGCCTGACCTCTTATTTCCACTGTGCCTTGCAAATAGAGAATCTCAACCCCCTAAAGCCCCCAGGCCAGAATCCAGAACCTTCCAATAGGGCTGAAACAAGAAGAAAAATAAATGAATAAATAAATAAAAAAGAATTCACTCATAAAATCTGACAACAGTGAAGTATTCATTATTTTCCCTGACTTACAGGGCAAGTCATGCCCTTTAGTCATCCTGGTCTTAAATATGCTGCTAGAGATAGCAAACAGTTTCCATCCTTTTTCAGAAGAAAGCAGATCACACTCTGAAATTAAACTCAAGCTCCCATTACCCGTTTTATTTTTTAACAAAATAAATTTTAATAAAAAATTTATTTTTTAATTTTCATTTTAAAAAAATAAATTTCAATTAAATAAATCTTAATTAAAAATTTGTTTCGAATTTTCATTTTAAAAGAAATCAGACACTGATGTTGCTCAGTCCTGGGCTTGCACTCCGTGCAGTGATCCCAGTACCTCTCCAAGCCACAATAAACAGCAGCCAACACCTCCTGGCAACCCATGAAAAATGTCCTGGTTTGAAACAATTTTCCCTCTGCGTGATGTATGTTCTGTTTTTCCTTTCCCTCGCTCTTCATTACTAAGAACATTTGCATGAAAAATAGCACCTCTCTTTTTCAAAAAGTTCACTCCTTCCTGCTGCTGCTGGTTTGGCTTTTTTTCCCTCCCTGCACTTGAACTTGTAATCCGCTCTTTGTGTGGAATGCTGTGAAAATGACTGTGGCATCAGCAAAAAAAACCCCAAAAAACCTGGAAAAACCACCCCAGAGCCCCCCTTGATTTTATTTTTGAAACGCAGGGTGGGCTGTGTTCATCCAAGCACCTCTGAAAAACAGAAGAGGTCCACGCGTGATGAACCCAACTTTCAGAGCAAGCCTGGTCTCCTCAAATCCAGTAAAAGATGAACACAGAGGCGCAGGGTAGGAAAGAGCTGAAAGCCACCAGAAAAAGCTAAAAATGCTGCAGATGGGGAGAGAAGAAATGGTGAAAAGCCACAGGTGCACACACCTCTGTGGAAAATAATTCACAAAACTCTCCTTTCTTTGGCAAAACCAGCTCAGATGGTGGGGGATGAAACTCCAGCTCTGACCGTGCCTTCCCACTGGTCTTCCTCTCCCTGGTTAACAATGCAATAAACACAAAGGCAGGAAAAGATACTTTTAGGAAAATCAATGTTTTTTAGATAAAGCATCAATGTAATTCAAACAGCCCGAGTCAACTGCCTATAGTGAATTAAGTTTAAAATTTTAACAAACTGTCATGTAGAACTGGTGGTGTCTGACAAATTCAATTACAATAGTAATACATCACTCACAAAAGTATTATTGATAGTGGCAGGAAGATATTGAATTTAAATTATTCATTTTTATTGATTAAACAGCGTCTCTTCACCAAGAATGGGGCAAAAACATCTGACAAACATTCAAGATTCATGTTCCAGCTCCTAAAATAAATAGCTGCCAATCCACCCCTGCTGGGGTTTTGCATATTCCCCTGCCGTGGATCAAGTCAGCATTAAAACTTCATGCAAGGAGAGCCACTCGCCCTCATTTCTTGTAGCTAACACTGAGCTGCAAAACACTCTTTTCCCTTCTGTAGTGGTTTTATGTCTGTTAAATTTAGTGTAGTGGTTTGAGTGTTTATATTTTTTTTTTTTTGGGAGATAGGATTGGGAAGGAAAGGTAAAATAGGCTTCATTTAAGGTGAGCAGATAGATTTATTAATAATAATTTTTTTTAAAAAAGAAGAAAAAATAAAAGGAAATTTAATTTTTTTTTTTTACTATAAGCTGTTTATTTTTTATACAATGTATGGAGAGAAAACTATGATTTTAAATCCTCTCCCCACTGCCAGCCAATGCAATTCACATTGTTTGTTTGCTGACAAACTGGAACTTGCCCAGCCATAGGAAGTTCTTGGGTTTCTTGGAAATTTACAATAATAATAATAATAANGCACACGCTCATTTCACCCACTCCCCACTGGGTTTGCTGGCCTTTAACCCCTAAACATCAAACCAAACAACCAAATTATGTTTATGGCGAACTATCTCTTGGACTCCATCCTGTCATTTTTCCTGGCGTAAAAAACTAATACCCAAAAACATTTCTAGTTCAGAGCAGGAACATCCAACCTCGCAGGGAGAATATTTCTGCAAGGAAATTCACCCCAGCACAGAAGGAGCAAGACCCACCTGTACCCACTGTGCTGGTGCTGCTGTGGGGCTGGGAGAAGATTTCAGATGTGAGGAAATATCAAGGGAAAACTCTGTGCAGAGGAGTTTTGTGATGGCCGAGGCTGGGAGTGTCCCAAGCTCAGGGACAGAAAGATGAGGCCCCCAGCAGCAGTTCAAGGGAACAAACTCTTTAATTCAAAATCTGACTCCAGTTATATACATTTGTACAGAGGTCGAGAGATTGGCTGCACAGGGCCCACCTCTCTAACCTGGATGGTGGACACCACCATCAATCATTTCTTCCCTCAGAGGAGAAGTGTGTAAACATTCTAAAAATACACATTGTTTACATGAAGCTGCGTGAGAATCTGCAGCACGAAGACAGAAAATTCAGGGCGACAGGTTTTGATGGCTCCAGTGCCCAAGCTGAGGAAATCCTGGAGGGATGTAATGAAATTTTGGGAGCTGGCAGCCCTTGCTGCTTCCCACACCCTCCTCTCCTCCTCCAGCTGTCTCACCCTCGATTGCTCTTTAACTACCAAGAATCCCCAATTCCTGAAACTAGCTGTCCGAGGTCTCACATGTAGGGGAATCATCTCCCCATCTTGCTTATATTACAAAACAAATTAGAGATATTGAAGCGAAGTGTGTTAATCCTGTAATTATCACGGTTATAATGAGGCAGTTTAATGATCTTGCTAATTGTCTGTTCAGCAAGACTGGATTGGAAAATGTTCCTTACCCCATCCACCCCTTTAATTCTGCTCAGATCAGATGTTTCCTGTGAGTGAGGAGTTGTAGCTGTGTGTATCACCACCTCATCACCAAATTAATGTTTAAAAACTGCTGCAGGTCTACCCAAAGGCCAAGCATGATATTGTGAGCAATGTCTGTGTGCTCACAGCCAGGAGCTATTCAGCCATAGATTAATTCAGACAAGATTGCCAGAGGAAGCAAAAAGAGAAATAAAACATCTCTGTGAGGACTGAAATTTTGCTTGTGATTCGCCTGTTAAAGGTCTTGAAATTATCGGCTGAAATAAGCTGCCTGAAAGTTGTTTCTGCCTAATCAACTGCTTCCCTCTTTATTCTGCTGCAACAAGACCCAGAAACCACCTGCAATGCCCCGGGAAAATTCACTCACCCTGGGAACAGCCCAGGACCCCCTACACGGGTCATTAAAAATTATCCCCACAGAAGAAAACAATCAAGAACGGAGTAACACAACTAAGTGCTCGGCACTGCAAAATAACACAGGCTTCCAGCACATCAGCTTCTCTGCAGGAATCTGCCGTGCATATGCTAATCCTGGAGTAAACTGCGAGTAATTCCAAGCAATGGAGCAGTAATTTACCCCACGTTTACTGTGAGCAGCTGATACAGCCCTGCTGTCCCTTGTCCAAAACCCCACATCTCATCCCTCCAGCTCTCTTGGCTGTTAAAAAGGGTGAAGTGTTCCCGTAAAAGGTAAAATTTACCAAGTGCCTCAATGCAGAATTCCCGTTTTGAGGCTGACACCTGTGGCTGCCCAGCAAATCATCGCAGGAGAATGGGAAAGGAATGAAGGGTCTGTCCATTTAGCCACACACCTCTGAGCTACAGGGGAGAACTTCTTCCAAGTGCCAACCATCCCTCTGAGATCCCCACCGCACAGAGCAAGGGTAACTTGTCATCCAGCCTGGTAATAACACTGCTGTGAGCAGCCACCCAAAACCCTGAGGTCACATTTAAACTGATTTTAAACCAGCAACACTCCACCGGTCAGAAAATACAGGGATTTTTACAAGCAGCTGGGGACCCAACCTCTGCCCCCAGCAAGGTTTGCACAGGTAAAAACATCCCAGCACACGCAGGCCAAGCTGCCTGGGGCAGCAGAGAACTCACAAAAATCAGGAGTTGTCTCTTGCTGCAGCTGGATCTTAATGCTCAGCACCCACCAGATTTTGTTTCTAGTACATTTGACACGCTAGAAGAAATAATGAATAGTAATTGGAATTAATCATCGTTGAGTTCCACTGCAATTAACAGCAGTGGTTAACTGCAGCAGCACACTACAAATAAATTTGCATAGCAGAGACATTCGGGGCCAAATGCAGGAAAACTGCTCGTTATTCCTGAGCTGCAGCACGGCTCACACCACCCCTCTGTCCATTTAGCACTCCTCTGTTTATTGCTCCATCTCCAGTATCAACAACGGTGAAAAGTTTGGGGTAAAACCTGGGCAAAGGTGAATTGAAGTCAGAACCAACATTTACTCCGAGATTGCTCCTCGGTCCATTCCAGCCACTCCCCAGCTCCCCACATTAAATCACTCGGGCTCCCCGTGTGCTGCAGCACATCACTCCCAGCAGCAGGGATCAGAATACACAGCTGTGTTTGTGTGAAAGAGAAACTAATAAATGAAAAATCATGAGTGGAAATTGAATCCACTAGACGAATGCTCAGCAATAGATTAACATATGCTGCATTTGCAAAAAAAAAAAAATAAAGTGAAAATATGCTTTAGCTCCAGCTTATATTAAATATTGAGATCACTGAGTTTTCCTCAATGTTCTGCATGTCTTGATATATTGTAAGCGAGCATATTTCATTAGTTGCATATATCCATATCTCTCTAATAACTTTCAAACTCCTGGACTCCTGTCATTTGGACTTATATTTGAAGAGACACTTGAGACCTATAGAAAAAGGGAAAAAAAACCCCAAACCCGATACTAAAAGCAATGTGCTTTCACTGCTTTTGTCAGTGGGAACTTTCTTTTTGAGCTGAGTAATTGAAAAGCACTGCAGTAGCACAAAATATTACATGAGATGAGGAACATTTCAGTGACAGCCTCGCAGCCCACAAACCAAAACATAATGCATTGTTTATCGCAGATAATTGCAGGCTTCCCATCTCATTTTAATCCTTTTGTTAGCTTTTAAACAAACTCTCTGGCCCAATTTTAGAGACGGGAATAAGAAAAAAAAACCAAACAAACCCAAAACATTTGCATTCTCTTCTGAAGAACATTCATTATTCAGGGTAACAGAGAATAAACTGGATCTTGTGCAGAATATACTCCCCTGTCCACAGCCCTGCACCCCAAAACAGGTCCCTGTCCACAGCCCTGCACCCCAAAACAGATCCCTATCCTCAGCCCTTTCCCAAAGCTCCCTCTCTGCATCACACAGGGGAATATCATCCCCTCACACCAACCCTCTCATCCCCCTGACAATCCCCAAAAGAGGAGAATCTGAATATTCAGCCAGCCATCTGCACAGCTGAAACAGCAATAAGCCAACACCAGNTTCTTTTTTTTTTAGTGATGAATTGTTTGCAAACATTTCTCCTGGCTCCAGCAGCGTGAGGTTGGAAGTCAGGAGTGAGCAGAGCAATTCCCACTGCAGTTGGATAAACCCTCCCTTCCCAATCTGTTGCAGCTGTAACAAGATAGACGTGGAGCAGCAGCGTGGATCAAGGTGGAATAATATTTAGAGCAGAACGTCAGGTTCAGCCACAAATAGATTTGCTTGTGGAAGCAGCTGCTGCACCCATTAGGATCTTTTAATAAACTGTTATGAAGATTGACACCTTGGAAGGAATGAAGTATTAAGTATTTTTAGGTAATTACTGCAGCAATAACATAGGACGTGCTCATTTTCAGGATGAGGAATTATCTGTAGCTCCCGTTGCTGTGCTCCTTCTGATAATTCATGATAGTTTGACACCCGTGATTATTGCTCCAGCTTTCCAACTTCCCAAACAAACTAACAAAAAGCAAAAGAAGCTGTTCACAGTCCAGGGGAAATCCCAGCAGGAGCTGTTTTGTGGGTCTTGTAGGGGAAAGGAGCACACAGAAGGCACGATGCCAATGCACTGAAAAACACCAAAAAAAATCCACGTGTAAAACAAATACCTCTAAGCCAAGATCCCATCTCTCCTCTTTGTAGTTCCAGGCCCCTCCAGTGCTCTGGATTTCTTCCAGCCCCTCAGAGCTCCCTCTTCTCCAGCCTTTCCTCTCACCAGTGCAGCCCAGAGAACCCCAAAAAACTTCCCTGCAGGTCCCTCCTTTGTTTGCCACAGCTGCTGCCAAACCACTGCTTTAACTGTTCAATATTAGAATAAATTGCAGCAAGGTATTGAAAAGCTTGTGGCCGTCCCTTTTAAATTCATGGGGGTAGAGGTGACCACCTGAAAGCAGATATTTACTTATTGAATGGTGACATCTCTCGTTTGCTCAGAAATCACCATTGTGGGGGAGACAGAGAAGGAAGGAAAGGAGGAGGAAGAGGAAGAAATGAGTGTGGGACAGGGGTGGTAACCTCTGCCTTTAAAGACATTGTTCTGTTTGCTAAAAGTGACAGAGCTGTTCCTAAAAAGACAAAAATCTGAACCTGATATCAACAGTCTGCCTTCTCCTGAGGAACCACACCACAAATTTCAGCATCTTTTAGCCACAAGGTGAAGTGGTGCCAGTTATAATGGGAGAAAAATAAATCACAATGCTTCATGCCCAGACCAAAAATTAGGTAAATTCTGGAAAAGCAACAGCAAAGCCTGAAAGCACAAAGTTTTATTCTGCATTAAATATGAAACAAACCTACTAAAAACAGGGAAGTTTAAAAAAAAAGTCTGAATTATGCCTGAAGAGACCTTGGCCATATGTGCTGCCATATTCAGAAATTTCTTTCTAGGCTGCTATGCCACTCTTCCATTTGTTAAATTATTTTTATGTTAGTGAGAATGATTAAGTTCCTTGTGCAGTTATTGGGGCCCAAAAGGCACCTTTATTTACCTCATTTATCATATACAGCAGCACTCAGCTGAAGTGTAGAGGTAAACAATTTTAAATAGCAATATTCTTGCTAGAACGCAGTCATCTTGACCACAGGAGCCTTGGAAAAATGCAGATTTAAACTGTTCACATTACTGTTTTATCTGCATTTCAGTCTGAATTACTAACTTATCACCAAGCTCAGCAATAAAGAAACATGGAGGGGAGATATTAAATATTTATGCCTGCAGTACCTTACGAGTTCTCATTGAAATATTAATTGTAAAACAAAAGCACAACTGTTCCAGCTACCAGGAGTGGGAAAGGCAATACTTGAAGCCAGCTAACAGTGCCACAGCTAATTCAGTTTGCTGTGCTAAAAGAATTGTTAGCTCAATTTAAATTTGTCAAGGGAGATGCTTTGAAAACATATATTTAATATATCCAAAATATTTGTTAGCCACCTCGCAATCAGCACCTGCCAGAACTGTTAAAGAATGTTACAGGATGAAGATAAAGCAGGGAATTATCTCCCTGCCCTGAGTCCTGGGTTGTGCTGGATTTGTGTCACAGGATTTGCACACTCACACCAGGACTGGCACCTTAGTTCAGACTCCAGAGCCTGGCCAAGCAGCTGCCACCTCACCCCAGCCCCAGGCAGCCTCTCACCACACGATTTTCCTAAAAGGTGGTCTGCTCAACCACAGAATGTCTTTTACAGGAAGTTGCAATTATATATATATTTTTTTTTTTTTACAAGAAATAAAAGCTTACTGCAATCCAAAAGAAATAAAAGCTGGTCTTTGCTGCAAGAGCTTATTACAGGAGGCAACCTGTGTGGGTGAGGAGGGGAGAAATGCCAGCTGAAACGGGCTGAAGAGAAAAATCAAAGAGCAGTTGGGATGAATGAAGAGAAACCTCTTCTTCAGAGAGATTAAATTATTTAATCATTCTGGAGAAAGCCCCGTGTTTACCTCACAAATTTCAGCGCCTTAACAAGGGCCACCACCGGTGCTGCCTCACAACACAGGGAGCTGCTCAGCTTATTGCATTACAGAGGATTTTAAACACTGCTGCCCCTCAAAGGCAGCGCTGTGGGGTCAAGAACATAATACCCAGTGCAGAGAAATCTAATTCCAAAGCTGGGAAAGTCTCTTCCCACCCCAAAATGGCTTCGGGTATTGAAATGAATCCTGTATTACAGCTAAGCTTTGGTCAAAGCAGAAATTCTGACAGATTTATTACTGCCTTATCAAGTGACTTCACGGTTTCAAAAAAAAAATACATATATTCTTCTAAAATCCATTTATCTAGGCAGAATTTAATAGTTGCGAGGGGAGTGCGCTCATTTAATTGAAATTTGCTCCCAGCACGTTGCTCCAGGGCTGTCTCCATCTGCAGCACCCCACCAAGGCGTGTGTCCTTTTATTCCTGCTCTCTATCTCCCACATTCAGAGCCCCTCTTAAAATCACGCTCAGGCACTTTCCTTTATGCCTTTTGCATTCTCCGAGAAAATTGCTTTTTAACTTGGGTCAGCTTCAATTTTAACTTTATTTTTTAGGAAATGTTTTTTAATCTGCAGCAGCTCTAGCATTTATACACCTCATTTTCCAGTGCTGCTCTGGAGGAAATGAGGGACGTGGCCGGGGCCTCATCACCCCAAAGCAGTGCACTGTGCTCATCAAATGTGCTGAGAGGCTCTGGGGGAGACGGCAAAAATAGGCTGGAATTCTGGCTCAGCCTCTCCCTGGCCTCCAGCACGAGGTAAAATCACTGCTGGGTGATGCTGGATGTCAGGATGTGCTCATGGGCCCATGGGACTGTCACTGGCTCAAAGCATTTCACTTCTATAAACTTGCTGATTAACCAAAAAAAAAATCTAAAAGCCCTTCCAAGAGCTAAGGACAGCCCTGGAGCAGAGTAAGCAGAAATTATCACTCAGTTTAAAGCTTTCAGTTGAGTTAGTACATATCTGGGATAACTTGTTCAGTTCTGGGCACCTCAAAAGGAGCTGCCAGGATGCCCCAGGAGCCCCAGGTGAGCCCTGCAGCCCCCGAGGCAGCTCTGCAGGAGCCCCCTCCAGCCAGGTGTCCAAGGCCAGGCTGGACAGGGCTCTGAGCAGCCTGGGATGGTGGAAGGTGTCTCTGCCCATGGCAGGGGTGGGACATGGGGATCTTCGTCCCTTCCAACCCAAACCATTCCATGATTCTGTGATATCAAGAAATCAGCATTCCATATAATTGAGACTGTAAACATAAACCAAATCTTTGACTAAATGCATATTAGAAAGGAAACTCCTAACCAGTTCATGGATGTAGGCTACTGAGCTTCTAAAAGTTAACAAAGAAACATTTCAAATACATGTTCCACTGGGTTTGGTTCCCATAATAAATTCTTAATGTAGAGGAGTCGATGCTTCATATTTCCTTTAGTCCACTTCCAATCACAATGCCAAGTGCACTTATCTGAAGGACATTATTTTAATGAAGTCATTTGTGCCCTTAAAAATTAATATGTCAGAGCAGTTAAAGTCTAGTGACTGTAACCAAACCAAATAATGTATCATGGAGAAATGCAGTGAGAAAAAAAAATACAGCCTGAAATCAAGGTTAAAGCAGTTAACCTTAGGGAAAAGAGGGAGAAGAAAAGCCAACACCAATTATATGTCCCCTTGACACACCATAAAGAATCCCATTACATCGTCACCACCCTCCTGCATACAGCTGTGAACTGAGATTGTTAACCATCACTGTACTGTACACTGAGGGCACCATGGAATTTATCTTCCTTTGAGGAGATAAAAAAATATATATTCTTGTGGTCCAGAGACACTTGATCCAAAAGAAGCCCCTTTAGCAGCACAGTACCAGAGCTTCCCAGAGAGCCATGACTACAACAGTCCTTTTTGTTGTATGCAAGACAAATACTTAGCAAAAATATGATTCAGCCTTCACTCTTCTTTCAGCCAACAGAAACTGCTATTCAGTTCCATCAGTTCAGGAAAACACTTCCCTCATTTTTGCATAAAGACTATTTTGGCAGCAGAGCCTTAAACTAGAACAGCTCCAGCTCAGGGCTTCCTGTCTTTGAATAATTCAGCTTTCCCCACATTCAGGTGAAAGGGAACCACCTAAAATGCCAACAACAGACAAGGATCCAGAGTGCACCTGTCGATGTGCTACTGCCTCATCACTCTTCTTACCACTGAGGCTCCTTCCTCCAACATTCCAGCAGTGCCACCCACAAATTCTCTGCCCTTTGGGGGGTGGGAGGGGATTCCTCCTAGCCAGGCATACAGGAAGTCTAAACACATGAAGAGTTAATCCTCTGTCCCAATTTCCTGATATCCAACACCTCCCCACCTCGCTTTTAACTTTACATGGACAATATTTTTCTGCCCTGCCAAGAGAAGGGCAATGCCCACTGGAACTCAGGAATCCAACACCACAGCAGCTCACTCAAACTGCTGCTCACACGGGGGTTTGCCTCATCATCACCTGCAAACCTTTCCAGAGGGGAAAAGCACAGTCACGTTTGCAGGGCCCATCACAGATATTTATGAGTTCTTCTTCTCGGCCCATGGAATTTACCTGTTTGATAAACTCCCTTCCCCTTTTAACACAGCTTAGCAGTCTCCAAGGTGCACCTCCAAACCAGATTAATGCACCTCCAGAACGTTCACAAGGTAAAGAAATGTAATTTAATTTGTGATTGCATAAACCAGTCACGGAAGCCTCCCAAGAAGCCTGAGTTTTCATTTCTTTCATAGTAGACATTTAATTATATGATAATTACTTACAGCTTGCAGCTCAGCTTCTACTTTTATGAAATATAAATTGCTCTTCACTCAAAAGTGCAGGATGAGCATTTAAAAGGCTTCATTAAGTAGGTTTTAAGATTTTTTTTTGACGACTTTCTTTAAGCTGTGGGATGGAAAGCAGATGTACCTGTAAACTGAGACTTGCTTCACAGAAGAACAAAGTAGAATTGCTAATGTAATACCAGGATGGATGAGCCTTTACAAGAAAAAAAATATTAACTTTTAACAAACACCTTTTTTTTTGAGCAACAAACAAAATATTTCTGTCAAGCTGCATGATAAAAGGGATCAGAAGGGAATAAGCAGTATTGCCAGATCTCAGACATGAACAACAAGGCTCTTTATTCTAAATTTCCAGAGCCTGGAAAGCTGAGGTTGTGTCAGGCTCATACCATATTAAAGCAGCCAGGCTGAAAACCCACTGACTCATTTGTGGCTTCCTAAAAGCCTAGAAAACAGGAATTATGAAAGCAGAAAGAGGAAGACGAGAAAAATAACTTCACGTGAATTTATGTATTGTAATTCTGTGACCGCTTTGACCTCGATTTTGATTTTAGACCATTAGGAGATGACGGCGCTGCTACTTCTGCCCTCTCACATCTTCACAGTGCTACGAGATCAGACCGAGGAACAAAATCACCAGAGCAAAGCATTGTGAGGTGTCTCTGCTGTCTCGTGGCCACACAAACATCCCACAGAGGTGGTGGAAAGATGCAAATCCTGCAGGAAACATGACCCAGGAGGCTCCAACAGGGAAGTTTTTCTGATTTTAGATCGGGCGTTAGATTTTAGCTGCTGGGTATGCCCACGCCATTAATTATATCCAGGATTCATTAAACGTGAATGGACAAAATGAGGCAATAAAACCAACACACACAACCTGCCTGTAAGTTCTGTTTGGCAGCTCTTTGCCACCCTCCAAGCCAGTACCTCAGAGGAGAAATTCCCTCTGTAGCAGAGGAACACAAAACAAGAGATTTGCCCCGACCTGTGCGCTGTTGAGGAAACTAATCAGATCTAAAAAACACAGATTGAAAGGTTCAGTTAAACTGCATTAAGTCTTTGTACAGGCACTCTCACACAGAATTAGAAAATATCCTATTTGAGTGAGGCTTATTCATTCCCAGGGGGAAAACAAAGCTTATTATGATTTTTTTTTTGGTCACTTAAATTCTGAAGTAACAAGTCTACTGAGAATTTGATCATTTGGCTCAGAAGGTACTTTGACATTTTTCCCCACCCAGAGCAGCGTTTGCAGACTGCAGTGTCTTTCCAGACCCTTCCCAAACACTGCAGCACTGAGCACTCACACCATCACCCCAGAGCCACCTCTCTGCAGCTGGAGAATTCAGTTCACTGTTTCTCCTTTTCCTGGAGGTGTCATACCCCCAAAAAGACACTTTTAATTGTGGCCACGGGCAAGCAGTCCCCCCGACATTGGCCTTTACACAGAGGATGTGAACAGTGCTCCTCAAACGTGGCTGGAGCTCAGCCTTGATCCAGGGGAAAATAAAGAGCCAACACCCTACAACAAGCTGTTCCTCGGCTGGAACGGGCAGGAAAGTTCATCTTTATTTTATGGAGTTTACAAAAGGGCAGAAAATGCCACGCCATTTCATCCTGAGCAGCTTCTTCCATTATGTGCTGCAGCACACAGCACTCAGCAACTGAACGGCAAAGGAAGGGAATTAACAACTGTAGAGGAGCAAAAGGAGTTGGATTTCCAGCTGAGACGTGGAGAGAATTGGGAGGTGGTGAAAGGCTGCTCTGTGTAGGACTGAAAGCTCCCCCAGACACCCGAAATTTTAGGGTCAAAGTGCCCCCAAATCACCCCCAAATTTGGGGTTAAATCACCCCAGAGCCCTCAAATTCAATCCCTTCTGTACCTTTACTCACACCAGCACAGCCTCTAGGCTCAGGCTCCCAAATACCCTCATGCTGATCAGTAATGTCTCAACCTGTGGCAATCAGCTTCACGCTGCAAGAAAAGCTTACCTGGCAGCACATAAAAAATTTAAAAGCATTTAAATGTGCTGAAGGAGGGTGTGCCTGTGGGCTCCCCAGCACAGAAGGGTCTCTCCCAAAGGGAAAAGGCTACTTAGAGCCACTGTGAGCCCTGACACAATTTTGGCCACACACTTTGCCTCAAAAGGGGAAAATATTTTCTTTTAAAGCTGTTTTTCTGAAACTTATCTCATGTCCAGAGAGGGAAGAGGAGGGTCAAGGGACAGGGAGGCAGCACTGCCTTCTCTGTCCTACACCTATTTCCATATTACACCAGGAGGATCATGCAGTGAAACAGTTTGAAGGCAGTGGGGAGGTGAGGAGAACACCTGATCACACAGCCCCATAAAAATAAAAGGTTCCTCTTTGAAGTTCCATTAAACCTGGCTGAAGTTTTGCATCCGCAACAAGCTGCACAATTAAGACTGCGAGAGATAAAGCTGTAATTTAAACCTACAATTAAAACAGAACTCCTAAAAAGCAATCTTTTATTCTTTCCAATCTGTTCTTTCAACATTTTATCAGTTTAAGGCACTTTTAAAGCCCACAGCAAGACACAACACCAGGCTCTTCCCAGGAAGTGAAGTAGCAGGGCCTCAGACAACATCTGCCATCAGGCAGGTGCACTTTGTGCTCCAGTGAAGAACGTCCCATTTTTCATAGCTGGGTACTGCTGGGGAACCTCATTAGAAACCAAATTACTACCTGCATCAGGTTTACACTAATGTATTGACATCTACAGCACTCGTTAAATGAACCGTAAATCCAATACACCAAAGTCATTTTCAACTGAATCAAATCAGGTTTCAGTCAAAAGAATTACAACGGTCACGTACTTAAAGCCTGGCACTTCCCTGGTGTCCCCAGCCAGATCATTTCAGACACAGAGAGAAAATTGTCCACCTGTGAAACAGCACAAGCTAAATTGGACACGCTGCAAGCATGCTGAACACGGGGTGAGGAGTTTGAGGATGATAATTGACTCTAATTGACTGCTGGGTAAAGCTGCCCGGGCAGCCACAGGCACACTCCCCACTGATCTGTTCTCAACTTCTCCTTACTTAATTTATGCTTCCTTATAATAAACCACGTTGTTTGCATTTCAGAGGATGTTTTTATTTTCAGTCTTTACCTCCCAGTCCCCCTCTGAAGCCAAGCCCCTGTGGGAGCACGGGCTGCAGCACAGCAGGAGCAGGAACCAGCCCTGTGCACAGCTCCCCGCAAAGCTCAGCAAGAAAAGTGCCTTGGGAAGCAGATTCACACTCGTGTGTTGTCTCTTCCCCTCACAGCCACCACTTTTATGATACTGATCTAAAAATCCTTGACCCACAGGTGAGTGAGGACAGCATCAACCCCTAATTTCCCTTTCTCTCAGGATCCATGATTTCCCAGTGAATCCAGGTCTGTGCCTGACCCCGTGTACCAGAGGGGATGTCAGCAGGAGGACAAAGCTGTTTCCCCCTGTCCTGCTCCTCCAGCCTACCTGTTCAGCTTCTTCAAACCAAGATACTTGAAAGGCCTAATTCCAATTCAGTACAGCAACGAATCTGAACCAGCAGATTTGTCCAGCTAGATTTTCCTCCAGCCTCACACAGACACTTTCCCTAAGTGGCCTCAGTTCTGCTTAATCCATTTCCCACAAACAGAAAACAGCCAAATGTAAATTAAAAAGGAAATATATATGAGCCAGCTCCTCTACCAGCATAAATTGAACCTGGTGCCAGTGAATTACTGTGATACTCAGTGTCTGAGGAACCAGCTCCTTATCAAGAGTTTATACAGATTAAATTCATTTACTAGGCTAGACTATAAACAATCTCTTTTTGCCTCTTGCTATCTAAACCCCAAGCAGATTATCTGTGCAGGTCCTCCTCCCCTTTCCTTGGAGCAGTGCTGTCTCCATGATCTGCTCCAGCAATAAAGAGATGCCCCTCGGAAGAAAGAAGCAGCCACACAACAGAACAAAAAAACCACATTAAATTTCTGCAGCCTGGAAGAAACCCTGCTGATCAGTCAGGAATAATTGGTGACCTTCTAATACGAGAAGAAACCTCAGCAGAAGGGGTGGGAAGGACTTGCACGGAGCTGGATGGTTTGGAGAGCTGAGGGTGTCCAGCTGGATGGTGCTCTCACTCCTTTGGCCACCTTCCATCCCCATCTACCATCTCCCACAGTGCCTGTGGTGTTTTCAGCCTGCTCCTGCAGGACTCCAGCAAAAACTCACCCTGCCAGTGCATTCAAGGACACTTTTGCAGCACCCTGTTACTCACCGACATTTACAGGCTGAGGGTGACGGTGAGGATCACCCACACAGAGCATCTCATTCCCAGACTGCTGCTGAAATGCTGGATCTGCCCCAAAACAGGGCTCTGGAACCCCCAAATCAGGCAGCTGGCATCCCCTGGCCCCAGCACAGGGGCAGCCCTTGGGCTGGGACAAGCTGGCACAGCTCAGCACAAGGCACTGGGCTCAGCGTGTTTGTTCTCAAGCGAAAGGTCAGAGCTCATTGTGGAAAGCCAGAAAATGCAGGTAAACTGAGGTAAAAACACAGCCTCAAGCAGAGTGAGGGTGGTTAGAGTGAACATCACACTTACCTTGGAGCAGATCTGTTCTCAGCGGCTTCTTCCTTCCAGTTCTCAAATGCTTTTCTGTCCCACTCGGTTTTCCAGTGTACTGTTAGTTTCTTACTCCCCTGTGAAGGAGCATCTTGCACACAGGTTCCACATGGGTGCAGCTCCTTTCCGTGGCTCCCCGGGCTGCTCAGGCTGCACGAGTGTCCCTCAGATGGATGAAGGTGCCATCAATTCACCTCAGCCATCTCTGCACCCTCCTCACCACCTGAGTCCATTTTCAACTCTCCTGCACTTTAACCAGGATCGTTTCATCCCCCTCCAGCCTGCAAAATAAAAGAAGAGGTATTAATTTAGCAGCTGGAAGGTTGCTTTGCATCCTACAGGGCCAGCTGCCATGGGGCACCTGCACGGGATGCTCAAAACATTGGGGAAACCAGCACTGGGGCTGAGGCAAGAGCTGAGAGCTGGAAATTTGTTAATAAATCCATGAGAAGGAATAAAGTCTGTGGTTTCACTGCAGCTGAGTCTCTAACACACACCCTCTGTTCTCCAGGGGATTTGGGGACCACACGACTGCACTGGGTTTCCCTTTATAGAAGACAAAAAGCCCTGCAGGGCAAGCAGGGAACAGAGTCAAAAAGCCTGGTCCTTTGGGTGAAGGGAAGGAGGTTCAAAATGCATCCCAATGAAAGGGCAACACCAAGAAATCGAGGTTAGTTCAGAGCCAGTTACAACAGCACAGAACAAAGAGTGGCTACACGAGCCTTTAAAAACTAGCAGCAGAAATGAAAGCCAATCTTAGAGTGAGTTGTAAAGGAGACACACGAACTCCCCAACACAGTGACAGGTCAGAAAGGTCCTTTCACTGCAGAGCTCTCCAAATGCACCACAACAAACAAGCTTGCTAATGCTGAGCCAGTCAGGATAATTTCCTTCTGGTACAGCCTGGGCCCAACCATCCTGCAAACCAGCAGCAAGTCACATAATCAGAGTTGGAAGCATCAAAACACCTTCCTCAAACTTCTCTGATGAAGGCTTCTGTCTCTTGAATCACCTGCTACGCTTAAATTTATTATTTTTCATGGCAGCATTTTGTTTTCATGCCCAAATCAATGGTAAATGGTGGATTTGGCATCAATTTTCCCTGTAGCTGCTCTCAACTTAAATCATCCTTTTGCACACAGATAATTCCCTTGGCTACCTCCTGCCAGAGCATCGGCACCTGACTATTTATTTCACTAATTATTTTCATGCACATCACTGGCACGTGGTATAAACTACAGGGACATCAACAGCTTCCCCTTCCTGTGCTCAGTTCTGAAAGAGAAGCAAAGCCCACAGTGATTGGGATGACAGATGGATCCACCTGCTGGCACAAAACCACGTTTTCTGTCTAGCCCACTTCCAAATCAGGAAAAGAAAAAAAATTACCTGCAGGAAGTGAAAGATTTCCACATTATTATTTACATTATTGTGTTGTCCACCTTTTTTCCTCATATAAAAATCACCCAGGTCAAAAGTAGTAACTTGACTTACACAGAAAAAAAAACACAACCAAAGAGATGGAAATGTTTTTTTATGACATTCTGACTCAGAATGTAAAAATCATCTCAAATTACCCCCTCCACGTTTGAAAATTTCGTTTACTTCTGAGACAAGTAGGATTAGTCTCAGTGACAGATTAATTTGCTTTTTGATGCAGAAGAAGTGCTCTATGGGATGACACAAACACTGCAGGCTCCAGGGGATTGCAGGAGACCATTTCACCTCCAGGTCACTGGTTCAGGTCCCACCTGGGAGTAGGGACAGAAGGGTTTTTTTAATGTCTGATGTTCAATGGTCTATGTGAAATGAGTTTTGTTGTTGTGCCTTCGCTTTGAGTTAACATGACTGACTGTCAGTGGTGAGGCCAAGGACTGGGCAAGTGCAGCGAGCAGCAAACCCTGAGTTTCTTTTCCATAAAGGAAAGTCTGTCCTTGAGCTGGCTGAAATGCAGTTATTTGGTAACAAAACAAAGGATTTCTTGGCATTGGGGCTTATTAGCTCCTTGCCTGTCACCAGAATTAAAACTGCCCAAGTGAATGCTGAAGGCAGCATTTATAACCCAAAACAACCAGCTAAAACTCTGATCTGATCCAGAGATGAATACACTGCTCTCCTCTAGAAGCTCCTTCTTTCCTTCCTATTTGCATGTATGTGCCTTTCTCCAAAAGAAATATATCCAGTCCCAAAGCCTGGGAGACTGCAGCTTTGGAGCCTTTCCAGAAGCAGCAGATGAAGCACGTTGCACCTGGAAAGGTCTGCTGCAGGCAGATGGAAATGAGCAATCAGGCATTTTTCCTCTCCGTAATCCCACACCACCAATAACCCTGCCCAGAGGCCCCATTCCCAACCTGATGTGCAGATCGAGCCCCTTCTACTCCCCTGACATAACACACTTAATGTGGTTTAAAAGCAAAAGGCTACTTGAGATTTCCCAAATTGAAAGGGGGTTTTAAAGGGCGGAACTGGAGACGCTTTGTTGCAGGGGAGGAGAAGACTGCTGCTGGCAGGGTGCTCGGCCTCAGCAGCAATAAAAACACAGCAATAAAGGCACTGAGAGCAGCCGAGCTGAGCACGGCGCTCTGCAGGAACGGGAGGCGATGCAGAGAAGCTGCTGAACCCTCCCAGGGCCTCCTAAACCCACCAACGTGATCCTCAAATCACCAAGAGCTGCTCTGAGGCTGTTCCGGTCACCTTTTCCCAAAAAGTCCTTTCAGGACAGCTCTAGCCATACCTTTTCCCCCAGTCTATGCACATAAGAGGGGAAGAAAAAATGCAACATTTCCTGCAATGAGTAGAGGAAGCACCAAGTTAACTGATGGTGTTTTCCAGGTCTTGCTACGATGCTCTGGAAAAGAAAAGCAGGTTCTTGCAGCAGGTTCTGCCCACCCATAAGGATTTACAGCAGCTGATTTGGGGGCATTAACCTGCTCACACAGAATGTGTCAGGTTCTTATTATTCACTGTAAACGTGTCATCAGCATGGAAATATGCTCTGCAAGGCTACTGAGGCTGGGCCTGAAATTGTAAACAGCCCATTAAATAGGAGCAGTAAATACTCCAAAGTGCTGTAGATCCTGGTCAGTTAAAAAGCACCAGACAGACTTTAAACCACAAAAGAAAAAAAAAATATATATATATATACTTGGCTCTCTCTAAATCCCCTTCTTGCAATCCAACCCAATGCTGCACAGCCAGAAATTGAGGGGGGGAAAAAAAGACAGCAGGTAAAACCCACACAAGGACAGAAAATACAGGAATATTTTCATAGCTGGTGGAGCAAACACCAGCAGCAGCATGACAAACACTCCTCTGGAGGAGAGGGATGGAGCACAGGCAGGGGACGAGCACACAGATCAAAGGTGCAGCTGGGCCACCTCAGGCAGCAGAAACAACAACAGGCTGCACTGGGGGAACTGGGGATTTTGCACTGGAACACGGGACTGTGGAGGAGGCAGAAAAAAGAGGAGGTGTCTGGTTTAGACAAAAGCAGCAAATGCAGCTGGTCCTGTGTGACCTGGTCCCTCCAGAGCAGACTCTGGGATGGGACCTGGGTCTGGCCACCGCAGAGGAAATACCTGATGTGGGCCTGAGAGGTTTCAGCCTGCTGGCAGCTGCTAACATTTTCCCAAGGAAAATTTTCTCAAGAAAGCTTTTTCTCAAAACAATCCTGGCAAACAACTCTCCTTTCTCAGAACAATCTTTCTCCAGGTGGTGTTCTGCTGTTTCTCTGGTTTAACCCGTGGGCTCAGAGAGGTGTCGTTCCTATTCCCCAACCATGTTCAGTCTGGGTGGGAACACCTGATAAAAGGCAGTGAGAATTAGACAATAAAAATCCTTTTTCTACACTTTTGCCTTCTGCATCAGAGTCTTTCATGTCCCACAGTGACACCTGAACTGGTTTTTGCAGGGCTGGAACTCGGCTGATCCTCACAGCAATTTACTCTGCTCTCAAGGACAGACACCACACAGCTTCTTTCTTTACCAAAGACCACAAAACTTCATTTGCTCCCCTGATTGCGTTAACCAATATGAAACAAAGTAATTTTTAATAAAGTGTGTCATGGCAGAGAAAAATTGATACAATCACAGTGCTGGTATAATAGGATTTAATTCTGCTTCAGATGTGCTAGTTTTAATAAAAAAGGATTGAGCAAATCTAAAATAAATTACACTGAAAGGTCAGGCTTATTGCTTGTACAGTTATGTTAACTCTTCCACAGACATTTTTACAGACTGTATTTATGAGACCTTTTGATTTTTCAGAAGAGGTATAAAATATATCTGCAATTTTCTCATTATTTGCAGCAATGTTTCTTCTACAAGTGTCATTTCTTGGTACTTCAATATAGATTTATTTAATGGACATCTATAAAAACTGATGAGTTATTTATCGGGTGGTTTTGTTAAATTAGCGAAACTGTAATTCCCAACGGAAACTTAGACCCAACTAGGAAAAAAAATTGTTAAGGGAATGATGATTTCCATTTGTGTGCCAGTGACACTCGTGATTTCTTATTCATTAATCATCCCACCAGCATGTCATTTCTTCAACAGAAAGCAAATCAATTACTTATTTTTATATATAGCCAAGGCCCTGGTACTGAGAACTACTCAGAGCAGCCATGAATTGGAAAGAAAGGCAGACACTGAATTTTATTACAGGGCTCTTATCATTAATATCACAGCAGCACCTCGAGACCCTACCCAAGATCAGAGCCCACACCACTTAGTGCTACCACAACCCAGAGATAAATACCCTAAAGGAAACACCCAGCACAAACCTTAGCAGAGGAAACACCAGCAGAGAAAGGAGCTTGCTGCTGTCCCAGCCCAGAGCCCCAGGCTGCTGCTCCCCTGCATTGCCTGGCACAAATCTGTCTGCTTTGTCCTTTATTTAATCAGTGTCCTGCCACCTGAGGGCTGCACCCTTTTTGATCGAGTGAACTACGTCCTCAATCTGCTCTTCTTGATGTTTTTTTTTTCTCTCTCTATTTTTAAAAGCAACGGGCCAAGACCATGAAAGCAGTACAAAATATTGCGTTTTCTCAACTTTTATTACTACAGCCAATCCCCAATGAGAAAAACATTTCTATAGCACCCCTTAAACAGAGCCCTCAAAGCCCTTTAAATTAAAAATAATTTATTTACACAGACAAACTGGCAACAGTACTGATTTCAGGTTACAGGCACCTTTGTTTAACCAAGAGCAACTCAGAAAACCAAGGTACATAATCCACTCCCAGAGCCTGAGCAAGGCAGTGCTGAGCACACCCACCCTGCTGCACTAATTACATTAATTACTGAGAGGAGCCTCCCCTCAGCTCTCCCCCACACAGGGGCAGGCTCGCAGTGACAGCCTTCCCACATTTTTTCATCTGGCCCACACCAGAACATCCATTTCTGAGCAAGGAGTGGCACATCCACTCCAAACCCCGGGAAGAAGTGACAGTGCCCCCGATTTCACCCCAGTCCAGAAGACACTGCTGACTTTCACGGGGTGTATCAACAGGGGGTTAGTAACCCCAGATTTCTTTTAGTTTCCTCCAGCGAGCAAGAATTTCTGCTCACCTCTAGATGATGCCTTAAGCTTTAGTTTTCACATCTGCAGATTCTCTGCTGCCTGGGGATGTAGTTCTGAGCCTCAATATTAAGTGGCAGTCAGCTCTCTGCACACAGCAGGGACACAAAACAAATCCTTTTCCTGCCCCACACCAAGGACAACTCTCAGGTCCAAAAGCACAAACAAGGGTGGCTGGAGGGAGGAACAAGGATGGGACCTCACAGCCTGGAGCTGGAAATGGACAATTAAACCCCAACATGCAAATGGACCAAAACTTATAAAAATGTGAGACCTTGTGACTGGTCAGACATTTTGTGTGACTATTCTTGGTCAGGAGCCTTGGCCAGGCTCTTGTCCTGCCCAGGGTGGATCCTGGAGGCCTTTCAATAAATCTCTGCTTTATTCCCTGGCTCTGTCCAGTCTCTGTTTCAGGTCAGCCTTCCAAGGCATCACACATACGATGGATTTCTGAAGGGTGATGGGTTTGCCTGTGTACAATATTCATGGAGGGGACCTGGGATCACACAGCCAACCAATTTTTGCACCTCGGGCTTCTAAACAAACTTCTCAACCAGGATGCCTGACAGGCAGCATTTTAACAAAATCCTGCAGCACACAAGAAATAAATAGACTAACATTACTCCTGCATTTCTGATTCTGCCTCAGGTTCACTACAAAGTAACTCGCAGCTCAATAAACTTTGACATGTTTTCACGTTATAAAAACAAAGACAAAAATTTATTTATTCACTTTTTACCTCATACATCCCGAATCAATAATTGCATCTATTGATCGATGACAAATTCAAAACTTTAATTTACATTGAGTACCATAACCTAATAAGGTGGCAACAACTGAATTTGTTGAAATCGATTTTCGTTTCCAACAGAAAATCATCAGGCCCATAGCATAATAAGATGCAGTACACGGAGCAGTTAATTACCAGCAAGTATCACAAAAAGTTAAAATTAAATTTCTTTTTGAATATTGAAAGAAAATGCTGAGTCTCCAGGGCTGACACTAAAGAAAAAGAAACTTCTTGTACTTCTTCTACATGTTCAACCACGTAACATTAATCAACCCTTTGTAACATAAATAAGTAAAATTATTTCAGAGATACGTATGTACAGAAGCCATAAATTAATGCTGACACGTTTTGAAAGGGTAGGGGTTTTGGTTTGGTTTTTTTTAACTACAGCAACATAATTTTAATAGCAAGCCCCTGAAGAGAAGTCCTGCTTTTTGTGGGACAGACACGAATGTGCTCTAATACAAAACCAACAGGGACCTTGCAGACTGGCTCCGAGTGCCACGTTAGCTATAGCTCAGTTTAAACTTTGAGAGAGGCCTTTTGAGTTGAACACAATGCAACTTGTGGATGGGAAGGCCTCCTCAAATCACCTCTCACACAGCAACAAACCAGGTGTGTGTCTGTGTGTATGTTTGGAAAGGAAGGGCAGCTCTGAGCAGACAGCTGGACTAGTGCTGCAGCAGCCCTCGTGTTAGAGGGCAGAAATGAGCTGGGACACAGAGCCCTTGTTTATCACAGCATGAAAGGGGTCCTGGTTTATCCCTCTTTACAGCTCAGCCATCCTGACTCCAACCATTCCCTGACTGCCTACAGCCACAGCTCCTGCTAAGGGTTTCCCTTCAGCCTCTGACTGCTGGATATTGTTTGTGAACTCTAATTGCAGGGATTGGGGTGCACACGACTGCAGGGACTGGGGTGCAGACCGTGACTGCAGGGACTGGGGTGCAGACCGTGACTGCAGGGACTGGGGTGCAGACCGTGACTGCAGCTTTTACCTGGCTGGACTCTGACTGCAGGTTCCAACAGGTTTTAACTGCAGACCCTGCAGTACAAAAGGTCTCAGACTAACCTCACAGCAGTGATTCTCTCTCCTCAGGAGCCTTCTTCATCATGATCCTCTCATTCCCTATTCCTCAAGGTTCTTCCTCCTCCATGATCCCCCCTGACCCTCCCCTCAGCCCCTTTTATCACACTTGTCTTTATTGGGCAGAGCGGTGACTCATCAGGGCCAGGTTGTTCTGGGTAATTGTAACAGCTGTTACCTATCAGGGACATTCCCACCTGCATCCCCTTCTCCCACAAACTCCTGCCAACACAGAAATGAAGCAATTGCATAGAGCACCTCAGTACTGTCACACCACCGGCCCTGTTCACAGCGAATGGAGCTTCTCCGGCTTCAACATTGGCTCCTTTCAGATCCAACACCACCACCTGGGGTCGGAATGAGTAGTAACAGGGAGGAGAAGCCAGAGAGGAGCACAGCCCAACCCACAGTGCCTTCACAAGCTGTGATCCACACACGGCTCCAGCGCCTTCCCAACTCCACTCACTCTGCAGCAACTTACAGTGGGCTTTACTCTCAATTTCCGTTTGCTAGCAATACAAATAGATAGATCTAGCCATACAAATAGATAGATCTAGCCATACAAATAGATAGATCTAGCCATCCATCTCCAGTTAATCACACGCAGATTCTCCCAGCCCAGCTCTCAGAGGTGATTTTTCCAGGATTCAGCCTTTTCTCTCCCCCTTTCACATGTTGGATGGGGAGCCTGCTGTGAGAGCAGGGCTTGCACAGGGCGTGGGCGCTGAGCCCGGACACCCCATCTGTTAGTCTGGACAGCTTTCCAAGGAGCCTCCCCGTGAAAATATCCACGATGTCAACTGACCCAGCAGGATTTGAAATACGGCCTAGAAGCAAAGGCTCAGTCCCAGCTAAGAGCACATCACACACCTGTGCATCTTCTGCTCCTGACTCCAGCACCCGTCCATCCCAACACCAGCCAGGCTTTAAAGCAGGTTATAATAACAACCAAGTCCCAGATCTCTGTGTACCAGAACGACCAGAAGACATCAGGTTCATATTAACTTTTATTTTTCATATATATACAACTTAAGAAACAAATCCCAGATTGAAAAAGTTCGGAAGTTATCTTGAACAACACAACACTGACATACCTTTGAGGCAGCAAATATTACTCCTATTAAGGCTCTCATGAAAGGATGGATACCATGCAAATGCAATTAAAGAGTACATTACATTTCAAAATAGGCAAAGTTCAACTTTTAAGTCTTTTAGAAAAAGAACATATCAAACATTAGAACAATGAGCCACGAACGCATTTACATACATGCTTGAAGCTAAGTGTGTGGAGCAGATAAAATGCAGTAAAATGTAACAAGCCAAGGTCTCTTTAGTCAGATCAGAACTCCAGCTGGTGATCAATCCCTCCCAGCATCACAAGTGCCAATGAGTGCACCAACCTCATCGTTTTGCATTCACATAAACGGGTGTTAACAGCAAAATTCCACCTTTTTTCAACCTGCAATGCTTTGGCATTTATTTCTCATCACTGCAAGTACTTAATCCCCCTACTGAACATGGGGAGGAGGCATGCACAGAGTGCCTGCAACACAGCAGCACACAGCAGGGACTGCACAACAAAGTTACTGCCATTGATCCCAAACTGTTTTTTGCTTTTCTATATCCTGCATATAGCTACAAAGCTGCAAATATATATGAAGGATATAGCAAAGCAAAAATCAGGCTGGCATCACCATCAGGCACTTAGAGAGATTCTGATTGATTTCTGTATACTGCTCTCCTTGCTCATCATCTCAGAGTGATAGCTGCTTTTTTCTTAAACCCTTACCAGCATCAGCACTAAATCAAATAAGCAATGCTAACCTACAAGAAAAAATATTCTTAATATAACACCACTTGTGCAAACCAGCATCTAAATATGGTCTAACACCAGCAAGAAGTTCATTTCTTCTGTGTCACTGCAACAAACTGAAATTAAACACAATGAAGGACGTTAGCAGCAATATGTTAGTGATGACACCAAAAAAGCAACTCAAAAATAAAATGACTAGTAAGCTGGAAATGATGAAAATGTGGAAAGGAAACCACCACAACTGCTGTGACCTCTCCCAGGATGTTAGGTGCACTGCCTGGTGAGTCAAAGGTGCTGGGTGACTTTCTTCAAGCCTGATGTTTATACAATCAAATTTTACTTGTCCACTGAAAAGGAACTAAATTAATTTTCAAAACGTTTTACCTTGCAGCATTTTTGGCAACTCTAAAATTGCCTAAAGGCCCCGACATTTCAGAAGTTTTCTATCACATAACATCCAGCACTTACTAATTTCGTACAAACAGTACTCCTCACCTAAGAAAATAACGGTTAAAAGCAGGAAGATCCTTTCATTTCTGTCACCTAATTTTGAGTCACAGCAGCATATCATTTAGATATTGCTAGGCACACACACTGTGTTGGTATCTGCAACTGGAAGAATGAAAAAGGGAAGAGAAAGGTCCATTTTCCTTTAATCCTGACCAGCAGCTGTTAGCAATTTTCTTTAGTTATTGCTGCAGGACATGATGGATGGGGAGGCTCAATCTGCTGGGAACTGGTTTACAACGTCCAAGAGCTCTCAAGGACTGTGTTCAACAGCACATTCAGTTTAACTGGGGACTACAGACTGCAAGAGGTAACAGATAGCTCCTGGGAGAATCTATCATTCTTCAGGGGAGCTGTCTGATCCAGGGATGAGATCTGAGAGAACAATTCATGATCTTTTCTGTACGGTTTGTGTATCACGTCATTGACACAAATGAATGTTCACTCAAGTGGTAACTCAAACCAAGAAATCTGCATAAAACATGTTGAGAAATTACCATTTTGAGACTTCTCATACACTTTGCAACACAGAAACTGGATACACAAAAACATGCAAGTCAAACAAAGCTAATCTACAATAAACAAAACCAGAATACACTTATTTCAAGACTTAAAACATTAAAATACTCATCCAATGCTAAATAAGAGCAACAGAATAAGCTCTAGACCTAGCCATGTAATTCCATAAACATTTGAATTGGCTCTTTCAGCCTTTATTTCCCATCTCTTTTAACTTGTTTTTATCATTTCAGGCCACAAAGTTAGAGAGTGGCACAGGAGCCAAAAAGCAAATGTAAATAAGGCATCTTCCTCCCTCTATTAATAGCAACGCTCCAGGGATTTGTGGTTATATATGCATGTAGCTGCACAGCCTTTTCCCATCATTACATGGGATGTTCTCCTCCCAAGAATAAAGCAGGATGTTAACTGCTCCAACACCACAACCACATTCTGAGGAGACCTGGGAGCTGCTTTTCCTGAGCACTCCTGTCCCACCTGGGTTACACACCCATTTAAAAGCATCTCTGACTCCCGTGACCAATCTCCTGCCTGGAAGGAGCCCCACCATTATCAGATGTACCCCTCAACTCATCAGATGAAGTTCAACAGAAAAATACCAAGTCTTACAAATATAAACCCAGCAAAATAATTAACGTGGTCCCCTGGACAAAAGCTACATGCCAAAATACAGAATCTAACCTTTTGAAATGCTCAACCAATCATCACACCCATCTTGCCCCAAACCTTTAACACACACTACAAAAAAAGCTGGAATTTCCTCATCAAACTCAGAGATACTAATCCCAGAAAACTTCAAAGACATACCAATATATTTTAAATGACATAGAAGAATGTGGGCAGAGCTCAAGAACTTTATTTTATAAAGTCCCATATTTTACAAACACAGGAGAAGGTAAGCCAATGCAAAGCACAAAATACAAAGAGTAAAGAGGTTTCTTTATCTCAAAACACCTCAAACCACTGAAGGAAGCAAACTGCACTAGAAGAAGTTTACAAGAAGTCTTCAAGGGAAGTACCATGTAAAGCACACTGCATTAATCCAGACCTGACATTATGAGGGCATGTCTCACTGTACTAAACACCAGATCAGAGACAGAACATGAAAGTAAAACATCAGATGTCACAGTCACTGTTCCACTGATCCAGGAAAGGCAGAGACTCCGAAGTGAGCAGGAACTGTGAACCTGCTTAATAAAGGCCATTCTTGCAAAGTCAAAAAAAATCATACATCCAACACTTTCATCCCTTCATTAAAATAGAAATACCAAAAAGGAGCACTCCATAACATATCCCCATTGCTTCTGACTGACATGTTGAATAAAAGGGAAAAGAAGAACTTCAGCAGAGATAATTAGAGCAACGAAGATGTTTCAGCACAAGGCAGCAGAGCCGAGGAGCCTACCAACCAGAAAGTGAATTATTTTGTTTGCTACTTCAACAACCAGAAGCTGTGAGCTGACTTCTTCCTTTCGTGAGGCAAAGAGAAGTTTTCATCTAGAGGCCACTCTGAGAAACACCTCACCCCGTGTTTAAGGATGTAGCCCAGCAGAAATCACTGACAATGAAAAACAAAGCGTGTATTTGCTGGGTTTCCTTGTGAACACTTCAGAGAAAATGTCCATTTCATTCAGACAGCAAACAAGGATGTCAGTCTAATTAGATTTTGTTCTGTCATGCTCCTGATCCTGTCTAAGTACTCCTCTGAAAAAAATCTGATTGATGATGAAGGCACAATTATACAAACCTTAACATTCTCTCTAAATGCAGCTATGCAAAAAAGGGAGAGAAAGGGAAGGGAAAACAAAGGTGAAGTATATTTCTCTTCATATAATTAAGTCAGTTTATTTTCCAACAGCCATATAAATTTGAAATATGAAACAACAATAATACAGCTATAGAATCTAGGTTTTCTTTCAAAGCAGCAGCATATAAAACATATAAAAGCTAAAACCTCAGCACAAGCTTCAAAAAACCAAGGACTGAGTGAATTTTGCCAAAGACATGAAACTCACAAAATACAGTACACAAAAATACTGGAATGCGTAAGATATAAAGCTACACATTTTAGGTAAAGAAAGGCATTGTAAAGGATACAAAATTGGCAAAATTAAAGCATGGGACCTGGGGAAGAGTACCATGAATACAAAGAAGTTGGCAATTAATACACATGGATGAGTGAAGGAAGTGGCAGTCTAATATTTAGCATTCCGTTTCCAGGTTCATGACTTCACTTTCTTAGCATCTTTTTTTCCAGAGTTCTCAGCAGCCAAATCTGCTTTTCTCTTCTGTGACTAAAGAGAAAAAAAAGAAGTATAAATTTAACAGGATGGTGGCATTATAATAAATATGAATTTAAATACATAACTGACTATTCGAAAGGGACTGTATGACCCCAATGCATCCTAGATTTCAGTTCACCTCAGGATACAATGAAAAGGCAAACACTAATCCCTAATGTAGACACTTTAAATCTCCTACCCTTTTTATATCCTTAAAATCATTACATTGTCTCAGTGGTGCAGACAGCACACATACCATGAACTGGCTGAAAAGATCAGGACCTTGACTCACGCACAATTCTGTCCTAAAAATGACAACCCTTCAAAAGAAAAGCACTTTCATTTCTTCTTCCTCCAACTACTATGCAGGGGAGGGGAAAAAAATCTGAGAAGAAATTGAGGCAACATGGAATGCACACGAGTAGGCAGAGAGTAGGCAGTGCAACTTTCCAAAAAGAGTCTTCCACTGCTACTTAAACAAAAGATTTCTCAAAAAAAACCCAGAAAGCCCCTAAATACTATGCACTGGGAATACCTTCCTAAGGAAATCTAGGAGAGCTGTGAACAGACAAATATTTTGGTTTAATCTCTCACCTCGTGGTTTCCACTAACACAATCAGTGTGCCTACAATTACCTCTTACATTTTCTAAAACAACATATAATTGAATTCTACCCCACTGAAAGTAAAGCAAGTGCTGCTAAACATACTGCTGTAACTTTTGCTCCTCTTTTCTTCTTTTCAGCTCTTTCTTTTTCCTCAATTTCCATATTTTCTTTTTCTATTAACGATATGAGAGTATTGCAGCGTCTCTGGAACTCCTAAGGAAACAGAACACATCAAATTTTTAAGTAAATTATACAACTTCTCTTGCTTCCATAAGTATGTCCAAACTTCTTTCATTTCAAAGCACTTCCATTTTCCTAAATTATCATTGGCTTAGTTACTATTATCTGTCTCCCTCTCAGTGTAACTTTTAGAAACAGGAAAGGATTTACTGTCCTCCCAACAAGGAGTTTTCAGGATTCTGTCTTCCAACCTGACATCCCAAAGACTGGAGTGATCTTTCATCTTGGTTAATGAAGCAAATTACAGCCTGCCAGCACAGTATGCCAGATTTTAGGAAAGAGGTCTTCAAACAGATCTTTAAAGCAGAGAGAAAAGGAAGCAAAGCTATCTCAAGCAATACTTTTCTGTGGCAAACAGATTAGAGTGGGGTTTTTTTTGTGAAAAGACACAGGAGAGCTGCAAATGGGCCAAAAAATCTATTCAGTGTTAAACTGTGAACTCACTGTTGTGTTTTTATTCAAACAGGACCCAAGAGATAGTAGGCCCTAAATGCTTTTAGCAGCAAGACTTGCAAGCCATCTGAAAGCCCTCAGGACTAAATGTCATAAGGTTGTTTACACATTAAAAAGTATTTCCAATACAACTCAAAATATCTGCATTGCAGTTACTAATGGTTGGCTTGCTTCATAGAACTCACTTGACTTGGACAGTTTCTTGTACCCCATTTGAAAGGGAAAGTCGCTTAAAAATAGACACTGTTGGGTGTTTTGTATCACAATTATTCAGTATATTCTATGTATTACTGAGAACATGATTCCATGGGCTTTTCTTTCCAACTCAAAGCAGGAAGCTCTCTCTTGAGGAAAAAAAAAGGCACAGAAAATAAATGTCTCATCTCTGCTAAACTCAGAGCAGGGATTTTTGGAAACACAGGCCATCCCAGAATTATCCAGTAGCGTGTACCTTAACCCACAATGGGTCCATTTGCAATGAAGTGACCAGGGGACCTTTTTGCCCAGAAATTAGTCTCAGTTTTCTCAGCATCGGGAAGCTGGGTACTGCCTCAGCCATCACTGTCCAGCACGGTGACAGACAATACTCTGTCACCTCTGTGCTTTCCCCATCCTGAGCCTTCTCAGGCAGGCATGTGACTCATCTTTGAGACATTCAAAGCCTCAAGCTTCACCACATTCTTCAAGTTCTCCAGTTTCCACAGATTCCTCTACAAAGGGTCCTCCATGGCCTTGGGCAAAAGCTGTGTAGTTCAGAATGGACACAGAGAATCCTACCACCACTTGAATTCTTTTATCACACACACACACACACAAAAAATCCTCAGGACATTTTTCTTTACAACTCCCTTCCAGAAATGTTCCAGTGTCGTGCTTGTAGCTTCACCAACAGAGTACTGCAATAAGTCACTTTTATCACATCCCTGTGGCAATAACCCCACACTCTCCAGTGAAGGTTAAACCACAAATTAGGGTGCCATGCTTGTGCCCTGGTATGTGACAGCCTTTCTGGAGCTAAAATACTCCCACTTCAATCAATAAACTCCCTCAAATTTCACCCAAACAGCAACTTTCAGATAAAAGAGCAACAACTCTGAGTAAACTTGAGTTCAAGCCATTTCAATATCTATCACAACCCCAAAACACAGAACAAGAGAGACCCTGTTCCAAAAACCTACAATCTACAGATGAACAGAGATAAAAGACCAAAACGGAATGGTGATTGTCAATATGCCAGAAGCATTTACATCATTTAAATTTGTCTATATTGCACTCAGACTTAGGAGCTGAGGTAGAGGGTGATGACAAGCTGCTTCATCATCATCTGGATTTTTTTTCTAGCATATGAGAAATGGGATTGTGTGAAACTCAAAACAAGCAACTGATCAGAAAGGACTAAGAAATAACCTTGATCCACTTGTCTAAGGCACTCAGGAAGATCCTCCTCTTTCCTGGGGACAAATGCTTGCATAAATACACACATTTATAAAGTGTTCAGGTTCACGGTTACACTTTCCAGATGGACTACAGCTCCAAAGCATCTGCTGTGGACAGAGGATGGACTCAAGAACAATTTTCTCTGGAGAATCACAGCATCAGCTGACAGTGAGATGTGACATGCACACGGGTTTCTTCTACATCTACCACGAAAAAGAATGTGAGCAATAAATCCTGCACTAAGCTACTGAAATTTCAATAAGGATTGCTGCGTTCCATTTTAGTACTACAAAAATACCCTTGCACCTTTCAGAGACGAGTTCTTTATTCTGTGTGCTCTGATACTTTTCTCCTTTGGATGGAAAGAGAGAAGATGTACTTTGTTCAGCCCCTCACAGCTATAAAGACCTGGATTGCAATAAATAAGATGGGAGCACTGAAGCATTGCCTTTCTGCATGGCTGGAGGCAGAGATGCTGACTGGGGAGCAAAGGCAGCTCAGCTCTGTCCGCAGGCCTGGGTATTCCTGTATTTACTGAGGACTCATTTGTCTTATGCTGGGGAGTGTTTGCAGAAAGCTAAAAGGGAACATGCATAATTTATGACTTCACAGAATGGATACACGTGTTTCACTACTGCCATGATATTTTACATTCTCCCTGCATGGACAGAAATTAAAAAAAACCCACCACCACCACCACAACACACCTGTGCTCAATTAAAAAAAAAATACAATCTTAAGCACTCATGGTATCTTTAAAAACTTAACATTTTGGGTAAACCATTTGATTTTGAGAGAATTAAATGAAGCAGGATTTGGTTTTCGAAGAGAAATCTTCAGGAGAACAAACAGAAATAATAAGATGGAAGATAAATGAGCTATTTACGTGGAATTCAAGAGACATCTAGTGGTTAGAACACAAAGCTTTCTCAAAGAGCCTGCCAAGCCCTTCTCAGAATTCTGCTGCCCTTTTTATCTTGTTTCATGTGAGTGTAAATGATCACATGTGAATTTCAGCATTTTAGGAAGTCTTCTCCACTTTTACTGAACTTATTTACTCCTCTATAAATATTTGTATTTATACTTCGTTCATTATTATTATCATGTGATTTGCCAGCACATTTCTTTGCCAAAAACAAAGAATCACCAAACTAGTGGAAAATGGGTCCATAGAAATTCATACCTCCACAAATGTCAGGACATTAGAATGTATCACCTATATTACTAAACCATAGAGAACATGATAATTTAGAATATTTCATAAAATTAAATGCACATTCAAAGTGAAAGATTGTTTTAAGTTTGTATTTCCATATTCTTTCTTAACCATACAGTAGCAGAAAAACTAAAATTGTTAATGGATAGAATTTTAACAGAAAACCTAAGCCAAAAGATTCACTACATTCCCAGTGCCTCAGTTTCAGCATTAAGACCCCACAGAACATATTTCTATACTTGAGCAAATGATTTCTATCCCCTTAAAAAAAATATACTGAACACAAGGATCTCCAAGACTTAAACTGAATATTTAACTCTACCCCTGACAACGATATATCAACTAATATTAAACACTGAGCTACATTTTTCATTTCTAGTAGGCATTTCTATGATTTATTTAAACAGATTCCTGCATAGACAACTTAAAAGAAACTTCTTAACGTACTAAATATTGCAGGTTTCTCTCTTTATGGGCCTAATTTTAAAATCCAGTATTTCTTCAGACAGACATTTTAGTAAGAAACACTTGTAATTCTTTTTAATTAAGGGCTAACTCCTGCCCTAGCCAGAAACACTTCAATTCCTGAAATAACGAGTAAAAAGTGTATTGCATAATTTTAAGTAGCACTGGGAAAAGCAAATGTACCCACCTGTTCAAACACACATTTTAAATATTTTATCTTATGTTTTATTTATTCTTAGTACAGTACCCAGAACTCTGAAAGAACATTCTTTCAGACAAACAGATCCTGAGGTCAGGAAATGAAGACAAACCAGTAGAAAGAACTGAGCAAAAATTTTTTATCATTGAAAGAGTCCCATATTCTGATGTTGGTACCTACAAACATGATTATCTGCAACCACCAAGGTTTCTATTAGTGTTATTAATTCCTGCTTAATAACTCAATTAAAAATTAATGGCTCTGCTCTACAATTCTGAGTACTAGTCTACTGGCTACTGAGCTTGTATTATCTTCTCTAAATACAAACAAAATTTTCAGTAAGTATACCTAAAGAAATTTAAGCACTTGCATGGGATAATCCACACATTCACAACTACAAAATGCATTTTAAACCTATGATTAATTCCTACATGAATCATTGACTTTCCTCATGCTGTTGGAAATTAAATACTATACTAGAAAAGCTGCTTCATTCTCCAAGTGCATTATTCAGATGTTTTCAGTCTTTAATATTAGCCCACAACTCTAAAAGAGTGATATTTTAAGAAACATTGTTTGGTAAAACACTCAGTTTGCAGTAGAAGTAACAAGGATATTTGTAAGTCCAGTCTACCTCTGCATTAATCCCTTTGAGTACAGGGACTTCAGTTTAGCAGGTTTTCTCATCTGTTTCAGTCTTAGTGTGGTTTTTCTGTACTAAGGCAAAAGGTTACTTGAAAAAAAAATAGAAATAAATAAAACCCCGAAGTCATTCCTTCAGCATTTGTTTCCTAAACAAATTTTATGTGGTGGTGCTAACAAAAAAGAACAAGATAATACATCACATGGGGATGTGATGCCCCAGTCCCTGTGAGAGGTACCCACCATGGCAGTCCTGGATTTCATGAACCAGCTGCACTGTGGTTTTTCTGTACTAAGGCAAAAGGTTACTTTAAAAGAAATAGAAATTAAAATAAAACCTAAAGTTACTCTATTGGAACCCTGGAGGTCGAAAATTTCAGCCAATTTAACCTTAACCTCGGCCGAGATAAGGCAAACAGAACTGTAACATTACTCTTTCAGCATTTTTTCCCTGAACAGATTTTACAAGACGGTGCTAACAAAAAAAGAACAAGACACCCCTCAGTCCCTGTGAGTGGTACCCACCATGGCAGTCCTGGATTGGAAAATCCAGCTGTATTGTGCTTTTTCTGTACTAAGGCAAAAGCTTACTTGAAAACAAATAGAGATTAAAATAAAACCCTCAGTTGCTCTTTTCAAGAATTGTTTCCTGAACAAGCTTTACATGGTAGTGCTAACAAAAAAGAAGACACTCTCCATGTGATGGCCCCCAGTCCCTGTGGGGGGTACCCATCATGGCAGTCCTGGATTGGATAAACCAGCTGTATCGTGTCTTTTCCTGTACTAAGGCAAAAGGTCACTTGAAAAAAAAAATAGAGATTAAAATAAAACCCGCAGTTACTCTTTCAGGATTTGTTTCCTAAGCAAAATTTACGTGATAGTGCTACCAAAAAAGAAGCAGACACCCTCCATGTGATGGCCCAGGTACCCACCATGGCAGTCCTGGATTTGATGAACCAGTCGAACCTGAACTGGGGCGCGTTGCGCACGCACTGCCTCAGCTCCTCGTACACGTTCTCCTTGTCAAAGCCCATCTTGTGCAACATGCAGATCAAAAATCTGTCCTCCTCTTCTGTGTAATTCTTCCCTTTGTTTGTTCCATACTGAATGCGCAGCTGATGAAAAGGTGCTTTGTACCTTGCAATCTGAACACAGAGAAATAAGGAGCAATAAATGTACAAGGCTGCGTCAAGGAATTATCACTGTGGGTAACTGCTAGATGGTATGCTACCTATGCTGCATAAAAAGACAGAACTCCCACCTACAATTATTCCTTTTCTGAAGGAAATTTTTGAAAAAGTCAGCTAGAGAAAACAAAAAAACCTGGAATAATTACTTTGGCATCAAGGGCCTTCTTGATACTGATCCTCCGTTGAATTCTTGCCTCTCCTCGTTCAATTTGAGCCATAATCCTCTCAATGTCCTGTAGCTCATTGCAACGTTCCCAGAAAACAGCTAAAAACACAAAACAGTTGAATATAAGCTTTTCCTCTGCTCTTATTTTACTGTCAAGATACTCTGGCAAAAAAAAATATATACAAATACATTTCAAAACATCACAAACCTGAGTACTCAATGACCTCCTCAGGTGACTTTCCTTCCACCTCACGGGCAATGTTGTCTATATCATCACGACCATATTTCTCATTAGCTTTAATAAACTGGTTAAAATCTCTTTTATTCCAGTTTGTAAAACCCTGTATGCAACAAGAGATCAAGAGGGTATTATCAGGTCGAAGGGAAGCATTTCCCAAGATTTTGATTTATGTATGTACCATTTGCTCCTCTGCAACATCCCATAATTACAGTGGCTAATGGTCTTTTTCAGGATTTCCATAAACTTGAGTTATGCAGGGCTTATTACTGAATCATTAGAAGTCTAAAGAGTTATTTTTGGGCACGACTCCACATGCATTAGTAAGGATAAAAAGCTCTTTCTTTTGAAAGTTTTTGTGATATTTCTCCAAAGAAACAAGCTGTGACAGTCACACTTCAGCAGACACAAGCAGCACAAGGTGCAGCAATGCAAGTGTCAGCACAAGTTCTCAGAGCACTGAGAGTATCTAAAGCAAGAGCTCTTCCTTCAGACATTTTACAAACCTGGAAGCAGACAAACAGCTGGATGAAAGCAGAAGTATGTCAAGAAAAGATCTCTAAAGTCTAAAGAGATGCAATCAAATGGAAACTCTAAAGCACTGTCAAACAGAGAATTTGTTATGTACCAGAGAAATCAATCCAAAACTGAACAAGCACAAAAACATCAGCCAAGAAAGAGACACTGCAATTTAAAGACAGGGAAAGCAGAAAATGCCAAGAACAAACAGAACAATCACATGCCTGGGCAATAATCTGTAGTGCATTGAGCTTCTTTCATCACAGAAATGTATTTACAAGGAACTTTGTCAGTTCTGCTGCTGAATAAGCTCACTCCACAATTAGCATGTTCAGAGTGAATCTAACATCCACAATAAAACTACTTCTTTTTAATCACTAACAGCAGTACTGATATGAGCATCAGCACCAGCTTAAATATTTCCTCTGCTATACAGAGGTGAAATTAATAGCAAAATTGTGACCTTGCCATTGTCTGCCAAGGTACGCTATCCCCAATGCTTCTACAGAAACTTTTCTGAATCAAAAAATCCTGTGACTTTGAGACACACCCTTCTCTTTAATCAGCTTTTAATAAGCCCACTCAGCAGGATAATCAGCCAAAAGGTCAAGAAACTAGTCAGTGACAGAAATTCAGTGCAGTATAAAAACAGCATGCCTAACAGCTCGACTGGGACAAAATTAATGTGACATGCCTTAGACACCTGCACAAACACCATGTGCGTTGGCACAGGCTTGTCCTGATTCAAACCCTTTTTGATTTAAAAAAAAACCCACATGCTTTATGCAAGTAGAAGAAACCCACTGATTGGATTTCTGCATGTATTGTTGGGTAGCACATGTACTGCACAAGCTGCTGCCTCAAATGTTCAAGGACTTTCAAGGAAATAAACAGTAGATGACTAAGATGTAAACTTGTTCAAGGACAGGAAAGGTCCCTCAAAGCAAAACCAAAATCATTACATCATGTGTGCTTTCTTCTTTCAACAACACCAGCATATCTTTCCTATGTGTATTTCCCATTATTTGTATTCCATACTAGCAAAAACATATGATGAAATACTTCAGCTGATTTTATTTTACCTGGGTTAGAAGCTTTTCCTTCTCTTCACTTTCCTCAGCATTCAGAGGCATAGACTCATCTATCTTCTTTTGTTCCTCCTTTTGTACCTGAGCTGCATTTGGGAGGTCAGGATTCCTGGGGACCTAATATCAAGGGTATCAAAAAGCAGTAGGGCAGCAATATTATTTCAGAGACTGAAATCCCAAGATCAGGACTGGATTTAAGCTCTGAGTTCATCACGCATTTCATTGATTTGAAAAGGAAAAAAATGCATTACCTTGTATCCTATAGTTTTACGGTAATACAGAATCTCTTTTTCCAGAAGTTCAAATAACCGTGGTGGGAAAAACTGAAAATCCTGAATATTTGGTTGTTTTGGAGGTCGTGGAGCCTTGAAAAATACACAGATATATCAACATTACAGAAGCTTAACTTTCCTGCAAGTCAACTCCCATAATTCAGCAGCAATCTATGACTTTGTAAACATACTGGGGTAGAGCAGGGGCTGCAGCATGGGACAGGAGGAGCAAGAGAACATCATAAAACCCTTCCAGAACTTGCCAACTTCTCACCTTTGGGACTTTTGGTTCACTGACACGTAGGGCTTCTCTGAAATAAGCATCCACTGCATAATTGGCTTTGCGTTCTCTTTTTGGAGGCTCGATCCATTCCATCATGCTCAGCTACACACAGAAGAGAAGAAAAAGATATGTAAAGTAACTGTTTTCTTCCCTAAAGTCACAAGAATAATGACTAATGTGGCACTGCACAACAGGAATGTGTTTTTGCACAGCAAATTTAATGACTGGGCTCAATAATTTGGAAGCTATAACAGAGCTCGAAAATAAGCCAAAAATTTGTAGCTGATTGTGGTAAGTATTTAAGTACTCAGAATAAACTTGTGGCTTTTATGATTTTACTCTAAACCAGTCTTAAATGCTACAAAAAAATTACCTTTTGTTTTTCTCTGTAATCTTCACCTTCAAAGTTGTACAAGCTCATCTCTGTGTCCATAGTGAAATTTCGTAGGGAGCTCTCTCCCATTTTCTGCAATCGTTCATTCATTTCAGCTGTCTGAAAAGAGAGGAAGATACTTTTAGGCTCACTCAAGCTATTTTATCTTTTCAGAAAAAAAAAAAGGCTTTCATCATTACTACAGCATCCTCAATATCTTTTTTCTGATTTTAGCTTTTACTTGTATTTTCTTCTAAAGAGACATACCCATTGTCCTTTTCAATTTAGAGCAATTTGACTTCAAGACTCTCCATTAAACTAAATTCTTTATGCTGGGATGTAGTCCTACAATTGTAAAATTTAACTTTAAAATTTAAATCAAAGTTCATCTCCTTGGAGCTGAAATGGCAGTTCATCTTTTCACAGAGTTATTATCTAATGAAGTTCCATGAAGACTTTGTGTCTATCAGAATTGTTGGCATTAAATTTACATTTTTCTAAAAGACCACAAAGTAAGTACATGATATTATGATATGTTATGATATATTTTTATATATTATCATATTAAGATATTGTAGCCCTGGCTCTGTGCCTGAGGTGTTTTGGTTCCCTGAAATTCTTTTCCCAGGGAATTTTCTCTAAACAGGAGAAGTGTTTTTGGAACTGTTCTATGTTATTAATTCCTTTCCCTAGGAGGGACTTCTTGCTGTCCCTCTGCTCTGAGCAATGTGAGTGAAGAGGTTTGTCTCTGTGTCCCCAATCCAATTGGTCTGTGTGGAATAGTATAAAAGGGAGACACATCCCAAAAATAAAGGAGTCATGTTCAGCCTTCTGAATCTCAGAGTCTGTGTCATTGTGGTGTAAAACAGCATCAAGATATGATCAGCATGAACCTCAAAAACAATTACCATCACCAATCCTACTTCTTCAAAACTTCTACAATATTTAAAATCTGCACAAATAGCAAAGTAATAATAAATGTAGATAATCAGATCTTCTTCCATTTTGTGCATGTGCCTTTTGAATTCCATATTAAACAGTTCTCTAACCTTCTTTTCACCTCTTTCCAGAATAGTGGTTATGTCTTCTTCAGTCAGCTCGCTGTCTTTGGAAGCGAACACGTGCGTGGCTCCGTGCCGGATCATCTGCAGCATCTCATCCTTGGCCAGTTTGTTGGACTGTTGGTCTATGAGCCTTCCTAAAATCACAAGGAAAGTGTTCAAAGTTAGGATATGGGAGATCTAGCAGGACCGTGCAAGCAGTGGATTTTTTTTACTTCACTGACAGAATAAGAAAGGAAAAACGGAACAACCATACAGAAAAAAAAAACATTTCACTTGAGATGAGAATAAATGGAAGTCAGAAACTTTGGGGAAAATTAAAAAATAATTTTGACTCAAACCATAACAAAAAACTTTTCACATTCAGATAATCTGAATTTTACATTTAAGATCTTATTCTTACAAAGTCAGCTGAACTTTTAAGATCACAATCTTATCTCAAGATGAAAAATTACAAAGTATTCTATAATAGCCACTAAGAAGTGCTTGATGTTTTCAACATTCACATCACTGATTTCAACCCAATTTTCTAATTATTCCCAAAATTTGAATTTCTGTCCCAAAATTTCACTTACACTAACCTCTTCTCACAGTACCAAAATTTTAACCATCACCCTTTCAGCAGCCCACCCTTTAATACAAACAACCCTTAAAACCTAGCTTGAGTTTTGACAAACTATTCCCCTAAGTGCTTCTAAACAAAACTACACAAAGATGTCCTACTGCTCAGTTAATTCTAATGTGGTAAGAAGCATATGTATAGATCATTATTTCAACTGCCATGGAACACACCTGACTCTTTTCTTTCTTTTTAACATATCATAAAACTAAGCAACATCTATCCAGCTGTAGTTTACTTTCCTCATTTAGACTCACTCTAAGTCTACGTCTACATTAATTAGGAAAACAATTTAAAGAGAATTCAGCTGAACAAATGAATACCTTGGCACATCAGGTTGATTTAGCACACTGCCATTACACACAAGGCCTGCTTTCTCTAGCACTGTACATTTGTACAGCTATTTAACCATACTTGAAGGGACTGAACAATTCTGTTGCAGACAAACATACACAGCAGTTGATACCTTGTTGTATAACTATAGAGTCCAGCCTCAGTTTTATTTCAGCTCTTTCTACAATCCTCTCTTCAACAGTATTATCAGTGATAAGTCGGAACACCCGTACTGGTTTCTTTTGACCAATACGATGGGCACGGTCCTAACAAACATAAATCAATGAGTGTTCAGCAACAAGAACTCACAAGCAATAGACAGTTGTTAGCTTGCACAAACAGCAGCCTCAAACTAGCATTGGACTTGCTGGTTCTTTGCCTAGTCAAGAGCACAGCTCACTGTAAAACCAGTATTCTAACGTTCATTTATACCTGGCTATTACACTTTGGAGTCATTCCGTGGCAATAAATGCACGTCCTTGGTTGTAAATGAACTGAATGTCTGTCCAGGCTGCAGCTGGGAAGGGGACACACAGCAGCACATACATGCACACACCTGTACAGCTTTCTAGTGAATTCTCTCACTTGGCACAGACATTGATATTCTGTCCAGGCTGCAGCTGGGAAAGGGACACACAGCAGCACACACATGCACACACCTGTATTGCTTTCTAGTGAATTCTCTCACTTGGCACAGACATTGATATTCTGTCCAGGCTGCAGCTGGGAAGGGGACACACAGCAGCACATACATGCACACACCTGTATTGCTTTCTAGTGAATTCTCTCACTTGGGACAGGCATTGATATTCTGCATCCCTGGCTTGAGCATGTTAATTCATGTGCAGAGTCCCTGCAGCCACAGCTCCAACACTCTGCTGGTGCCAAGCCAGCAAGGGAGGTTTATGACTGACACACTGTACTCATTTCTAACAAAACTTGTGTTTATCCTCTCTGGAGAACATGTTCTTTTAAATCAGAAAAAAGTTAAAGAGCTGTCCTTCAAGCTGTGGGTACCAGGATTTTCTGACTGTCTTTATTTAAAGATGAATTGTTAAATCTTTTACTCTCCTGCATAATATTTATTTCTTCCTGAAAATCCTACTGAAGTTCACAAATCACACTTACAGGCTCCAGGAAGTTGGTCAACTATTGGCAGTCAACATGCATATCTAAAGGATGAGCTGGTCACATTAAATATTTGATGTATTTAAGGGTATTAAAAGAAAATTAAGAACTACAAACCACTGAACAAATACAGACCCCTCCTAATCATGCAAGAAGGACCACATGTTTTACTGCACAGGAAACAAATTACAGACTAGGGTTTTTTTTACATTCAGCAGTCAGAAAGAAGATTTTAGCAGGTTTAACCCAAAAGATTCCCAGCATCACCACCAAATGCCTTTGTGCTTATGCAGAAGCAAAAAGTAAAAACATGAACTTCCCAAATGAGGGGAATACAAGGCTGCATGCTTTTAATTATCTGTTATTATTTTGGAAACAGTCCTCTATTATTCATTTACTGCTCTCTTCTGGAAAGACAGAATTCAGGATAATCCTCTACTTCTATTAACAATACTGATACGTTATTTTGACAGAAGTAATCTCTCATTATGAAAATAATTAAGACAAACATTTAGAGACAGAAATCTACTATTTCCTCCACAAATTCTGTTCATGCCCTTTTACTCAATTCCTTTGTTTCTTAAAGTATTTTCTTTACTTTTTGTCTTGTGTATACAAAAAGTAAAGAAAATAACAAACTTAAGCTCTGAAAACAGTTCTACAAAATAGAACGTTGACAACTTAAACACAAAAATGTGTATTAGGGAGTTAACTCACCATGGCTTGGAGATCTACTTGAGGGTTCCAATCTGAATCATAGAGAATAACCACATCAGCAGTTGCCAAATTAATTCCAAGACCTCCAGCTCTGGTACTCAGCATGAAAATGAATTTACTGCTGTTGGGAGCATTAAATGTGTCAATTGCTTCCTGAAAGACGAAAGAAAAAAAAGGTGCCAGTAAAGTATCAGATCTTTCAAACAAGTTTCCAGTATGTTGGTGGCTTTCCAATTAAATTTCTTTTAAATTTATACATATGAAAAAAAGAAATAAAAGAGAATTTTATTGAAGAAAGAAACTTTGTTTGGATAGGTGAGAAAAATCTGTACTGACTCCACAATATACTGTATTTTTCATTCAGCTGAAGATCAAATGAAACACTGTGGACTTTGGTTAGGAAAAACATACCCTCACAGCAGCCTTTTAAAAACTGTAGCATTTCTACTATAAATAATGATGTGGCTACATACAGATATATAAAAATAACTTATTAACCTAAAGCAAAAGGCTTCTCTTGTTTGCATGCAACTTTCCCACCTCTCTTTCCTCGTGTGGTGTCTGCCCATCAAGCCTGCAGTACTCGTAACCACGCCACATGCAATAGTCCTCCAAAATATCCAGCAAGCGAGTCATCTGACTGAAGAGCAGGACTCTGGAACCTGGCACAACACAGCAGGGTTTGACATTTATTTTATGCTTTCACATTGATCTTATCACTGAGCTACTACAGAGAATGACTTGAGAATTTATGTGAAATATTCTGTACCGTGACCGAGAATTTATGTGAAATATTCTGTACTGTGTCTAACTTAAGTAAGTCTTTTTTTCTGAAGTTACTTTTCTGGTAGTGATTTAATCACTCAAGAATATTATTTGATAAATTATACAGGAGAAAGATACAACCAAAGAAACAGAACACTTCAAGCCGTTGTAAGGAAATTTGGTGCCAGTGGATGTGCATAAATGAAATAATCCTATCGTGAGAAATTTTCTTACAGAAAGGAGATGGGAGGCTCTACTTTTCCTTTCTGCATCTCTATATTTTTAGTTTTGTAAGACTTTCCTGTAAGACCTTTTCCCTTCATGTGTTCAGATCTACAGAAGATTAATTTTCAACAAAAACCTTACAGAAAGTGACGAATACATTTGCTGCAAGAAAGGCCAAACCTGTGCTGGTTTTGAAGTAACAAAATTTAACTCACAAGGAGCATTCAGATCCCTGGTGCCCATGGACAGTACTCACCCTGCTCTCTGAGTTTTGCCAGCAGTTTATCCAGAACCAACATTTTGCCACTGTTGGTGATGAGGTGAGTGTCAGTGGTGTAGGGAGGGCCTGGCTCAGCACCATCAAACAGGTAAGGATGGTTACAGCACTTCCTCAGCTGCATCAGGATGTTCAGCAGACGCATCTTGTCCATCTTGCCAGCTGAATTCAGAATATCAATATCCTTCATCAGGATCCTGGTGTACCTGAGGTTTGAAGGGCAGTTTTGAACAACTTTCTGGTTTTTATTTGAATGAATGAATGAAAGAAACCCTACAACATCCCAATTCTTATTTCTGGATGTGGGAGTTGGCTTTATTTATATAACAGTGAGCTGTATTATAATGAAACTCAGCAAAAACATCTGACTGATAATAAGGATTTCTAAATTCATACCTAAATATGAAAGGGAATCTCTCTGCAAGTGGCAATGTTTCTACTTTCTTCCTCCCAGCTCTTTTCATTACCATTCCTAAGCTCTCTAAAACTTGTGCATTTTTTACAAGAGCCCTAAGACAGCTACAAATTAAGTTTCTGTGACTGTCTCAACAATGCAACTACAAGGGAAGTTTTCTTCACACTATCAGTGTGAAGAGCTATAGTGTTTATCAGAAAAGATTCTTACCTCTATCTAAATAACTCACCATTCTCTCTGCATTTTGCTGAGCCCAAGATAAATTTTTACTTCCTTCTTTGGAGGCAAACTCTTTTCCACTTCACCTTTTATGCGACGTAAGAGAAACGGCTTCAGAACCTGCACAAATTAAGATGTTTTACATAGATAAGTGTATAAAACTGACTGCCAAAATACAAAATGAACAGATTCAATTATCTGAAATCTATTCAGAACTAATCAGTATCTATTGCTGTCGTGGTGACTCCATGAGAAAGATTCTGCAAAATAAGATTGTCTAGCAATGACTAAACACTCACATAAATATGTGTATCCCTATATAAGGGTTGCCATAATCATCCCAGTTGTTATCTTAAGAAGAGGCCAATCCTGTAGGTTTTTATAAAATCTAATCCTTTTCAACATTCCCTGTTTCATTTCCACTAGCAGGGACAAGACACGCCAACATTTCCAGTATAAGCAATGCAGGTTTTAGTTTCTCTGATGTCTTTTGCTACTGCAAAAAATAGTCTAACCTCATGCACAGTAAAGCAAAGGTAAAGGCATGCCTTTATTCAGACTGGCATGATGTGTATCAGTGTACTATTCACAGTAATAAATGGTTTCAAAAAGATCTCAAAATTCTTCATTTTCATATTTTCTGTTCAGATTTTGTCTGTTTCAAACAGTAACACACAAAAAGTAGCACCTATGATAGGAAGCTCCAGTTCTTAATTCATGAAAATTCTGCTAGGCATTCCTGTAACTAAATACCTTCATGTTCATCTTTTCAACTTTGAGATGAAAGTGAAAATAATCTGGTTTTTTACAGTGTGCATGCTAATGGTGACGTGTGATTACAGCTTTAATTACTTACAGCATGAAGTCTTTCTACAAGTTTCTGATCACCAAGACAATTTTTAGTGTCAAACCATGAGTCAAAATCCTGTGGTGAGAAACAGCACAATTGGTAAGAACAGTTTATCATCTGAACTGTTAACAGACACATATTGACTCTTTCATTCCAGCTGAGAGTGACATAAATCTTGAGACAAATGACTTTTTTCTGAAAGCAAAATCAGTCTGCAATTCTGTGCCATCTCCCTGGTATGTTGTAATGTTTGAGTCAAGAGCATCATTCTGCAGACAAAATACCATTACACCATTAATACACAACAACTTTCCATGCTCATCACTGCAGTGCCCAAGTGCTTATGTCATGCAAGAAGTTAAAAATCCAACTTAAATCCTGAAGAAAATTAGATGGACAGCAGAACAAAAATAACATAAGCAAGTAATACAAGCACAAAGAAACGTTAACAGTAAAAGAGAAGATTACTCAAGTTCTGAATTTAAAAAAAAAGGCTTGTGCCTATTTAGATGCTTCATATTCTTGATACTTCATTGCTTTCTCAAATTTTGCATAATTCTGGAACTATTTAAAGTATTAGATTTGCTATTAATGGTCTGAGGCCTCATGCACACCAGCAGAATGCACTGTTTAACTAGGCAGAGTAGAAGTAGTCATGTCAGTACACAGTCAGCCACAGAGCTCTCCCTGAACCTGGGTCGAGCACAATGTCCGTCTGCTGCCAGGCTGGTCATTCTTCTCCTGACAGCAGCCTGGGAATCCATCCAACAACACTGCACTTCCAAACATAACTTACATCTGCAGAGTTGAAGACATCAGGGAGAAGGAAATTGAGTAATGCCCAGAGCTCGTGGAGGTTGTTCTGTAAAGGAGTTCCTGTAAGCAGCAATCGATTCGTTGTCTTGAACTCCCGCACGATCTCTGACAGCTGCAAACACAACACAGTTATCAGCACCATCACACTAAACCACACTGAAACAGGTTCTGAAACCTAAAACAATGTCAAACTCAGAGACAGTGAGCTACTATGAAATTCATATTTACCACCCAATAGCTTGTTGCTTCTGTTTTAAAAAAAACACCACACCTAACACTTAAAACCTGCCCAAATCAGATGCAATCCTTTTTGTATCGAACTAACTTGGAAGTATCAAACAATTTCAAATTTACCTTTGACTTCTCATTCTTTATTCTGTGGGCTTCATCGATTACCAGGTACCTCCAGTTAAATTTCTTGAAGACTGATTTCTCTTTAATTACCATTTCATACGATGTAACACAAACATCCCATTCACCAGGCATCATAACATCACGGATAAATGCAGCCTAAAGCAGAAGAACTGGATTAATAGACATTTATAAATCTGTATCATTTTTATGGCATTCAGGGAAAGCTGAATGGTATCACTGATGTACTAAACTATCACACAAAAGACTCTGAAACATCTTCTCAGTACCTGAAAGTTGCAGTAAAAAAAGCTTTCAATTCTTTGTACTTTAAGCACAGAGAAAGCTGGAGTTAAACAAAGTACAAATTTGCTGCTACTCAAAATTAACTATTTCCTCTTCAGCATCATTCCTCTAATTTAAACAGAGTACACATACAACAACCAAAAGGGGAAAAAATCTTCTAAATTAACTTGTCCAACAATACAATCCACAAAAGTGCATCAAATCAACTTACATAGTCCACTCCCAATTATCTTCTTTCTTCCCCAAATACCTCCCTCTATCCCATCTCTGTTTTTCAAGGCATATAAATCCTTTCACATATTTTTTGCCCAATGATGAATACACTCCTGAAATGTCAAACACTTACTCTGGCATCTTTATCTCCAATAAGGCAAACAGCACGCAGGGATGGAACCCAGCGCTTGAATTCATTCATCCAGTTATGCAAAGTTGATTTTGGAACCAGGACCATGTGTGGCCCAGGAATGTTCCTGTAATGCTTCAGATAGCCCAACAAAGCTATTGTCTGCAGAGTCTTCCCAAGGCCCTGCATTGACAAAGAGGGAGAAAAGAAACTTGCTGAAGTGAAATACTGTAAAGGAATAGTTTCTAACCATTTTCTTATTACATAATTCTGCCATTTGTTTAAAGCAAACTACACAAGAAATGTTTGCAATAGAATTTCTTTCATTACAATTTCAGATTTGAAAACTCAGCCTGCTGTAGAATGAAGCATGCTACTGCACATGCATGAAATACTGCAAGCACTTCAATGTTGCATTCTGCTCAATAACTACCACAAAAAATCCAAAAGATTACTGCTTACCATTTCATCTGCCAGAATGCCATTGACTCCATTTTCATACAATGAGATCATCCAGTTCAAACCTCTAACCTGATAATCTCTCAGTGTTCCTCCTTTCACATCTGTAAACGTAAAATTCCTCTAAGTAGAGAAATACTAATTCTAAGTAGCAAATTTTAACTGCAGTCTGCTCGGATGTTAATTACACCAAAGGAATCACAGCACCCCTAACCCCACACTCACACGAAGGAGACTCCTCAAACCGGATGCACACGTTGGACGTTTTCCTGCTCTCAGACAGGAGCTCCTCATCCTCCTCCTGCTCCGTGCGCCTGTGGCGGTACCTGAAGGGAGAACCCGACCCTGACTGTGAACAAAACCACTCCAAAACACTGCTGCCAGCTCCAAAGACAAGTCACAACAGAAGCAACCACTGACCCACAGTGTGAATGTCCTGGTGTCCTGACCAAACTCTCATCCTGTAAATACGTTATTCCTTAGGAGTTATTCCAGCTTTGATTAGAATAGCTGATATGAAGCCCTCTATTTCAGATAATCTGACAATATCATGAGTTCTCTGAGGCACTTTTTAACACAAGACACATCAGTGGCGGCCTTAGACTCAATTACTTGATCATTACAAAGTTCAGAAAAGTCACGTATTCAAATTTTTTAAAAATTAAAATTTCTAAAATGGAATGCTATTTTGCAAACATTCAAAAAAACCCAGTTGTTTGTTATTTCAAGACCTCTCAGAGGCACTAGAGGCAGGCTCTGCCACAACACAGAGCAAAGCACTTTACATGGCAAGAATCAGGCAACTTGCTTTAAAAGTGCATTTCTGATCCAAGGTCACACTTACGTTGATGGAGCAGGTGATGCTTTCAAACCAACCAGCTTTTAAAGAAAATGACACACCACTAATAGGAAATTGTCTGAATTTACTGAAAGTGCAATTTCTGTGTAAAACAGATTATGTTCAAAAGTCTAACATGTTTGTTTGAACATGTGAGAAGTCAGAAATAAAAATAAAACATACTCCCCAGCAGAAATCAAACTCTGTTTTTCATCTTTCTTCATCCGTGGCCGTCCCAGCTTGACTTTCAGTGGAGATGTTGGTGATTTTTGTGCTGCAGGTTGAATAAAATGTGCAAAAAGTTCCGTCTGCTTCAGGAGGAATTCAAACCTTTTTGCTCGATCTGCTTTCTAGTTTTCAAAGTGCAGAAGAGAATTTAAAAAAAAAAAGAGAAATAGGTAACTTTTCTTCATAAAAACATATTTTTGTTAAGGAACAGAATTCAGACACTCACGAGAGCAACTTCTACGAGCAAAGACTGAGAAGACCACTAGACAACTAGAGCAACTCAGAGGGCTACAAGCACTGTGAAACAGAGCTGGAGCTGCTTCATGGCACACCAGCACTGGTGAAGGGATGCTTTAATCTTTGCCTACAAAAGACAAAGACAAAACTAAAGTCATGACTTAGAGTAAGGGATGAAATCCTAACCTTGCTCATCAGTGACAGAGCTTTCACTCAGCTTCAGGATTTGATCAAAGACTGCAATGTAGTAGCTCTGCTTTTAGAGCTATTTCTGAAGTAATGGATGAACTGCTTGCACTCAAGATGGTGAATTTTGCTGCCAGATTTCAAATTTCAAGCGTTTCAGTTTTGCCATCTCAATGGGACACGTGCACTTCACTGTGTCACACAGCAAAACGTGGTCTTCCTTATGTTTAGAAAATAACATGCTACATCACTTTTCAGAAAAATATGACAAAATGCAAATTCTATATGAGAGAATTCAATTGTTACCAGTTTCTCTCTGAGAAATCTAAGCATCATGCAACACTGTACCACGTTAGGCACTTTCCATGTGAACTCATATCGTGATATAGAAGTGAAACTGTAGTTCGGCATCATGACCTTTCCAAGAAAAACCTGACCCACAGAGAGCCTTTGTGAGGGTCACTTACAAGCAGCAAGTCTCCCGCAAGAGCAGGATCACCAAGGAAAGAGCAGAGAGAATGATGCCGGTGTGCAGTGCACGATCTCACCGCACCAGGGCACAGCGCTCCCTTCACAGCACACACAACATCCCTACTGAGATCTCCCGGGAAAAAACAAATTACTGCTCTCCCCACACCCTGCACTATTACTGGACCACTTCTGTAAATAACCTGGCGACCCAATAAAGTGTAAATATCAAGCAAAAGCTTTATGAAAAAGAAATTCAGAAGGGGGGAGTAGAGACATTGATGTTTATGATCGTCAGTGTAAACACAAATCCATTTAGAGGATTCATTGTTAACAAATAACAGATGATTGTTTTGGCAAAATAATCGTTGTTGGTAAGGACCTATATTGAATGACAGAATATGATTTTCTGGCTGCAATATTATTGCCTTAGTATAAGCAGTATGTTTTGATAAAGCAGTAAAGGTGTAGCTCACAACTGCACCATTGATAAAAGCTCAAATTTTTTTTGTATCTAATCCCTTTGCCTCTTAGGACATCTGAATTAACACTGTAATTTAGGAAAGCTGGAAAGTCATCATGTTTTACTGTGAAAAAAGTTTAGCTCAACCCATTCTTGAAGAACAGATTCACTGTGGCTCTTCTCTTTGCTAGAAATTAGGTATTCATACATGTAGGTATCAATTTTCTAACAGTTCTATTCTCCCCTGACTTGTGTGATATCCAGTCCTTTCAGTCTCTACTGTAATTGTTGGGCATTTAACATTAAAGCTTTTAAAAACAATACAAGACAGAGGTACCAGCTTAAACCAAGAACTGACTACAACTGTCATTCATGGAGGTTTTTACCTCTTTGTAACACAGGAATTAGCCTGTTACATCTCCAGCACTACAAGCTCCCAGCACTGGTGGCAGGGACAGATCCTCTTTTGTTATGGCAAACATATCATGGGGCATTTAAATATTTAAAACCTTAATGGTTTTATATGAGAGAAAGTGGCAGCTTCAGTATTTCAGTGAAGTAAGAAGTAGATTAAGGATGCCTCTGACATGACCCAAGGAGTCATCAAATAAAACTGGCAGAGACAGATTCAAAACAAAATGGGAAGAGTTCTAAATATAAAATGTCATTGAACAGTAACTCCTCACCACAGATGGGTGTGGACAACTAAAAAAGAAACCACAAAACTAAAACTCCTGACAACCACTGAGTATAAAACCCACAGGTTACAACTCCAAAAATCATGCAGACAAAAACACTTGGAAGAATGGGAGAGTATCGAACAGAATTACCAGTACCTGACCTGTCAGTCACTGGGAGAAACATGACATGGGCCTGGACATGTAAATGAATCTGGATCTGTTTTTCCTTTCTGACACACCCAGGCTGCAATAACTCCTGGTAACTGTGTTGATCCTGTTCCACAGTGCCATAAAAAGCTGCAGGATGTTTTGTCATGAAAGCACTTACCATCTTCTCTTCATATTCTGGGTCAACTTCTTTTTCAGGTCTAGCTGCCTTTGGAGGAAGTTTGAGCTGAAACGGGGGATCATTTTTCTGGAATTCAAAAGTTGAGCATTTTATAAATACCACTTTATTTACTTTTTTAGGAAAATGTATCAAACTGAACAAACTGCAAGACAACCGCGCTTTTTAAAAATAATTAATTCAAAACTAAATGAGTGCATTAATCATATCCTTTCACCCAAATCAAAACCTCATGTCCGCGATGGAACTGAAGATTCCCATATTTATCTCTGCAAGCAGGATCCAAATTGAAAGAAATTACTGAGAGAGCACAAAGTTCAATCTTTCAGCAATCTCATTCTCTGTGAGCGAATGTAAATGCATAATAAGGTTTCAATAATATATATTTTAAGGTATTTTTTAAAATTTAAAGTTTTTGGCTTCTAAACATCAGATTCCTAACTCTAAGTTCCTGGCAGCTGCATTTTGGTTGGGTGTTGTCTGTTTCCACTGCTGGATGAATAGAATATCTGCCCCAAGGCATTAATGTCAGGAACCAGGACAGCACAAGTCTCAGTGCAATTCACCACCACAAAAATACTTTCATTTATAGCTCAGGCAACTCGCCACTAACAATCTGTCCCTACTCTAGAAACTATTTCCATTATAGATTAAACAGCCCCCTGAAAACTGGCGCCATTTAAACGCCTTACAACACCCATGCAGCACTTTCAAAAGATCCTGAGTATTCCAAGGATACAAAATATTCCCCTTAAAATCTCCAATAACTACCCCAGAGAGTTCCTACACTCAGGCTGAGAGATTTCTATCCTGAAAGTTTAACAGTCCCAAAGTAAAGAGGCCCCATGAACACCTAATTTAAAAACTGGGAACGAGAACTGCTGCTGCTTTAGGTGACTTTACTCTTGTAACTTGTGCAGCTGAAAACTCTGAAGAGATGCACTAAGAATAATCAGGATTCCTTCTGTGTTTAGCTCATTTCCAAACAGGCGGTAAGACAGTTTTGGTAGTACAACAAAGACTGTTTATAAAGTAAAACACGGAGGGGAGCAGAGCACAACAGGTGGCATGACTGCCACTGTTATGCAGATGCTGTAACTGCACAGTTGACAGGCATGAAAGTTTGCAGAGCAAGTCGCATGTAACACAGAAACAGCCCTTAAACATTTTTCCTTGAGCAACCAAGTGAAGTTCATGATTACACTGCACCTTGTCTGATAACTGTTTGTGTGCATAATAAGGTAAAGCTTCAAACATTCTTTACAGGTAAAATGGACTGTCAGTAACTGGGACAAAAAAATCCGGATGCATTGTTACTAGTAGTTCCACAATTTTCTCCAGTATCATAAATATAAGATGTGTGGTACTCATTCCTACTAAGTTTTTTCTAAGATGCATCCTTCGGGTTAAGTCTTGTTCTGTTTCCAAGGATACCTGAACACGTCACTTTCTACATGCCTTGTGCCTTTCTTCCAAAAAACTAAGGAGAGGCGGCTGGCAGCCATCCGTGTTCTCTCGGGGGGTGTATTCTGCATCAGGGCAGATGTTGAGTTGGGCAGGGGGAGGCCTTGACCTCCGTCACTCCCACGCCGAGCCCCGGGAGCTCCGGGCTCAGCTTTCCCCGGGGCGCGGGAAAGGAACCGGCGGGGCCGGGGGGCTCCGGCAGACGGGCCCGGCAGGAGCGCCCAGGCCGCGGGGCTGGCACAGGGTCCGCACGGCCTCAGCGGTCCCGGCACCGTGCCCGGGCTGCAGGGCAGGGCCGCGAACATCGCAGGGAGCCGTGCCAGGGGGATGCCGAAGGGCAGGCACCGGGGCGGGGGTGTGTCCGGGCGGGGCCGGCCCGCTCAGCCCCCGCGGGCCGCGGCGGAGGGGCCGGGGCGGCCTCGGGGGCCGAGCAGCGGCTGCAGGAGGGGGGCGACCAGCTCAAGCTCCACCACCCGCAGGAGCCCCTCCCCGGAGCGGAGCGGTACCTCCTCGGCGCCGGGCTCCTGCGCGGCGGCCGTGGCGGAGGATGTGGAGGCGCGGGGCTCCTCGCCGGGCCCCGGGTCCATGTTGAGCTCGGCGGGTGCCGGAGCCGCGGGGGGGGGGACGGGGGCGGCCCCACCGCCCCTCACGGCCCCGCCCCTCCGGCCGGCCCGCGCCGCGCGCCTCTCGCGAGAGCTCCGCCGGCCGGGGGAGCGCCCCCCGCACCGCCTCGGGCGGGCGGACGGGGCCGGGGGAGCGGCTCCCGGTCGGTCCGGGCCGGGGGAGCGGGTGTCGGTCCGTCCGGGGCTGGGGGAGCGGCTCCCGGTCGGTCCAGCCCGGTCCGATCTGGTCCCGTCCTCCCGAGTGACACCGCAGCTCGAGAGAAAGAGAAAGCGCGGCCAGGGCCGCCGCATAACGCTACAGTCTGGTTTAGGTCCGCAGAATGGACCTTGAAGATAATCTTGTTCCATCCCCCTGCCACGAGCAGGGACATTTTACACTATCGCAGGTTGTGGAAGTCGAGGCGGACACTGCACACAGAGTGCTTCTTTAAAAACTTCAGGCGGCTCCAAGCATCACCTCCTTGTTATCCAGGAGTCTCTCATCCCTTTCCTCTTTTGCAGGCAGCTCCACACAGCATTGACTTGTTCTCTAGAGTCTTCTCTCTTATGTTGTTCTGGCTAGCTCCTTTCTGTCCCTGCCACGGCCACCTAACCCTGTCTGTCCTTTGTTCAGAGGTTTAATTTATCTGCCCCTTGCCTGACCTCCTGCCCCTTTCTCCCACAGCACGGCCAGCTGCCTCCAACTGAGCCCCCTCCAGCCAACTCACTCTTTTATCACCCATAACTGGGAGGCCAAGCCAGTTTGCACTCTTTGATAATTAACAAGCTGCCATGTATCAGAGGTAGGATTGCCTCTGGCATTATCTCTTATCTATCTTCCCATGCCAGGTTGCTCCAAGCTCCATCAACCTGGCCTTGGACACTTCCCGGGATCCAGGAGCAGCCACGGCTTCTCCGGGAGACCTGTGCCAGTGCTTCTCCATCTGTGGTAGCTGAGGCTAGGATGTCCCAATTTCAGGGATAGAAAGATGAGGCTACACTAGCAGAAGTTCAAGGGAACTAACCATCTTTTTCCTTTATTCAAAATCTGACTCCATTTATATACATATGTACAAAGAGGTCAAGAGATTGGCTACACAAAACAGTCCTTGAGCTGGTAGACTTAAAAAAAACATAGCTCCAAATCAGCCATGTTACAGATTACTTACAAAGGCAGTATCGTGAGCATTTTGTCCAATGGTAGCAATAAAACCTTAGCCCAGGGGGCAGAATGAGCAAAAAACACCACTTCAGTCCAATAAAAAGCTCAGAAGCTGTTATCAAAATCTTTTTGCACAACTCAACAACTAACCTGAGCAAATGGGTTATTGCAGATCTCAAACACTGCATTTAGAAAAATTTATGAGACCTCTTTTCCATCTATACGATGGCTCCAATGAAGTGCCAGTAACATATGTCTGAACTGTTTCCATTACTCTGAGATTCAGATTATGGCCCATCATAGAAGATTTAAGCTCCAAACTCCCCTTTTCCATGTTGGGAAACAGCTGCAAAGCAGTAACACTGCTGTTCCAAATTATTTAGCACCTTCTGTGTATTCTGTCCACAAAAAAAGCAAGGCCCACAGCGTCTGCAGTAACCCTTCCCCGTGATTTATGTTTAAAAGCTTCGGGAAGTCCATTTTTCACAGAGCAATCGAGAAGAGTGATGTGACTGGTTTTGAAAGAGTGCTCCAAATAGCTTTTCCAAGCAGAGCTCTGTAGAAAATGAAGCTTTACCGTTAGCTGTGAGAAAGTCTCTAAGTGGGAACATTCCCTGACGTGGTTGTTCTTAACCTTTAGAGCAAATAGCGCACTAAATACTTTTAATGTCTGACTTTCCTTCTCCACTCTCAAATGCTTGGAGCTTCTGTTTATGCAAAGCACTCTCGAGTGTTTGTCACAGCTTGTTTTTCCCTTGAAATTCACAGGAACATTGCATGCTGTACAAAACAATCAAGCTGCTGCTTTCATGAAAGATCTCCTTTGGCTATTTTTTGCTTGTGTGCTTTGCATTTGACACTTTGCAGAGATGTCGTTAGCTGCCTCTCTCAGACTATACTGTGTGCTCCTTGTGGATCCACAGCAGGGGCTGAAAAAATCATTTAGTCACACAACAGCATCATCATGTGATAATCTGATTAATTATTTTTAAAAAGTTGGAAGTGCTTTTCTGTACTTGCTTTGTACGCTGAATTTTGTAGTTATATTTGAAAAATTCTATTGACTATATCCAATTGTGGTTTGGTTTGTGGTTTTTTATGTGTTGGGAGGCAAGGGGCTGGTTGTCCTGTTAACATTGTAGATTTAGCTCTTAGCTCCTTGTTTTCCCAGGTTTATTACTCCATATTTTAGAGTCTGCCAGATATAATCACCAGGGCTGAGTGTGATCTCCTACACACCAATTTAGCAGGCCTCCTCTGCCCACCTCTGGAAAATGCCACTTACCATGCTGTATGATGAGAATTGTATTTTATTGTCAGATTTAAAAAGCGAAATTGCAGGCTCGACTGTTACCCACTTGTATGTTTTAAACACTGCTGAAATATGTAAAGAGCTGATAAGAGCTGATCCAGTGACATTTTTATATACTATCCAGGTAATTCCATAAGATTTTAAAATTTTGGACAGTGCTTACTCAACCTTTTCCAAAACAGGGGACTAATTGTAGCAGTCTTCATTTCTCTAGCACAGATACAACTGGGTTTGGGTAACTTCATAAATAAATCTTAATATTCTGCAGAATTACTTTCTACAAGTTGCCTTTGTGAGAGTTTGAACCTGTAAGCTGGCAAGGTTTGCTGTTCTCTTCACGAGAACAAATAAACTCAATACACCAAGAATGTGCCAAATCCATGCAAGGCCACTGGTAGCAAGAGGTTTGTCCCTCAGAGCACAGCTGAAGAGCAGTGGCTACGGCTGAAAATGAAGTGAGAGGATTATGGAAAAAGAGGAGCCTTCGAAGTCCTCCTGAGCCCCTTACCAGGCAGCCGGGGTTGGCTCCCCACTGTCACCCTACCCAAGAACCGCACCGTGGGGATGGTGATCTGCCCTTAGCAGCAAAACCTTGATTCTGCAGGAAACAACAGCTTTAAATGATAAAACGTGGCTTAGATGTGTGTTTTTCCTGGCTGGAAAGTCCGATTCCCGAGTGGCGGTGCCGCTGTGAGGTGCCAGCAGATGGCAACACCGACCTGTACTCGGGAGTCGCGACCAAGGATTCACTATTTGATGTGAATGCTGCTCAGTTTTGAAGCTAATTTGATCAAGAATAGGGAAAAAAAATAATTAAAATTGCTTTGTAAACCGTCTTTTACCTGCTGTTGTTTAATTTCCTCTATAACTGTATCACTTCCATACAGCACCTGCCCTTGGAACGGCAAAAGGGTTTTGTTAAGAAGGGCTTTGGGAAGGTCGTGTCCTGTTACTCTGGGATCTCTTCACTCCCACATTCAGGAGGGTCTCCATCCAATGCCAAAATCCACTTCCAGGACACTGCTCGTTTCTGCCTTAATCATACTGGCAATGAACTTGAACCACAACAGTGCAATAGATGTGAACTGTAAGCAATAAACAGCTTTATAATTCAGGAACCAGCAGGGCCTGGAAGTCCCGCAGCTATCTCTGGGCTATTTGCAGGTTGACTTGAATAGCTGCCACCTTTATCTCCATGCCTACATCAGCCTCCAAGTGTGATCAACCACAGTAACCACACGTTACCCTGAGTGCAGCAGTGGCAGCGTCTTGCTTAAAATGCTTATATCGAGTGTTGCTATTTTAATATTGCTGCTAGAAACAGGTTATTTCTCTACCAGTAACCTTGGCTGTGTCCAGTAGCACAGTTCTATGCATTCTTGCACTTACCTGTGCAGCTCTGTTTCATTCAACTCCTCATTTCACAAGTTCCCTTCCAAATTTACCGACTTCTGGCTTCCAGGTTATTTCCTTGTTCACAGGATTAGAAAGAAGCCCAGGGCTCCTCCTCTAGAGCTTACAGTAAAGAAGGCACTTCTCAAATGTGCTCTTGGTTTCTGTGGCACTCCTTTGTGAGGCAGGTTTTGCTGAAGATGCCATTCCTGAGGATGCCATTCCTCTGGCGTTGCCAATAGGGTTTGCAAATGCAAGGCCACATTGAGCATTGGGAACTGTAACAAAATAGCTAATGTGTCCTTTGTGTCTGGTTCAAAGAGTCGATAGCTGTACAAATACTCCTTGTTTTTACAACTTTATCCCAATATTGCATTTTTAATCCAGGCTTCAGTAGCCAGAGCTTTATTGTGGTACTGGAAAGTCTTCTAACATCCCTGTATTTCCCAACCATGCAGTGTTTTTGCTAATTTTTCTTCCTTTTTTTTGTTTTGTTTTTTTGGTTTTTTGGCTGTGTGTTCGTTTTCGCACAGGGAGAGCCAGGAACTCTCACAGTTTGTGTTCATGACCCCTTGCACTGTTACTGGTGTTTCTGCAGGTGAGCAATGGCTTAGTTCAAGATTCGAAAAAAACAAAATTGATCCCAACAAAGGGAGTTGCTATTTTTTCCTCAGATCAGCACAGCAAAACAACTCAACTGCCCACGCACACAGGGGCCAGTGCCAATACAGCAGCAAAACAGATCTACAGCGAGATGAAGGGTGGGATTGCAGCCACACTCATTTCTATCAGTTTAAGCTGCCATACCCGGGCTTTAATAAACAGTTTTACAACTGTGTGTTCTGTCCTGAGCGCCAGGCTTTGCCCACCTACAAACAATGTCATCCAGATCTAACAATGATTGGTGATGCCTTTGGAGAGCCTAAAATATTTCCTGCTGTAATAAGCTACTGCTTTGCCAAAATCTGAGTATTGTCTCGAGAAGACAGCCCCCGACCAGAAAAGCACTTTAAAAGAGATTTTAGACCAAAGCTCGAGCTGTCACATGTTTCCTCCAACTGAAATAAAGCTGAAGCATATTTTCCTACTCCCTGTGACATCTTTTTCTCCCCTAATCTATGCAGTCATTTTGCAATATTGAAAACCTATAAACAAACTGCTCTTAACAAAAACAGAGTATTATAAAATTTGGAATATCTAGGACAATCCAGTGAACAGGCTGGTGCAGTTCAGCCTTTAACTCTCTTAAATGATGGTTGAGATTCTTTCTTCACAAAGAATTCTCTTACTTCTTTGCCCCAAACAAAGTCTCTCTCTCTCTCTTAACCAAAAGCCTGTGGGTTTGATTTCACACCGATCACAGATTATTTGTAAACATAACAGTTTCTTGTTTAAAGGTTTTTAGCATGCACCAGAATTTCCTTTAAATACAGGAAATGTACTAAAGGATGCTGCAAAGTTCTGCCTGCCTTAGCCCTGCAAACATGGCAGATGCATTCCACAAACCAAGAGCCATCACTTCAGTTACCACAAGCTTTACCCTGCTGTGAAAATACTTTAATCTCCTCCTTTATGTCTGTTTTTACTTGTAAATATCTACACATTGTGGAAAAACTAGACTGAAGCTATTTTCCCTTTCTGTTGAGGGGTCTGTTAGACAAAAGTAGTTTATCCTAGTCCATAGGATATGTGTCTGCTTTTCCCCTTGCTGTGCTTTTTTTTTTTTCCTTTTTTCTTTTTTTCCTACCATTTTGCTTCCCTGGCTGCCTGGGCCTTCTTTCTTCCTCGTCCTGTACTGATTCTTCCTTTTTTTGTAACAGTCTCAAACACATAACTGCCATCAAGACAATCCCTCCTTTCCTGCATTTCCATTCTTCACCCAGAGCAACCTTTTACACACAGAAATCTCTTTGCTGTATTTTGGTGTATTTATGCTCTATTTGCCATATATTGCTCTATTTAATCATAATTAAACATAGTTAATTACCTAGAGGGGAAATGTCTCTCACCCACACTTCTGCCATCAGCATGAGAATGTCTCCCAAGTGTTACAGGTCGGGTTCCTATTTGCTCCCAGGAATTTTGGGGCAATCTAGAGAGCAGAGGCAGGCAGGGTCCTCTGTTAATTTTCCTGGGTTCATTCTCTCATTACTCCAGAGTGTGCTCTGGTCTCATATTTGGGAGAAGCTGAGGGCCATCCTGCACTTCATGGTGAATCTTCCACATTTATGAGTCTGAAAATAGCTAGATAGATATTTTTTTCATCTAAACATAAAACTACAGGCTTCTTTTTCCATCTGTTTCTTCAGGCCGACCTGAGACCCTCCTTTAAGCTTCACCTCCAAACTTCAGGCTGCTCCAGATAGTCTGGAGTAAACTGGTTTCAGCAAATCCTCACTTCCAGGATATTAAAATTCAAATAATGATTTGTTATTTCTGAGCTGGAAGAGGCATACCATAATCTTGATATCAAATAGATTATTTTGGATTCCTTTAATAAAGTAAAGAAGGTAAACTCCTTCAAACTGCCATAAAACGTTGACCTCACGTGTGAGCTGAGTACTGATCCTTGTTGTGTATGAAAAATGAAGTCGATTTTTCTTAACTCAAAAGTAATTAGGACAATTAGAATAGAAATTTTGGATCTTTAAAAGAGCCTCTGTGTCTTCTCCCTCAACTGCAAGGATTATTTGCTGATGTTGAGGGCCCAGGAATATCATTACCCCATGAGGAAATCCTCACAAAACGTTTGATTCACGTGTAGAAAGGAACAATCATGACTTACTTAATCACCTGTGCAGACATAAAATCGTTTACTAATCTGCAAACAGACGCTGAGAATTAGCAAATCCACAATTTTTAGTGCGTGCTTTTGTGGATGACAGAGAAGAGAGAAAACCTCTCATCCGGCAAACGAGCCAGGACAGAGGTTTGAACCAAAGTGACCCTGTTTGTTGCCTCTCCCACTTCAGAAAAAGACAGTTTTACATTTGCAAATAAATGCAGTATTCAGCAGAACCCCAGCCTTTCACCAGCTACTTTCCTAAAGGGGGGACTTTGCTGTGAGATGCTGGATGTCTGCTGCTGTTTCCAGAGGAGGTCAGTGCCAGAGGGCGTTGGTCTGTTTTCTGAGAGGGATTGACAGACTTCTCCCTGTGTGTCATGAGAGCTTTTGGTAAAATTAGATTCTGCCCTGTCCACAACAATAAAGGCCGTAGCCACACTCAGCTTGCAGAGTTCATGTGCTTCCTGGAGCAAAACCGCAGCAACGTTCCCCTGGTTTCTTTTTTTTTTTAATTTTCACAGTGGCCCCTGCTCCGAAATCAGGTGTGTGCCCGAGGGGTGTCACTGCCACCAGGGGCCTGGGGGTGACAGAGCACCAACCAGGCAGAATATATTCATCACCAACCAGGCAGAATATATTCATCAACCAAACAGCACAGTGCACACAGGTCAGCACCGCCCTGGGCCTGTGGTCAGCCTCCAGTTTGGGCAGATAATTGTTTAAACAACAGCCACGGATCGTGTCTCTCTGAGGATCTGAGTGCCTTCCTCCATTAGACCTGATTTGTATGGTGAGGACAGGCTGTTGAAAGGAAGAGCAGGGGCTGAATTATCCCGTGACTTTGCTAAATTTGTCCTTGTGAATGGAGAGAGAGAGAGAGAGGGAGTGAAATACTTGTCTGCAGGGGGGAGCAGAGTGGTAACTGTCAGGAACAGCTGGAACATATATACTGTGTCATGTCTTTTTGTGGCACTGGGCTTTTCTGCTGGCTGGGAGAATGCTGCAGAGGCATGTTAGCATTCTGCTGAGTAAGTGTGCTCAGAGTTCCATATGTAAACAGGGATCAGTTGCTAGATGAGAGAAAAAGACTGTTCTCCCAGAACCGTGGTGGTCTTTTACATGCACCTCAACCTTCACAATGCCTGCAGGGTGTTGTAAATTAAATGTGAGACTAGATTCTCAGGAAACTATCTGCTTGTGGAAATATCAGCTGAGGCACCTCTGGCGTCTCTTTCTCCTTTTATACCTATACATCTGTGAATGAAATAAATCCATCTGATTTTTTTCCATCCTCTCCATCCTCATTATCCATTTGTGCACAAGGAAATAAGAACTTTCACTACTCTTTATTATTACTAATAACAGTTATTATTACTAATAACACCACCAGTTGCTGTGCAACATGGAAATGGATAAGCTTAAATTGCAGACTTAACTTCAGCCAGTGCTCTGTCAAGTCATGAAGGAGATGCCCACCAATGCAAAGAGGCATTTTGTTCTCTTCTGCTTTATCAGTAGTCAAGTGTTGTTTTCCTTTGAAACATCAGCAGCCTGAGCTGGGCAATGAGAGGAGCACAGCAGCACCTCCATGGCAAGCAGAGAATTCTCTTAGGGATGTGGCTGGTGTGAATTGCTCACTCACCCGGGGTCACAGTGACCGTGGCTGCTGTGATCTTTGCCTGTGGCACAGACGAGGTGAGGGAGGTGTGGGTTTGTGTGGCAAGGTTTGGGCAGCAGAGGGGCTCTGAGAAGCTGCCAGATGCTTCCTCCATGGCCAGCAGAGCCAAGGGCAGCTGGCTCCAAGAGGGACATGCCACTGGCCAAGGCCTGGCTGACCCGTGACAGTGGCAGCACCTCCAGGATAATGTACTTAGGAAGGGGAAAAAAAACCCTGTTCAGCAGTAGAAGAGAGGATTGAGAGCTTTCCATTCTGTTCCCAACATCAGTTCACCCTCTTCACACGTCTTCAACTGTAAGATTTTTAAAACAAAGACCCTGTCATTCAGGATGACGATTTAAGAAAACAATTTCATGATTTAAATGTGGCTGAAAAATTTGTGCGTGGATCAGGAAAAAAGTGAAATCCCACTTCTTCCATCAGGATGAGATACCATTAATTTTTAAGCCTGTTATTGTCAAACACAGGCGTGAGTGATACATTAGCAGCACAATGAAAGTTGTCAGTGTAGGAAAAGAACTTTACTTGCTCTTTTAATGTTTGGAGCACAAATACCAAGAAGGCACAGCAGCTTTCATAACAAACACGTTAACCCCCACATGCTCTGCTTAATTATGGCTTCCTGTACTTCTCCTCAAGCTACTGGCACCATAAGTGAGCTGGCACAGATTTTATTTATTCTGAATGTGCTGAGTGCAAGTGGCCAGGCAGGTGCTTCTCGGGCAGCTGAGCTGTTCCAGCAGTTCCAGAGCACAGGGGCTGCCTGACAGAGGAGTGACACATCCATGGAGCAGGGAACAGAATCACTGCACCCCTCCCTGTCACCATGGCTACCACTCAGCAGGCGGCTTTTGGGCACAAGTGCCAATTTCAGCAACTGCTGATTTCTTCTCGTTGCCCCTGCATCGCTCCCTCCCTTGATAAGGTCCGTGCTATTGCAGGCCACAGCATTTATCAAATCAGGAAACTAGCCCCGATACAGCTGGAAAATAATCTCTCTCATTTTTTTTTTTTTTGACTCATTCTTTTCCAAACAGCCAGGTTTATGATTCAGTTCCTCATGCAGAGACACAAACACACCATGTCTGTGCAGTGGAGGTGATGGCAGAAGTGCAGGGACAAGGACGGGCACTGCTGGTGATTTAAGAGGTATTATCACTGGCCACAGCAAAGACAGAGCCAGAGCTCTCCTGTTCAATGTTTAAATTCATTTGGTAGTCCAGGCTCCTTTTTCCCCCTTTCCCCCTGTCCTGCCCCCTCCCCATTCCCTCTGCTGCCTTTCTGCAGCTGCACAAGGGAAGCCATCTGTCTGAAGGATGAGCCAGTGAAGAATGGATATTGTTAGGACAGCGCAGGGATAACACATGAAGTGTATCCCAACTCATTTTATTTTGACATTTGGATGCTTTAAAGCCTTTGGTTTGAGGCTACTGTATCTGTCAGGGTGACACAGGCAAGTCACATATGGAAGAAAAGTGTGACTTTCCTTCCCTAAATATGTTCCATGGCTGGATATATCTCTCCAAGAAGAAGTGCTGCAAAGCCTTGTTCACAAACCTGCTATTAAACGTGTGAAGTTGTTAAAAAAATCACTGTGGATAACAGATAAATGGAGCTCAGTGAAGGTGGTAGTAGATGAGAAGGTTGGGGAATTAAATAATACTGCAAGACTGCTTGAAAGCCACTCTCAAACAAAAACATATCTAAAAAAGTCAGAGCACATTTGAAATATGTTTATAGTTTATTCATGACAGTTTTCATTTATTGTAGGATTCTTTTGAGACAAATGATAATGTAAAGCACTAGCAACAGGGATCCTTGAGTTTGTACAGATTTATTTCTATTTTTATCTGCATTTACATAGGGCCTATATTTATAGAGTTATGCCATTTATAGTACATATTATATTAAATATAATAAATACATATTGCAGTCACGTTTTGCTTAAAAACTTGAAAAACTCAATCCCGTTTCTAGTTTGTGAGACTCCAGAAGTGACACGGCGAGCTGTTGTCAGCCTGCCCTGCCAAAGAGACCTGAAAAATTCTGTGCAAACATTAAACTCTCCCATGGGCCTGCTGGTGCTGATCACACCTTGCAGAGCCAGGCTGCACTGCAAGGGAGACTCCTCTAAAGTAACAGACTTTATGTAACAGAAATGAGTGAAGAACCACTGTGTCCAATTTAAGCGAGTCAGAGTTTAAAAAGTCTGCAGAAAGTGAACAGATTGCCCTGTCCTTGAAAAGGCAAGAGTTTCCCACCCTGGAAAGAGGCACAGACCAGAAGGGTATCAGCAATGTTATGCACTCCGTGGGCGTGTTTTTAACTTGCGACAGCACAGTGGCAGTCCCCTTTGAAGTCACTTTCTGAAAAAGTATGGTTCTAAATATCTGTGACTATGTGAACTTTATTCCTATTAAATTTATGCAGGGGGCTAAACGCTGCTGGAAAAACCACTAAATCCACAGACTAACTCCGTTAGATGCTGGAAGCTGTACTGGAGGTTTCAGTGGGGACTGACCCCACCGGTGCTGGTTTAGCCTCCTGCTCCGACCAGAGCCCTTCTCGTGCCGGGTATCCCTGGGGACTTCTCGGGCACCTCCGCGCTCACCGGGGCTTCTCGGGCACCTCCGTCCTCACGGGGGCTTCACGGGCACCTCCGTGCTCACCGGGGTTCAGCCGCGGGGCTCCGGGCACGGACACCCAGCATCCCCGCGGGGCTCCGGGCACGGACAGCCAGCATCCCCGAGGGGCTCCGGGAAGAGACAGCCAGCATCCCCGAGGAGCTCCGGGCAGGGACAACCAGCATCCCCGGGGTGCAGGGTCGGGCTGGCCGGGGCGATGCGTGTCCGGGAGCTGCAGCCGCCCGCTGCCGCTGCCGGGGTGTCGCAGGCGGCGAGAGCCCCGACCGCCCATCACGTGCTCGGTGTGTTGCATTGTGCTGGCGGCGGAGGGGAGGGCTGGCCGTGTCAGTGATCAATGTCATGACTTCTTCCGCGGGCTGGAGCCGCAGCGGAGCGCAGCTGAAGGAAGCTGATTGCTGCGGGTGCCAAGCGGCCGGGAACAATACACACACACACACACACACATATATACACATGCACACACAAGTGCAGCTTTAATTTCTGTAGTCAATGGCCATTCCCCCAAGATGTCTGTTGAATTAATTTAGTTCATGGCTGTGAGTTCTGTCTGTCCCAAGTGTCTTCTNACACACACACAGCCAGGGACACACAAACACATCCAGGGAAACACACACAGAGCCAGGGAAACACACACACACAGCCCGGGAAACACACACACAGCCAGGGGCACACACAGAGCCAGGGAAACACACGCGTACAAGCACACGCGTCCAGCACACACCAGCGCGCATACACGCACGGACGGACACACATCCCAGCACACACTCAGATCCCAGCACAAACACACACCCGCACACGCACTCAGATCCCAGCACACACTCACAGATCCCAGCACACACAGGCACGGACGGACAGACGGACACACAGCCGCCCATAACAAGCACACACGCACGGGCAGCCCGCACCCTGGCTCCCGCTCCGCCGCTCCGCGCCCGGGGGGAAGATGAGCTCGGGGGACGTGGTTTGCACTGGATGGCTCATCAAATCACCCCCCGAGAAGAAACTCAAGCGATACGTAAGTGCAGAGGCTTTGCTGATGGCTAAAGGGGTTTCGGCGTGTGGTCGCTCTCTTATTCTGGCGTTGAAATCTCTCGTCCGTTTCGGCTTCGCCTCGGACCAAAACAAAAAGACTTCCAGGTCCGTGCGCTTATGGAGTGTTTTAGTTTCCACCGGCATTCTTGTGCCCTCTGGAATTAACCTTTCCCGGCTCCTGAGATTATCATACTTCAGCTGTTATGCAACATATTTTAGGCTAAAAACCACATTTCGGTTTCAGTTAACGTCGCCGTAACTAACAGGATTGTTGTAACAGAACTGCAGATGTCACTTTTCCAGGGACGGACAAGAACATCCTAAAAAGAAAGGGGGNGGGGGGGGGGGGGGGAAACCCAAAACCAAACAGCCGAAATTCTAGTAATTTAAATTCCGAGGCTTGGCTGTGTTAAGATGTCCTGTAATTTCTACGACACTTGCTAAAGGCAAGATATGCAGTAGTTTTATTTACCAATGCCTGATGCAGTTGTTAGCAGCGAGCTTCAGAAAGCTTTTTTGGTCTGCGATGAAGAGATGCTGGAAGATGCTGTGCTGTAAAAGTTCCCGGTAGCTGGAAGGTGAAAGGGGCTGGGGAGAAGAAGCGAGCCCTGCATGGAGATCTGCAACTGCACTATGGGCCCCTTGTTTCATTCTCTATCGGCTTGCCCGTTTGTCTGAATAATTAGTAAAAAAGGGGATGTGTGTTGCGAACATAGGAAACTGTCTCATTGCAGGGGTGAAAGTAGGAATAAACCACCCTTAAAATTCTGCTTGGGACAGCGTTAAAAATGTAAGCCCCCTCCTGGGCCGTTTTGCGTGCTCATTTGTGATGGTTCTGCATCAGGGCTGCTGTTACTGCTGTGCTCTGACACTTGGGGGATCGGTAATACCCGTTTGAGTCATGCCCTTGGTAACCTGACTTCCCCTAGAGCTCTGCACCGTCCTCGAAGGATGCCCCCGGCCGTGTCTCAGAGCTCAGAGCCCTGTGCACAGCTTACATCATTTGTCATATTCACTTCTGTTTATCAGCGTTTTCTCTCCAGTGCTGATGTTGGCTTTTCCCTGTAATATGAGGCATAACCGTCTGGTGGAAGAATATGGTGGATCTCGTTTGGTTGTGTGGTTTGGTTTTTTTTCTTTGGCTAAAAACTAGCAGAAAGAATAATTTACTGATGTTGGATTTTTTTTTTTTTTACCTTATTCTAAGCCAGAGTTTCTTCCTGTAGACCACGGTGTTGCATTGAAGTGGCTGAATATTTGCTTTGTTCAGTTAGCGTTTTCCAATTCTAAAATAACCGCTGTGATGTGTCTCACGGGAGCCGCAAACAAATTACGGGCATCTGATTTTTGCTGTATTTTGTGAGGAGTGTGCACTGTGTGGCAGGCACAGTGCAAGAGCCACTGATTCACCCAGCTGGTGCCATTAGGAGCTCTGTCAGTGAAGCTATTTTTGATGACTCAATATTCATAAAAGGGCAAAGTAGAGAAAACAGAATGTGATAAAGCTGGGGTTTGAAAGCCCTCATTATACAGTCAGGATAATAGTCACAACAGGGGCTCTGATCAGCTCACAAGGCCACTTGCAGTCTGCTCTGCTCCGATTTTGAACTACAAAACCAGGGGAAATTTGCCCTGTGTTATTCTCCAAACACCAACCACTAGATTAGTCAGATCTCTGCAGATTAAGCTTTGTTTTCTGATTAGGAGGATAAGGTAGTCCTTTGTCCATAATAAGGCAGAAAGAAATCTGCTGCAAGTACAGCAAAGCTTAATGTCTTTTCTCACATGACTGGTGACACAGTGGATGCTACAAACCGAGTGGAAATTGTCTCTCACTTGCTGTAAACTACTTTTCCCCTGTTTTTCCTTGAGTCCCACCAGCATGGCAGCTCTTGCACTGGGGCAGCAGATAGCTCTGGACCACAGCGACTGCTTAAAAACAACACGGCTCTAAAACAATGACTGTTCAGACTGACTTGGGTAGGTGTCAAGTGTCAACCGCTTACAGGAGAATGGTGTTGGCTCCGGTTCTGAGCTGACAACAGACATAAATCCCCGGGTTCAGCCACCCTTTGTGTTCAGCTGGAAAAGCCCATCCATGGTCTGAGCTTCCAAGGAGCTTCAGCTGCCAGCCCGGCCTGCTGCCCATGGGACTCTCCTGCACTGCTCATCTGCTCTCCTGGGGTTGTCTCCCAGTTTACATTTTCCTGAGTTCAGCATCCGGCCTTTGTAAGGTCTGACCCGAGGGTCCCGTGTTTTACGCACAGATAAATTCTTAATCCTTCATCTATTGCTTTTAGCACTAAGAAAATACGTTCAATTTCGGTGGAATATGTGGTTAAAAGATCAGACAAAGCGATGAATTCGGGTTGTGAGATTGGGAATTGCAATAGTACTGATGAAGCTACTGGGAATATTCACAGTGTTTATAAAATTAGACAAATTAATCTTTTCAAGACTAGAGCCTTAAAGACCAAAGTATACCTTCATTTATGTTTGTTCTCTGATGAAAGCAATTAGGTTTTCTGTGCATAAGCAAGTCAGAATTTGCCTCCAGGTAAGCAGAGCATTATTTTCAAAACTTTGAAAGTGAAAAGCAGGTGTTAAGAGTCTATATTTTTCCTGTAATGTCTTCCAAAGCCGCCGCTCTCAGTAGCACTATTCTTAGAAGTGTCTTATCATTCCCTAACAAAGGCTGCTCTCTCGCATGTGCAGGAAACGAACATGAGATTAATTACCCAAGTGTAACTTTCTGTAAAAACAGAGAGCTGAACGCTAAACACAAAGAATTCATTAGAAAGCGCAGGGAGCTTTGCTCCAGCAGGCAAATACCCTAATAGTGATTTAACAGCCTGGACGATGCTTTTTTCTCTCTGTCTGATACTTGAACCATGAAAGCACCACGTCAGCCTGTCTACAGAGGCAGTTGTGCATGGGGTGTCCCAGGAGAGTATTCGGTGTGTGCTGCAGTTCTTTGTCCTCTGAGTGTGACCCCAAAGCTGGGCTGCTTTCGTCTCCCCATCAGTTCCAGCGTTTCCCCCCGGCCAGGAGGGCCCGAGGGGTGCCAGGGGACAGCCAGGGCTGGGGGGAAGCTGAGGATGGGGCAGCAGACACAGAGGAACAAACTGCTAACAAAAACTAAGAAGTGGTGGTGATGGAGGTGAAGTCCACCCTGCTCTAGACCAGAAATGTTCAGTATCAGTCACAGCTTGACATTCAGCCCCACAGAAAGAAAACCCACTGAAGACTTTTGCTGTTGGTGTTAGTGGGTCGGTGACTGCCAGCCTCTGTGGGAAATTAGATGTAATGGGGGGGATCTGCTTCAAATTTGCCGGGTTTCACTGTTCCTTGTGTTGATGCTGAGTATCCATCCCAATTCTGTGATGTCAGCATTTAACAGCTGGCTCCTTGGCAATTTTGGTGTGGAAATATGTCTGATCACTGACTGTTATTATTTATTGTTTATTTACTGGGAGAGGTGGAAGGAAGGAACGGTTTCATGGCCTTGAAAACAAAGGACTTAACACAGCCAGCGCAAAAAGTCAGGATGAGAGGAAAAACAGCACAGAAGGCGGCCCGGAGCATGTCTGCTGAAATAAGAGCGGTGCTGTTGGGAAGACACATTGCCCATGTGCTGACAGGAGGGATTTTTAACACACCACTAATTTCAGCCTCTCCTCTAATCGCTGCCCCATTGTTTGTCACCCCAGGCTCCTCTGAATGCCCCGCCGGTGTTTGCCGGCTGTTCGTGTTAAGTTAGGTGGTTTGCAGTAGTAAAGGGCCATATAGAGATGCTGGCTGCTTGTGAGTCACTGCAGCCCCATTGAAGTCAACGCTGTGCAGCTGTACTCCAGCTGAAGAGCTATTTTTGATCCTCAGTACTATACAAATTGATGAGGGAAGACCACTTGCTCAAAAAAAAAGGGCAAGTTTCCCCTCTTTGCTTTGAGTGACTCATTTCTTCAGACATTGTTGAAAACCAAAACTCCCCGTCAGCATCTCCAGAACAAGAGTCCCAAATGGACCCAGTATTAGAAAATGCGGCCTTGTGCTTCCTACCTCGCTCCTCCTTGGAGTGTCTGGTGTGGGAGGACAAACAGAGGGGTAAATCAGTGTACCCCGTGGCAAAAGCTGGTGGGGCAGTGGTTTTTTGGTGTTCTGTGTGTATGTGGGGGCAGTAAATGCTGCCAGGAGGGCACGGGCAGTGTTTTTTTTGGTGTTCTGTGTATATGTTGGGGCAGTAAATGCTGCCAGGAGGGCACGGCAGGGTTTTTTTGGTGTTCTCTGTGTATGTGAGGGCAGTAAATGCTGCCAGGAGGGCACGGGCAGGGCCCAGCCCAGGCTCTGACCGTTGAGGGATCTGCCAGGACCCAACCGCAGCACACCAGGGCTGGGGCTTCAGGAGATAAGAGAATCTAGGCAACTTCTCCATTTTTAGCTGAAGTTCTGGTATTTATCGGGAGAACAAACAGGAAGTGAACTGAGAAGAAAGAGTCGAGCAGAGTTATGGAAGGGTTTGCTGGAGTAGCAGGGACAGGAGTGGCAGGGACACTGCGGAGGGTGGGATGGAGAGCATCTGCTCCCTGATCCCTGGGGCTGCTGTCACCACCACAGGACACTGCCACCCTCCCCTGAAAGAAACCCCCAAGTGCTTTGTGAGGCCAAGTACTTCTGCTGCTCTGGCCTTTGGGGGAAGTTTCTGAAAAATACTACCAAGAAGAAACCCTGGTTTAATTTTTATCCCTAAGTCCTTTTATTTCCAAATGCTTCTTGCAAAGCCTCACCCTTTGAGTCATCTGTCCCTTTCGAGCAGAGAATTCTGACCACCTTTCATGTTTTATTAGAATAAATATCCCGAGCTCCCTGAGTTTATTTAACCAATTTGTGTGGGTTTTGTAGCTGTGGTTCCTAGGCTGGGTGCAGTAGGAGTCACGTGGGGGTCAGAAAGTTGTCAGAGCCTTTTGGCTCATTCCATTTCTAAGTTTTTGTGCCTGTGTTTTCTTCCGTTGTTACTTCATTTTAAAATCCAGTATCTATTCTATAGATCTGGCTTGTATATTAAAAAATAACTGAATTTTGAGGGGAAAGAAAGGCTTTCAAACAGAAGCTCCTGTGTGGCAGCCTTCCCTTCTCTGTGAAATCCCGTACAAATTGATCTCACTGGTAAAATAACAGCAGAATATTTCTGTTAGGGAGGAGTTTCCATCACCGGGATTAAACATTTGTAATTAGCTGTGTGCAGATCAGACCTTGTTTTGGTAGGTTCAATGCAATGTTTATTCTAGGCCATTTTCTTCTTTTTAAACGATGTTTTCTTAGTTTAAATGCAATGTTCAACGAGATAGGCTGACTTCTAAGAAAGAAATAATTTCTAAAAAACACTGCTGTTCTTGGCAACCGGTGTATCGGAATAATTTCCCTTGAACTATTTATTTGGGTGGAGCCATAATAGTCCTGAAGGGCCAGTTTAATCTCTGACTGCATGTTTTCAGGGCACAGCAATGTCCAGGGACTATTGGTTTCTATTCAAAACACAAACCCACAAGTTATCAAGTCTTTGCATTCAAAAATAGACCCTGAAAAAAAAACAAAAAACAAACCCAACATGCTGGTGTGAAATAGAGAAGGAAATGTTAACTGGAGTGGTAATTAAACGAGGCAAACACAGCTCAGAGGAAAATGCAAGTTGTGTTCTGGTGAAGTCTTTTGTTGTTGTAGCATGAAATCTCTGGAAATATGGATAAACGCTTCCACCAATGGTGCATTAAAGTGCTGTGAATATTTGTTATGAAAATCTGACAGGTTTTTAGGGAAAGGGACAAGTTTGTTTCTAAAACGTTGCTCGTTAGAAAAACAGTCGTTTTATTTGCTTTTTTTTTGTCCTTTTCATTTGATTTGGAAATGAACTGGTAATGTGATAAGACAAGGAAAAAAATGCCGGTTTTCAAATAAAATTTGCATGTCAAAACATTACGTCCAGCCAGATAAAATACATTTTCTGCTCTCTCATTTAATTGTTAAACAAAACGGAATACTTTAGCCTTTAATTTTTTTCTGCTTTAGGATAATGTCCTTGACTTGTTTCAGTTTGTGCTGCACCGGGAAAACAAACAAACAAACAAGCCAACAAACACAACAGCCATGCAAAACTCAGTTTTAAAATCTGCTGCAGCTTAGTATTTGCTCAAAACAAACCCAAACTGATGCCTAGCCTTTGTGCCAGGAAAATGCTCCCTTTCTGAGGCTAATTCATTCATAGCTTTGTAATTGTTAGAATGAGACAACTGTTCTTAGAGATTTTGTTATTCCCTTCCCTCCTGATGCCAAAAACCCCACCTGACCCCTGCAGTCAAAACTGCATTGTAGCTTTCCACAAAAGCCCCGAACAGCACATTTCAGTTATCCAGGATCCTTTTTCGTGGAGAATTTCACAGAAAAAGGCAGGAGAATGTTGTTATTAGTATGAATTTGAAATTGCTTAAGTGAGAGTGTTAATTTCAACTGAACTTGGATGGTCATATGAAAGTTTTTGGCTCGTTTTTGACAATGCTTTTTTTTTTTAAAGACAATACTTTCTGTGATAAATATTCATCCCGTGACTCCCAAGTTCTTGGGGCCGTGGGTTATGTATTCATATTTCTGTTGGACAGAATAATGGCCATGAGGGGACCCTTTTCTAACTTTGCAAGCTGCTGTGATGTCAGCAGAGCACAGAGTCTGTGAGCAGTCTGTTTTTGCATGCCAGACTTGCAAACTGTCTGTGGAAGTTCAAGGATTTTCCAGTTGTGAAGCCTTTTTTTTCTCAAGCTGACACGAACTGGGCCGTGCCAAGGGGGAGCCAGTAGTTCAGAACGAGCATGAACTGTGTTTTGCTTCACAGACTTTACAAACTGAGCAGTAAAACATCTGAAGAGATGCCAGCTGAGTTTACAGGAGCAGTGAAGAACCCGTTTTCAGAAGAAGTGATACATGCACTCCTCCAAGTGCTGGCTGCTGCTCCGGCTACATCCTCTGCATTGTTTACTAATATTTACAGTGGAAGCTTTGCAAGCTTAAGGAGTTTTATTTTTAATAAGTTCAACATTTTGAGCCCGTCCTAAGAAAATAATTGCGTTCTCACTGAGGCCTTGGGTTTAAAAATAAGAAGTGCTCCAGTAGCTCAGGGAATTGGGGGTTTTTTTGAGATTTTTTAAATGGTTTGCTCCCGCTGAAAAAAGGTTTGCAACAGGGTCCTCCCTTGACTCCAAGGCTACTTTTACTGGTTAATTTTCCCAGTAAAACAGTGAGATTGGGACTGTCAGCTGAAAATAGGACTGTTACTCCCATTACTCCTGTTACTGTTACACTTTATTCTTTTTCAAATATTCCTTTTTTGGACAGATAACTGAGTGTCACATCAGCCTTGAGCTGCGGATTGCAAAATAATGGTGAACTGGTTTTGAAAAGAGATGGAAAACCAGCAGCTAAACCCCATCATTATTTCAGAATCCTCCCCAAACTCGTGCTTTCATCTGCTCTGAGCCTGATAAAGTCAAGCTGAAACATCGTTAAGACAAACAAACAGAAAGGGTAGGGGACAGTCAGATTGGCACAGGAAGATCAGGCTTGGTGGTGACACTGCTTTGGTTCCCCTGTGCATCCCTGTCCTTTGGGTTTGACTGGAAGCTTAATAATTCTGGTTTTTAAAGGGAAAATAAAAAACCAGAAGCATTTATTGAAGTGTTACTAGACTGCAATGTTCTAACAGTTTTAATATGTTCATATGTTCTTTTTTTTTTTTTCAAATTCACAACTGAAAGTACTGTTGCTATGTTACTGTAATGGTGTGTAGGCTGCTAAATAAATAGAGGGAGTTCAGTCCATGCCAGAAATAGAAAGCAAGGTCAAAGGTGACATTTGGGACATGCTGAAAAAAAAAAAATAAGGGAGAATCTATAATTATTTATTTCCTTCCTATTATTCTCTTCAGTCTCATTAACCCTCGACTACTTAGAAGGAAATTACAGCAGAATTTCTGAGCATGTCAGAGTATTAAAAATGATGCCTTGGGAGTTCTAAGTCTTTTTGGCTTTGTCCTTTGCAAGATCAAATTTGTGGAGTAAAACAGCGGCACCTCACACTCCCGTGAGCTGAGCAGGTACTTGGAGGTGTCGAAGGACAACAGGGACTGCTGAAAATTCACTCTGCAAAGGGAAAATCTGTCAGAGGGAGCGAGCTTTGAGGGATAAAAAACAGGAAATTTGAGTCCATTGTCCTTTTTGGGGTAGTCTGGCAGGTTCCCAAAGACCAGACACACAAAAATGTGCTCAGGCTCTCTGTGAGTAGCCCCAGGTACCCGCCTGAACATCACCGTGAGCCTGCACAGGAGCAGGGTCATTTTATAGGGTCGTTTCCAGGGTCATTTCATCCTCCTCTGGTGTGTGCTCCTGCTGTGCCCTGGCACCCCCAGCTCCTGTCCAAGCTCCCAGTAAATGGGGAGCTGGGGGTGCCAGGGGACAGCTGGAAGCTCCCAGACCTTCCCCTGGCAGGGGGTGGGACATGGGACAGCCCTGAGCCGTGAGTGAGTTAGTTCAGCAGATTTGTAATTAATCTGGGAGATCTCCTCTTTAAATATCTATATATTTACTTATAAACAAATTATTCACGTGACACAATCCGAGTCCTGTCATTTCTGAGTGTGTTGGGGAAGAAGCCCCAGAGCAGCAGCCTTAACCAGGTCAGTCATGCAATCCTAGTAGAGATTTCTTGCTGTTACTTTTATAGTTCCCACAAATCCGTTACTTTTCTGCGAACAAACAAGTTTCCCCTACACAAGAGACCTCTGGGTTCCAGAGTATTCCAGAAAATCCCACGTTTAGCATAAAATGTGTAGAAGAGGATTAAGTTGGAGGTACAACGAGAGCCAAAGATGCCATGAGACTTGATCCTACCTTGCACAAGGTTTAAAATTCCCTTTGTTAACGCTCCTTGAATGAAGGGAGGAACCTGAATGACTAGGAGCATTTCCCAATACGATGGATAGGAATAGCCGGTTTAATATGATACTTTCCTAATTTTCAGCCCCAAGCCAGCCCCTAATGCCTCAGACCTTGGGGTGTGTCCGACTTGCTGTGTCAGAAAACAAACAAGTCGTTTAGGACCCATCAGGGTTGTTTATTTACTTTCATCACAAGTTTGCTGCCACAATTGGTCTTTTTCTACCACAGCCAGTGTTCAGGCTCACACTGAAGGAGAGGGTGTTGATGGTGTTAGAGGCTTTCTCGTCCCCTGTGGAGTTCAAACCCTCATTTGGACTCTGTCAAATCCTTTCCCCTTGCCAGAGACTGCATTTATCTCGAACCCTAAAGTGCAATTACTATGATTTATCTCTCTTTGGAGTGAATTAAGATTTTACCAGGCATTTTCTCCACAGAAGTGTGCAGCTGGGAGCAGAGCAGCCTGCAGCCTTCTCCTTTCCAGGGCTGTGCTGCATGTGCTCAGCAAACTGCCCAGTTCTAACCAGCGACAGCAGCGCTGCTAAGTGGGATGAAGGATGAATTGTGCCCTCGTTCTGTTCTGTTGTCCTCCTAAGGGACCTGTTGGCCTTTCATTGTATTTCCAGGTCCTTGAAATGATCCTCTAAACCTTACGGGCAAACTTGTTTTGCTGGTGGGGAGATGACAGCAAAAATACCCCAGATGGGCTGCAGGGATGTTTGCCCCTGCTCTTCGTTGGGCCCAACAGCTCCCTTGTTAAACTGGGTGAAATTGTGCCAGGGCAGGAGCTGGCAGCCATGGCCAGCTCTCAGATAAGCTGTGCTTAGCTGGATGAAGATGAAGCACATTTCCATTGCTGCTCCCAGTCGCTACAAACTCCCCTCACTGTGGCACTTACCTGTGGTGGGGTCAGGGATGCCTCAGTGGAACTTGCATCAGAGAAGGGGCAGCCCAGGTTTGGGAGGTGAAGAGCCCAGCTGTGTGAAGCTGTGCAGTCCTTTCCAGAACACAGAGACGGAGCAGGGCAGTCACAGAGCTGCACCCCACTGGACAGGTCTGAGGAACCATTTACCTCCAGTGCAGCCTCAGCACTGTGAAGGCACCAGCAGTGCTCTGGCTCTAATTCTGACGTGCTCAGAACTCCCTGTGCACCCACAGACAGGTTTCAGGTTGACTCGTTCCTCGGGTTTACTGGATTTGGAAATGGAGCTGGGATCTCTGTATGAGCATATTGTTGTAGATTTTAGTCATTGTTTGATTCATGCATACGAGTAAAAGATAAGGAGCAGAGGAAAGCTCTCAGATGTGAGACCTTACACTATTAATGGGCATAAAGCCTCAGATCAGTTTGTTGTAGGGCAGCTGGTCGCTTCTGACTCCCAGCTCAGCTTGCTGCAGTCAGAGTATTGTTTGGAGTGGAAACATGGTTGGCAGAATCACTCCAGATTCAGTTCATGGTGCACAATCTTCATGGCCCCTTGCTGGGATAACCAGAAAAGGCACGTGAGCCTGCACAGCAGCAGCAGCAGCCACCAAAGGTGGTGTTTATAGCACAACTTACAGCACAAACTGGTGTTTATAGCACAACTGTTCCATCCAGCACAAAACTTCTCCCTGCCAGAGTCAAGTGCCCCCATAAAGAACAGAAAGGCCAAGGAAACACTGGCTTTAAGAAGCTGCTGGAACCAGGCAGGTGCACAGGCAGACTGGAGGGTTAGATCTGAAGCTTTCATTTGCCTTTATGAGTTTGCACAGATCTGCTTGGAATACCTCTTTGTCCTCTCTGAAAAGGTTTCATTACTTAGACTCATCAGAAAAAAAACCAAAAAACCCTTGAAATAGAAATGGCACCTCATGTTCTTTAGGAAAACGGGAGCTTAGAGAGAAACCAGAAGCTGAAAAATGCACTTTCAAATTCTAAGCCATTATGACCATATTTATGGGGAACATTTAAATGATCTGAACTGTTTTCCTGCATATTCCTTACCAGTAACAACAGTACCTTGTGACTGGTGATGTCTCCTTGCCTGTAAACACGAAACTTCAATGTCAAGTTGAGCTCAAGGCTTTTCTCTTTAGCTCTTCTATGAATTGGCTGAATGCAGATCAAGGCCCTCAGCAACAAGGGAGTGGGAGGAGAAAAGCAGGTAGGAGGATTTGCATCCCAGTGGAAACCCCCAGATCTGCCATTATTATCAGAGCTCCTGGTGACATTATTATCAGAGCTCCAGGGACACTGGGAGAGATGGTGTGTGGTGTGGGAACTGCAGCATTTACCGGCTCGTGGTTGGAAACTGGAGGCAATGAATGGGAATGAATATATTCAAATGCACACTTTCAGTTCATTTTGTGTTAACATCTCGCTCACAAAATTTTCCACAAAAAGATATTTCAGCCAGAGAGAATTGTGGTGAGAAATAAAAGCGGAGTTGCAGAGAAACTGGTAACTTCTTAAAAAGAGTAAACTGTCACTGAAACCTCTCACTTTCTATTTGAGAGATGAAATCTATGCATGCTGCAGCCATTTTTGCTTTGCAGGATTTGCATGACTCACGGCCAACAGTGAGCTGGGTACCTAGAAATACAGAATCAAAAGCGTTTTGGCTGCTGGCTGGGGGATTCCTGCACCACCTCTGCAGTGCTGACCCTGTTTGATGGATCACAGAGTGCATGTAGTGCTTGTCCCCGAGTGAGGGTATGGCTCTGAGGGGTGGGAGACAATGCAAAGGCTGCCAAACCCCTCCTGCCCCAGCAGCCAGCCGATGGGGATGAGTGATGTAATGGATGGAGCAGGAGGAGAAGGTTTGCAGTGAGGAGGGTGGAAGATTTGGAAGGCTGCAGGCAGGGATGAGGAGCTGCAGTCCTAATTCTGGTAGCAGGCAGCTCAGCAGATGGCCCAGCAGACGAGTTGCTATGCACCACGGCGGGTGTGAGAACACAGAACCACAGGGTGCCTTGGGTTGGGAGGGACCTTGAAGATCATCTCACTGCAGCCCCTGCCAGGAGCCCACCCACCACCTCAGCCTGCTCAGGGCCCCATCCAGCCCGGCCTTGAACACTTCCAGAGAAGAGGCAGCCACAGCTACTCTGGACAGACTTCCAGTGCCTCACCACCCTCTGAGTGAACTTCTTCCTCACGTCTGATCCCAATTCCTGTCCTGGGAGTGGTGGTGAGGCTGCAGCAGGCACGGAGCCCTGCCCTGTGCTGGTGCAGGTGCCAGCTGTGCCCTCCATCCCCATCTGGGGCCTTTCCTGCCTTGCACACGGAGCTCCCCGCTGCAGCGTTTCATTTTGGCTGTTCTGCACTGCGGCCATCTCCTCCACCAGGCTTTGTCCTCCCTCTCCAAACGGAGCAGAGCCCATCTCCAGCAGTCCTTGCCAGCCACAGTGACACCAAAGTCACATCCCTGACCTCTCCTGCCTGAGGCAGCAGCTCTCTGGCCAAGCTGGCATCTCTTGGGTAGGAACACTTCGTGGTTTGGGCCACAGAACAGCCCTGCTGGCACGTTTTGGGCTTATTTCCTACAATTCCTGTTCTTCCAGGAGTGAAGTCTAGCAGCTTGAGATACTTCATGTCCATCCTGTATAACCTACACCTCCCCTAACAGCTTCAGCTCTTTGGGAGTTGTAGGAAAAAACCTCAGAAAATCTTGAAAAAAAAACCCTCTAAATCTCTTCGTTGAAGAAGTGGACGGTTTGCAGCTGGCTTTTTCCAGAGGGTCTGTTTTGCTGTTTGTGACTCCCTGGGGCTCCATTTGCACATCACCTGAGCACTTAGGGCTAAATCCAGGAAAAAGCATCTTTACCCCTGCTGGCTTAGAGTGGCCATTGACACCTCGCAGTCACATTGCGATGCCACTCAGCACGCCGCTGTTAAAAGCTGCTTTTTTTGGGTTTTTTTTTTGCTCTCAGGCTGTTAATTCAGAGCAATATATTCCTGTGGGAAATTCCAATAACCCATCTTTGGTGATACAGCAAAAATCTGCTTCAGCAACCGGTTTGTGTGCAACACTCACAGATAAAGTGATTGCCACTGACTTGTTCCAAGAAGCTCCATTTCCCAAGTAATCTGCAGGAAACCCACAGAGATGTGATGCATCAATTCACATCACCCTCCTTAGGCTGATAAACATCTCGGATATTCTTGGGGTGAGCGAAGTCTTTTTTTTCTTTAACTGTTTCTGGAGCAATGTAAATTAAACTGGGAGCAATGTTGTTTTTATCGATATCAGAGGTTCCTGTGGCTCCAGATACCTGGAGCTCAGCTGTGCCAGTAAAAATGCAAACAGCCCTTTGGTGCAAGCAGTGGTGAGCCCTGCTGTCCCACACACTACCCCGATAAATAATAGTGATAAATACAATCATCCAAACACAGGAGGCCTTGGCAAATTTGGTCCCTGTTCTTTTAAAACCCGTGTCTCGCTGTGTTATACACTTGACTTAAAATTATTACTGTATTTGCTCATCTTTTTGGTGAAAACACCATTACTTAGGAATTCAATTCAGTGGAATGAGCCCAACTCTGTGTGTGTGTGTGTGGTGCATTTAGTGATTTCAATCCTCAGCCCGTTAATTGCTCTTTCCTGTATTTAATGCTGTTGGGAAAAAATTCTTGGTTTCACAATGTCAAGCCCTTAATTAATCAAGGACCAAGGCAGAAGCAGAGAACTCTGGAGGAGATTGTCAGACGTCAGAAGTCACTGATGTATTTTAGTCATAAATCTCTGTGGAAACAGTGCCTGGCTGCAGTTGGGGAGTTTCCCTTCCAGTTACACCCTCCCGTGGCTGTAAGTGCAGAGCTGGTACTTTTGGCCACCAAATCTGTGCTCAAGGCACAGTCCCTGCTCAGCTGTGTCTGACACAGGCAGCTCTGGAGCTGCCCAGGACGGAGGCTGCAGCTTTTGTGACGTGGGAATGCAAAAAAAAAAAGAAATGATGCTTCATTAAACAGCTGAGGAGGTGACATTACTGAATTGGAGCTTCCAAAAATCACCTTTGTGTGCCTGTTAAATTGAAAATTCTGTAGCCAAAGCAAAGGAGCAATCGTTATAGAGGAGAACAACAAATAAGAAAATATTCTAAGATTTCCAGAAATGCAAGTAACTCTCTTTTTCTCCTGAAAACTGGATCTCCACCTGGGCCTGATATTTTATTTCAATTGCTTTGCTTGTAAATACAAGCAAAATCTTTGTAAGCCTCTCAAAAGAGTCTGAAAAAGCCGAGTTTTGTCTCTCAGAAGGTTTTCTGACACTCAGGGCACACGTGACATCTGTCACACAATGCTGTGAGAAAACAGAGTTTCTACCTCAGGGCTGAAGCAAAGTGTGAAATTAATCGTGGGTTTATGTCATGGGTTCTGATGTAAATGTGGATTAGAAAGCATGCAGGTCTGTCTGCATAGAGACATTGATTCTTTGCAGCAAAAAGAACGAAAGTGAAAATATCCTGAGAAACAGTGAAGAGTGTTCCAGCCTGCAAAAAATAGCAATTTTTCAAACGGGATGCCAGAAGTGGTACAGGGAAGGGGCAGGGGATGATTTTAGTGCTTCATTCATCTTCAGCTTTACCTGTACATTATGGGTCTGGTTTTGTACATTTTGGACACAAGAAAAGCTTCAGTTTTCCTTTTAATGGTCAAATAGGAACAAACACAAAATCAGCCGTGGAGAAGGAGCCTTGGATTAAACAAACACAAAGTCCTAGTCCAGCTGGAGTCAAGGCAATTGGATTATTCTGCCTAATTTTAGTACAAAATTGGAATAAACCAGTGTGGAGATGAGACTGAGGTTACAGGATCAATATTAGCATTCAGAGAGATAGACAGAAATGTCCTATGGCATATTTAAAATATTTATTTTGGATTTATTGAAAGATGCCTACTCAAATACCCCAAATTCCTAGATAGGCTTAAAATTCCATTTGCTTTTTTTTTTTTTCAATAAATCATTGTTTAAATTATGTCTATTATAATCTCGTGACAACAGCAATGCAATAATATTAGTAAACACCATCATTCTCTATTTATTTTAAGTAATGAGGAAGTCACAGAATGAAATACGGACATCTGTGATGGGTTTAAAAAAACTAATTCAAACAATCAGTAAGACTAGAAGCTCTTTAAGTGCCAAATTATTGTTGCAGAGGTATTCTTTTTATCTGTGGGCCATGATCCCCGAGAAACAAGTGAAAAATGTAAACACTTCCAAGCATTTGTCCCTTTAGGCACGGGGTGTATTAAAAAACAACATCAAAAAAATGCTTCAGGGACTGAAAGGAAATGCTGGCCAGGGCATTTCAGACAGAAACCAATAACACCCAAGCTGGTGAACGAGCAAGAAGAAAAACTTGCAAATGGTTTTGCAGGCTGAGCTTTAAAATTAAGTTGCCTTTAAGTTTAAGGAAACCAATTAGAAAGCCTGTTCTGTACCAGAATTCGAAGCAGGAGATGGTTGTGGTAATTACTGGCAAGCAAATAGTAAATAGTCTCAGAGGTGAAAAACCACAGAGCTGGAAATCCTGCCTTTGCCAAGCTGGGTCACATTCTGTGCTTAATTACACTGCAGGAATAAATTATTGCAAGACAGTGAAAAAGATAATGCAAATTCTTACTTTTTCAAAGCAGGGTGAAGTGTGCAACAGAGTGTAGCATCATGACTCTGTTGATTATTGGTTTAGAAATGTCCTTTGGAGTAACACAGGTACAAACATCCCATTGCTCCCAGGCTGGATTGCAGAAATTATTTAAGCATCTAAATTCTTTTCGTTTCCTTTGATGGTGGTTTGATCCACAATGAAAAGGTAGTAGGAGTATCAAAGATAGTCCGAGTGTCCGTGCTGAGAGTGTTTCATTGATAGGAACATTAAATAGTGGCCCTAGCACTGTTTCATCTGAAACAAGCAGCACACTGGAATTCCATAAAAGTCAGGACAGTTGATTTTTCTCCTGAAAATCTCCTGGAAGCCAGCTGAGAAAATACTGTGAGTTTTGGAACTGCCTGGCAAAAAGAAATGCTTTGTGCTTCTCCTCAAGTCTTCCTCTGTCCAGCTCCTGCTCTGACTGCACACAGAAATAGCGATGGCAGCACCACAGGGAGGGCCAAAGGCAGAGCAAAATTCTTTGGGTTGTGCTTAGCACAGACCAGACACATCAATTTTACCCACTGAGTGTGAAATCAGAAAGTGGCCACTGTCTGAAATTCCTCTGTCTGTTGCAATCCTTGAAATTTCCCCGAGAAAACTCGGTTTGCTGGGCAAGGAGTAGTGTCATCAAAGTCTCCCTTGCCTTCTTTGGAAGCTTTTTCAGTATTCCTCTGTATCTTACAGTCAGCCCATCAGCTCTCTGGGGTTAAATTGCTTTTCAACAAACTTCCCTGGCTTGAGACATCACATTGTATTGCTTATCTTTACCATGCACAGGACACTGGCTTTGTCTGATTATTCTTGTTAACCTGCTGGAGTCAAGAAAAGAAATTTCTCTCTTTGTTTCTCTCAAAGCTAGGATGCCATTCTTAATTTTCCCGTGTGATACTGTCTTCTCTCGCTATGGGCTTTCCTCTAAATCAGAGTCTTTAGGAATGGAAGAGGCACTTCCCATGGAATATCCCTGGAAAACAGCTCCTTGGGATTCTGCATTGACTCTTAACACAAACATCAAGACAGCATCACCATGTGATTCTCCCTGGGCATTGTAAAGCCATATAAATATATTTTCTGCTAGGAAAAGGCTTTCCTGTCTGCAGAATTAAAGGCTCACAAGCTCACATTTATGCTTGCCTTTTTGCCATCTCTCTCAGCCTGCTTTTTAAAGCCTCCTAAATTGCTCTGGGTCAGTGCCCTCTGAACGGGCACGTCTGTAATGGTAGAATCCACTCAGTCCTGGCTGGTTTAGCATCCCTGCTGGTGTAACAGAGATCTTTTTCCTGGGCAGGGGGTGTTTCACCTCCCAGCAGGCTTCATTTAAATCCATTTAAATCATTTAAATCCAGCAGTTGGTCTGGACTGTCAGTCACCACATCAGCCACACCAACCTGCTGGGGCTGCTGCCTGCAGCACCCACCAAACGTGCTCCTTGCTGCCCTGGACCCTCCTCACCAGGGAACATTTACAATCTCCCTGGCTGAAAAAAACACGGTAAGAAAGAGTCATAAGTGAAGGAGAAGAGTAGGAGTAATTCCGCATTCAGTTCTAAATTTGTGTCAAGTGTGGGATGAGGTTTAAAATAAGGAAAGATAATAGTTGGGGTTCTGTTGTTTCTTTCCACCTCCTGGTAAAGTCGTTTTTGATCATAATCCTTTGCTTCTTTGAGAGCGTAAAATCGAGTGAGGGATCTTCGCTAAAGGGTTTCATGAGTTAAAATTGAACTTGAAAGTTAGCAGGAGGTGTTACTTGCTCTTGCATTTATTTCTGCATTTTTTTTTTCATGTCTGACCAGAAAAGGGTAACATGCAAATGTCTCTCAGTGGTTTAAACAAATAAGCATGAAGTCTAAAAAAAGGAAAACAGTTGCTGCTTTCTGTGTACAACCACTGCTTTCAGAAGTCTCTTTTATATCTGCTGCCTGCGAGTGTGACTCCATTTTTACTCAACAATATTCTGCATTGTTGGAGTGGGAGGGATCAGGGGAAGGGATTTTACTGGCTTGGTTTTCTCCTTGAAGGGAACTCCTGCATTATTCCTCCCCTGGAAACCAGCAAGGGCATGGGGAATGGCACAAGGATAAACTTCGTCTTTCCCTATGAAATTCAAAAGATTTGTTATTCAAAACATCAGTTAATCTATACTAAAAAGGTGTAAAGGTTCCATCCCTGATAGCTCCTGCCAGCACCCATGGTTTTACAATGGGTTTACAATGGTTTTCCAATGGTTTTACATGGTTTTACAATGTCCTTTCTGTGTGCTCTTCCCGGCACTGTTGCTGTGAACAGCAGCAAGGGAAACACCTTAAAAGAAAATCTCTTTTCTCATTCAGGGCCACCCTTTTGGGGTATCATGTGCAAGAATTATCTCAGCCCACGCAGCACAGAATTTCCCTCCTCTGTGCAGCTCTGGCTTCGTGTCTGAAGACAGTATTTTGCACTGGTGTGTTCTGATGAAAGCCAGAAGAAGAAACAAAAAACTTCATTATATTTTTCCTTTTCCTCTTCAGTGTATTAGGTTGGGGTTTTTTTCAACCTTGAGATCCTGGATTGAATTTAATTTAATTTAGATCTTGTTCAGTTAAGATGAGGCACACAGCTTTAGAGAACTGGGAGCTGTCTCCAAGTTAGCTTGGCTGCTCCTGTTGCACATTTTATTGCATCTTGTTCTGCTGGAAGGTTTGGTGCTTCCAGACTGGTGGTTTCTTTCTCGTGGTTTACTAGTGAATCATGAAGGTCTGGCCCCATTGTATTCTGATCTTCTTTATTTACTGATAATACACACCTCGTGGACCTCTAGTTTGGCAAAATTGATTTCATAGAAAATAAATAGAAGCACAACAGAAGGATCAATGACCACTGTCTATCTTTAAGATACATATTATCTGCTGTAATATATTTGCTCATTATTTGTGATTGGTCTGGTTTCTCACATTGCACTTTAGCTTTTGGATTATGTACTTGATAAGCGTTTGGTACTGAGCCACGTGTCTTTACAATACCCTAAATAATCAAAATAGACGGTAAATTTTGACTTCTTTTAGAGAGGGAGAGGAGTTGAAGAACCCATTGTGGTGAAGCAGCATAAGCAAAGGAGCCTGGCATAAGGAAATGTATTTTGGTTAAAAATAAAACGTGACATTTTTGAGATGCAAGGTGATTAATCTGACTACGTTATGGCTTCTTCTAGAAGGCCCTGCATGTTCCAGCGTGAGGTTACTAATGACTGACACGGCTGAGAGGGAGCTGCAGGAATAGGAAGAACTGGAAGTGTGAAGTAGGTCTAGAGCTTGAACAGTCTCCTAACTTCAGAGCTCTCTGAAACATACAGGTTATGGATACCCAGAAGAAGAGAGCTCATCCCTGCAGCCCAGCAGGCTCCAGGGGATTTACAGGGCACTTGCAGTTCTGTCTGGGGGCTCCTGTTGCTCAGGGGGGCTGTGCAGCACCCACCCCTCTGCCTCTCCCATGGAGGGCTGAGCACTCACAGCATCTGTGCTGAGCTGAGCATCCCTGAGGTGGTAGGAAATGAACTGCCCTGTTGTCCAGCTGAAATTCCTTTTTGTAACTATAGGTTTAAAAAAAAAAAAGTGTGTGATTCAGAGTTTGGCTTCAGCTGACCCATGGGTCGAGCTGCTGTTGTTTGTTTTTGTAATTACTATAGTTACCCTGGAAGCATTCTAGGCGTTTAGGTATTATGACTGCCGAAAGCCAGAAATAACTAGCTGGAATAAAAGTGTTAATAGTCTGATGGCTGCGTGTGAGTCACAGCCACGGTGGCCTTTAGACAAAAGAGAGATTGCTCTGAGTGCAGCAGGAGAGAAAGCCCTTCCTCTCTGCAGCCTTACACACTCCCTGCAGGTCAGATTTGAACTTCCTTACTCAGAGCACAAACAGCTCTTCCATTTACGCACCTGGAGTCCCACAGGCCAAGATCCCTTATTACAGAATCACAGAATCATTTGGGTTGGATAAAAACCTTCCAAATCGTGGAACCAATTAACCCAGCACTGCCAAGCCACTAAACCATGTCTGCAAGTACCACATCTACACTGCTTTCACATACCTCCACCACTTCCAAATCCTTCAGGGACCATTGCAAGGCTTGCAGAAGCAAACCTTGCCTCACCCTCTCTGCTCAACCAGGGGGAAGCTTCTTCCCACGCAGCTCCTGACAGGGAGAGGTTAATTGTGCTGCTGGTTTTGTATGGCCCATTTGCAAATCAAAATTGTTGGATGTCAAACATGGAATACCCAAGAAGATTTCCCTCTCGTGCACACGTTCATGCATGGTGCTTGCTTGCCTCTTGGTGCATGGCTTTTGCTTTAGAAGAGGAAGTGTCCCTTCGGTTTCGTACCATACAAAATGTGTGTGTGTGTTAAATACACACTGTAAAACAGCCTTTTTCTGAAAGGAAATCTCTGTCTCGGAAGGGAGAATGTGGTTAAATAGGAGCACTCCACTTAGTTGGAGTCAAGATTCTTCTCTAATCTTGCCAGGTGCTGCTCACACTTTGGGCAGTGAGAATGGCAGGGAAAACTTAGACAATGGCAAAAAATAAGCTGGCTCAATTCCTTAAGTTTTAGTTTAAATGAGGTCAAAGAGTATTCCTAGGCTTGCTGTGAAGCATGAGCTTTACCACTTCCTGAAACTGGGACCTAAACTTGAAGGGCAAATGATTTGGTCATAAATGCTTGGACATTTTTTTACCCTCAGGAAACTTTGACAGAAGAGATTCTGTCAGGCTGAATTTCAGAGTTATCTCTTGGATGCGAGAGATAGGGACTCCTCTAACTGTGCTAAGCTCGCTGGAGCCTCAGGATATACCCTAGTGTTTGTTTGCTCTGTGCTCCAACAAACCTTTATCTCACATCACTTTTTATGGGATTCAGTTAGCAAAACCAGCTAGCCTGAACTTCACACTTCTGCTTACAGCTGCTGCCACCATCCCTGCCCTGCAGGCACGGCAGCTCCTGTGGAGTTTGGCTGCCAGGTGATGATAGAGCAGCACAGCTCCCTGCCCCTGGAACTGGGGCAGTGACACCAGGGGCTTGGAGAAGGGTGACACCTTCCAGAATGGGGCAGGAGGTTCTCAGCTCTGGAGGCAACCTGCTTTGTGCAAAGAATTCCAGAAACTTCATGAGAATCCACGCAGAGATTCAGGGTGATGTGACATCTTTGCTTGTGGGTTTCTTCTTTTCTTCCTGTTAGAGCCGGGATTAATGCACAGGACGCCGCTTTTCGTGTTTGGACTGGGTGTTTATTAATTCTTATCTATATCACAGCCTCACTAGTCCTGAGCTCTAACTCACAAGGTACAAAATGGACTATCTCTAACTCTTTCCAAGGCTATTGAAGCACTAAGTACCCCATAACAAGGTGACACCTGTATTATTTATACTTTTGACCCAGTAATGACCGCCCAAGACCCTCAATGCAGACCCTTCCACCCAGTAAGAAAAAACCACCCAAAACCATGAGGAAGAAGGTGAAGAAGAAGGACTTAGACAATGCCCTAAATCCTCCATATTGCCCCATATATATTATTGTAGACTAGAACCTTAAATTCTAAGTTTTCCACCCTGTGAGATCACCCAATACTACTCAAACTCCACACCCAAAACCCCAGTGCCCTCACTCAATTTTGGGAGCCTGTTCCACGGCCTCAGATCAAATGCAGTGCGTGCTTGAGGGTCAGTGCCTTTTAGCACAGAAAGCCTGAAATTCTCAGTTTCCAGAATGCCAACATTTGCTGATGTGAAATTTGTGTGTTACTGTGAGAGAGCATCTTGACGTGGAAGAGCCATGCAGGGCCGTGGTGTGGGATGCCTGCCTGGGTTGGTGTTGCAGTGCAGTTTGTGCTGCCACTGGCCCAAGAGCCGTGGATGCAAAAACACTGGGAATGCTTTGTGATGGGTTGCAGAACTGTGAGGAAAAAAGATCTGTAGTCTGAGTAACAGGCATTCTCTTCTGGCTTTTGCTTTCCTGGTGTAGTAGAGAAAAGCGTAAGCTTCCAGGGAGGTGAGCTGCAGGGTTTTGCATCTTTTTGTGGGGTTTATTTGGGGGATTTTTTTTTGTTGCTTTCTTTATGGTAAGGCTGCTGTCACACCTGCACACTCCATGAGGTTGTGCCTAGAAGACAAACCCCAGTGCTGACCTACTTCACACTCATCAAAGCGCTCATCAAAGTGTGAACTGCTGCATATAAACCGTGACTTGGGCTTTTTAATGGTGAAATTTTTTTTATATATATATTCTTTTTTATGCCTGAATGGTATCAGGCATATCTGCACGTTTGTTCTTAGCTGCAGCTCCAGCTGTGTCCGAATTGTGGCTGTAACCACCAGCTCAGTCTGTGAACACTGAGAGCCTGGGGAAAACCCGTGTGCATGGGAAGTTCCAAAGACTCTGTTAATGTGCATTGTTCTCAGAGTCCTTGTGAAAACCTGGTGGCTGCCCTGCTGTACCACGAGTAAAATAACTGAGTTCAGTTGTTGGAGATAGGGTGTGATGAGAAAGATTAATTACTTGGCCCTCAGACACCTTTTAATCTGTGGGTTAACAGATGCCCTGCGTTGTGACAGTCCATCGCTGTCTTTTTGACATACATGGTTGTAGAAAAATGTGTCTTTTTGACATACATGATTGAGGGTAGAAAAAGGGCATTGCATGCAACACCGCTGATCACAGGCTGGAAGTTTTGTTCAGTCTGGGAGCACTGGTAATTTTTATTTTTAATTTCAACAGCTCCCCCTCATGATACTTCCCCAATCTAGCCCAGTCATCCTGAGGAAGTTTTCCTATAAAGAGCATTAATTCACATAGAGTAGGGTTAACACAGATTTTTATATGAACTTAAATGACAAGGTATAAATCTTCGAATTAAATTGTAATTTCTTAGTCTCATTTTTTGCCACGGGTACTTTCCCATTTATTTCCTTGAAATACAGTTGCATTAGTTGATGTGCAATGATTTACCACTAAGTGGAGTTTTTAGGATAAATGTAGTGCTGATTCCTGCTAACAGGCATGCTTTATCTCCATCCATAAAAATCAAGGCATTGGTGTAGCTTAATATACAATTACTCATGTTCTTTATGTTACAGTTTTTATGTTAAAGAAGTATCACTGTGAAAAGCTTCCTTTCCCCCAGCAAGGATTATTTTATGTGATTTGAAACAAGCTGCATTTGAATAGAATTGGAAAAACACACAAATGCATTTAAACATTTATTTAAAGGATTTAAAATTAATGAATTAAATTACCTACCAATAAACTAGGCGGGTTTTCTTTGTTAATTTTTCACTGTTTGGGCTGCAGATTATTTTATATATATGTATCTATAAAACCTTATTCAAAATTCCAGTTTGTTTGACACTTCCTATTTAGAAAGCAATAAGTGAAATATATGTTGGAGCCAGAAGTTGATGCAAATGGATAAACAGTGCAGTCCAGCACTGCTTCCTTCTGCTGCCTGAGACCTGCTGAGGCCCAAAGGCTCAAGTGTTACCCTGTTACTGTATTATAGATTATAAATCACATCTGCTGATACCTGTCACTACCACCCTGAATCCCCCTGGGGCTGAAAACCTGGGAATGGTGTCTTTGCACAGAAGTGCTGAGGGTGTTGAACTCGTGTGTTGGGACTTGCTGGCAGCAGAAAACGTGACTTGGCTTTGGGACAGCTTTGCTTTTGCTGGGCAGGAAGATCCAAATTTTGATCTCTTACCGCTGTGAAACTCAGGAACAGCGCAGATCCAACCTCTGCAGAGGTGGGGAGAGTTTTTTTTCCCTGTGCTGTCCAAGCAATGCCAGGGAGGGAGGGCTGACACCTCCAGACCCAGCCCAGGAGGAGAGGGGTCTTAGAGCTGGGTACACAGCCTGAGTATTCCTTGGTGGACACCAGGGGATCTCCAGCTGGCACTGCTGTTGGCCAGAGGAGTACAAAAGTACCATTTTCAGTCAAGGATCCTGCCCAGCAGGTGTTCAGTTGTTCGAAGGAGTATCAGTAAAGGGCCATTCCTGCTCCAAACTTCAAGAAAAGGAGACTCTCAGAGCAGCCAGGCTGTGAGTGAGTCACACAGGAACACACTGGCACACATATTGTACCTCGTGGTTTTGAGTACTGAGGAGTAAAATGCAAGAAACAATGAAAAGCTTGTTTAGAAAAGGCTTTGTTTGAAGTACATTTCCTTAATTCTTTGGGAGATCCCAACAGATGTGCTGAATGTTGTGCTGAAAACATCTAACCTGTCCATGTCACCTGTAAAAGCTACTAGAAACTGATTTAAGATGGAACAAAAGAGATGCCGAGGGGCATCAAGCGATGCAGGAGAAGCAGAGCAGCTCAGCTCGGTGCCTGCCCAGGGTCACTGCCTGTGCTGGGATGCTGCAGCAGGAGGGGGAGGCTTGCACAACCATTGCTTGCTCTCATCATCCCCAAGGATCAATTTCCAGACCATTACCTCCTTCCCCACACATGCAGACACACACACACGTCACCAATGCGGGGAGGATTTATAAGTTACCATCTGAGGAATTGCTATAAAACACAGACACCATTTGCTGTAGGGTTGTTTGTGGCTCCCCAGTAATGGCTAATGCCCAAACCCAGAGTCAGTTGTCCTGCTGGGGACAATGTACAATGCTCTCAGTTTATTTTTCTCTAAGTCACAGCTGTCTTGGGCTCCTTTAAATCTGTTTTCAGCTCAGGCACGGAGCAGGGGCTTTGCTTTCTCCGTCCCTGAGCCAGCCCGACAGACACAGCTATCTAGCAAGCCAGACTAGCCCTCTCCAGCACAATCGCAGGAAGTTATTCCAAGCCTCAGACAAATCCCATTTCTATCTCTGGAAGAGTAAAAGGTCAAAAAACACGAGGCCGTAGCTGTGCCAGCAGCACTGGCCCCAGCAGTCACAGCCCACGGCGGGGACACTGCCATGAGCAGAGGGGACACGAGTGTCCCACCACAGCCCTGCCAGCACCAGGAGCCCAAAAGGGCTTCACAGCCTGCCTCATTCCACAGGCCACCCCAGGAGAGGGAAATAAAAATGCAAAAGGAGCAGGTCACCAAAGCAGACCTGCCCTGGGAGTCAGCGGAGCCCTGTGGTCCCGCCTACCCCATTACTGTTGGCACCCAGCCACATCCCCATCCTCTCCCTGCAGTAGGCAGCTTAATTAGCACGAGTCTTGATTAGCTCTTGCCCTCTGCTTGCAGCGTGCGAGCAAAACAGGAGGTTTGCAGGGCTGTGTGCGGTTGTTTAGGTTTGCAGGGCTCTGTGCAGTCGTTTAGCCCCAGGCCGAGGTGCCGGCTCTGTGGGCTGCCCTGGCCAGCCGTGCCCACCGCAGCACATTTCGGACACTGGCAGCTCCTGCGGTGGGAGCAGGGGTGTGAGGATGTCTGCCATCATTCCTCACTGTTCTCACAGGATTTCAGTGGCGGCCTCTTCCCTCCTGTCGCTCTGCTGGCTTTTCTGCTCGGCTTCAGCCAAGGAGACACCTCACAACAATGCACACAATGGCCGGGCCGCGGCCCGATGATTCAGAGTGGGATGGGGCTGCTCCACCCCTGCTAAAAACTAGTGAAAACTCGGTCTGGTTTTGAGAAGCCCTTGCTGGAGGAGCTGTGCCTCCCTCATGCGGGGACCTGGGCTTTGCTCTCAGCCTCCTGTGCTGTGTGTGAGCCGCTGGGGATGAGGCTGCTCCTCCGTGTCCTCCTCACAGAGCCCCGTCCTGTCTCTGCATGGTCCCCACAGTTCTTTTTTAATTTGTCCTTCTTCCTTCAGCTTTCCTGCTCCTCCCATTCCTGTCTTTCCAATTTTCTTGCCCATTTGGGACTCCTTTACTCTCCCTTTTTAGCTCTTACTTTAACTCTGCCTTTGAAAACACTTATTATTCTGTAGTCTCGCTTTGCTCCTAGAACATAAACACCCTCGGAAGGACCTCTCCAAACAAAGCCTGCATCCCTTCTCCCCTCACTACCTGTAGGCCTGGTGATACCCACCTGCTGTCGCTCCTAAAATAACATCAGACAGGAGCCTGAATGGCAGAGCCGGGGAGCAAAACACTAGAACAGAAGTGGATTTGAGACCCGTTACAAAAAGAATAATCTGCATGGCTCCCCGGCACCACATTTCAGCTGAAGGCAGCCACGGGGAAGGTCTGCTTTGTTTTTCTCTAATAGGCTGAGCCCTGCAGCTTCAGTGGCACACGGTTTCTTTGTTGTGGATGTCTCCACACCCTCCCTGAGATAAATGCTCTGAGCAGGGCTGGTGAAGGCACTGACTGTCCACGATTTGCACTCTTTGAAACAAGCTGAAACCACCCGGTAGGGCACAAACCTTCAGTAATTCAGCCATTCTGTGGCTGGGACATCACTGGTGAGAGGAAGAACTCAGCAGTGGCTGGGAAGGGAGTGCAGTGTCCTCAACACAGGAGAGCCCTGTGGATGAATTCTGCTTGCACACTCAGCTGATCAGGAAATGGCCGTATCTGTGGAGAGTTTTGAATTTTTGTGTGTCTGCATTTTGGTTGGAGCAGCTCTTAGTGTGTAAAGCTGTCTTGGCATTTCTGCTGCTAGTTCCTCTGTCTTCATTAATCTCTCCTATAGGATTAGAAGCAACAAAACCCACTTCAAAACTGAAAATTGCTTCAAAACTCAGCAGAGGAACTCCAAGGCAGCTGGAATTTCACTTCAGCTCCTGTTTTGCAATTCAAGTTGACAGCATTCAAGCAGTTCAAGTATTAGCATCAGCAACACTTCCATTTGCTTCCTTCAGAAGCATGTGCAAGCACTGCAGACTATGCAGATGACTGTACACTTTTGGCTTTGAAGACTTCTAGAATTTGGGCAGGCTGAGGTGTGGTTTTAAAGCCAACTGACCAACTCTTCATCAGAGGGAAGCAGAACACACCTTGGTCGTTTACCAAGGTCGTGTGGAGGGGCCTTTCACCCCAACAGAGCAGCATGGTTGGGATTGCATCATCCTCACTGCAGCCTCTAGGGCTAGAGCCAGATGTGCTTTGGGTGCCCCAGATGTGCTTTGGGTGCTCCCCAGACACCAGGACGCGGGGGGAACAAGTGCACAGATATTTATTGCCCTCAGGGCAGAGGGCGGTGGTACAAAGTGGCAGTAGGTGACCCTGCACAAAGGCGGTGGCACTGACCTGCCACAACCAGCTGGGAGGGCACAGGTCACACTAAGGTGAGGCAGGGGAATGGGCAGGAAAGGGGATCCCAAGGAGCTTGTGCAGCTCTTCTTATTCCTCATTTGCTGGCATGACAGACCCTTAGAGCCACAGCTTCCTGGGACACAACAGCCTGGGTGTGAAGGATCCCTCAATTCTTCACCTGCACACACCAGGAGGGCACAAAAGGATCCCTCAATTCTTCACCTGCACACACCAGGAGGGCACAGGAAGGCACCTTCTCCCCAAAGTATGTCCCATCTGTCTCTGTTTTCCCCTCGTGCCTCTTCAAAGAGAACCAGCAACATCTTCATTCAGAAGCAGTCCAGAATCTATGACTTCTCCTCTTCTCCTCCTTCCTGGTCGTTTCTCTGGCTGCTCCCGGGGAGCCCTGGTGAGAGGAGGCAGCCAGCAGCATGCAAAGAGCAAATGATGCGGTCACAGTCTGCATCCACATCCTTACTGCTCCCTGGTGACCTCCTTTTCTGGGTGTAGCTGTGAGTGTATAAACCACAGGAAGAAAAAAAAAGGGATGGGGAAGGGAGGAGAAGAGATAGAGAAGAAGTTGCAGAAAAGCAGAAATAAACGCTGCAGTTTTGAAAATGCCTGTGGAAAAACCCAGCTGGCTCATTGTCCTCACTTTTGTAACAGTAACATTGATCCTATTTCACCATCCCACCAGCACATATTCCTCTGGTAGTTTTGTTGTTTCAAAAGGACACAGACCCAGATAGGCTGCACGACATCACCGCCTTCAACCACGTTTACCAGTTTACATTGCTGAGAATCTGGATTTTGGTGCTTCATAGATCAGCGTGCTGACAGGTTGAAAAATGATAGAAAGGGAGCTATTACCCTTCTCCCACACTGCTCATATTTAAGACATTGCTGAGCACATTAATTGCACGTTGTTCCCAATACATCGAGCTGAACTTTCATTTCTGAAATCTGTCTTTAGTCCCAAACTGTTCCACTGTTTGTGGAGTTTGGCAGTGAGATTTACTCCGGCTGTACTCACAAGAAAGATCTGCATTACAAATCCCTGTCAAACTGGCTGAACATAACCCCAAAGAGAAGGCACCTGCTCAGGAAAGCTGGCCTGTCGTCTTGCAAGCTGCATCTTCAGCAGCAGCTTCTGGGTGTGCAACCCATGGGGTTCTGCAGAAACGAGCACTTCTTTTTTTCACTCTTTCTCACCTTTCTGTTTGGGGAGGCCCTGTTGCTCTCCCCTGGCATCAGCAGCCCTGCCAGGAAATGGGAAACCGTGTGGGACCTGTCCTTCCACAGCACAGGGAGGACCACGGACAGCTGGTGAGGAGCTGTTGGATGGTACCTGCTGGAACTCTGGAGGCTGAAAATTTCAGGCTTTCTGTTCTAAAAGACACTGACCCCCCCAGCAAACACTGCATTTGACTTGAGGCTGTGGAAAAGGCTTCCAAAATTGAGTGACAGCACTGGGATTGTGGGTGTGGAGTTTGAATAGAAGTGTGTAATGTCAAAGGGTGAAAAACTTATATTTAAGGTTTAGTATATAATAACATATATGGGGCAATATGGAGGATTTGTGGTGTTGTCTAAGTCCTTCTTCACCTTCTTCTTCAACTTCTTCATGGTTTTGGGTGTTTTTTTCTAATTGGGTGAAAGGGTCTGCATTGTGGGCCTTGGGTGGTCATTGTTGGGTCAGAAATATAAATAATACAGGTGTCATCTTGTTATTGGGTAATTAGCACTTAAATAACCTTGGAAAGAGTTAGATCCATCCATTTTACCTCCGTTTTCTACCTTGTTAGAGATCACGACTAGTGAGGCTGTAATATAGATAAGAATTAATAAACACTGAGTCTGAACATGAAGCTGTGACTCCCATGTATTAATCCCATCTCTAACAGGAAGAAAAGAAGATAAAAAAACCAACAGGTACCCACCCTGCGAGGTGGTAAGCCTGTAAATATGCTGGGGATACAGAACTCAGAGTGTTAAAAGTGTGCAGCCTGCCAGGAGTAATTGTTCTCCTTCTGCAGCCCGTTATAATCAGATGTTGAGGAAATGATTTAATATTTCTGAACATGCTGTGATTTCATCATTTGGTTCAGCAAGGGAAGTTTGAGAAGTCATGGAAATGAAGATAAACTTCACATGTGCTCTTAGGACCTTACTTGCCATGCTGAGTTTTTTTCAGCAGCAGTGTTAATACAGAATATGCCAGCCCTGGCCACATTCACATCTCCACATCCAGGCAAAAGTTGCAGCAATAACGGGGCTGAAAAAGCTTAACCTACAAATGTGATTTGCAATGGGAAGGATTAGTCTGAGGAGGTGAGAGGAGAAAGGGATGAGGATGCTTCTTCATGAGGGGAAAAAGAGATGCAGACACTGCTCCCCTGTGTGGTGACCAGTAAGAGAACCAAAGAACAACATGAAGCTGTGTCAGGGTGGGTTTAGGTTGGTATCAGGAAAAACTTCCTGACCCAGAGTGTGGCTGGGCGCTGTGACAGGCTCCCTAGGGAAGTGGGGACAGCACCAAGGCCGGCAGAGTTCAGGAGATGTTTGGATGATGCTCTGGGGCACAGGGTGTGACTCCTGGGGCTGGTGCTGTGCAGAGCCAGGAGCTGGACTCGATGGTCCTTGTGGGTGCAGGCTGTGGTGTGATCCTGTGGGCAGCACAGCTCAGCCCCAGGCTCAGCCCCAAGGCTTTGTGCCCTGCTGCTCCTTCCCAGCTCCCCTGGAGCACTCTGCTCCTCGGGCAGGTGTGAGGCAGGCAGAGCACTCAGGAGAAAAGCGATTTTTTCTGCACAATTTCCCAGCAGCGCTGCCTTCCCGGAGCACAGTTTTCTTCCCGAGCATGGGAAGTTTACACAAGCAGTGTTTGGATACTCGAGCTGACTTTAACCAGCTGACTTTGTGAAACACACCTAAAACGTAAAGGAAAGAGGAGCTCACAGGGTGCTGCTCCTTCAAACCCTTCATCCTGAAATCCTCTTTCCTTGGGTGACACACGGGGCCCAACAGCAACAGAGAAAGTGCTGACAACTGAGAGAGAATTCTTAAACAGAAAAAAGAAAACCTGGCACAAGGAGCATTGTTTATATGTTTCCTAACATTTATGTGTTTTAAAAGAAAAAATGACAGGCAGTGGGTGCTGTATATTATGAGCCGTGTGAGTGATGACCACTTTTACACAAACTGTGGAGAACAAAACAATTAAGTCTAAAAATATTTTAAAACTAGCTCGGCCTCCTGTCAAGTGTAAAGCAGAGACTAATTTAAGACAGCTTATAAAGAGGTAAACCCAGGTGTGGAGATGTAACACTGCCTACAGAATAATTAAAGGTTAAGCATCACAATGTAGTTCATGAGAAGACAGGTGAAAACTGCAGAACTGCAATCAAAATAGAATTGTAAATTCCATGGCATAGCTGGTTTTCTAATAACGTACTTTGAAATCAACAAATGGGTGTAAAACCAGCTATTGAACACCTTCAGTTGAGGTTGTTGAGGTTCAACTCAACCAGCTTTAAAAGAAGCATGGGCCACCTAAATAAACCTCCTTTAAAAAACATCAGTACTTGTGTATATGCCATGCAGGGACTTCATCCAGCACATTCCACCGTCTGTTTTGGTTTCTGCCTTGCCCACACACTTGGTGTGCTCTTAAATACAATTACAATATTTACTAAATAGGTCTGACAAATAACTCTTGGTTTATAATCTGGTTTGTTTTCTGTAAATACTCGCCCAGGGAATCTGGCCAGCGATGACTGGCTTTGGCTGAGCATCTGAATCACACAGCGCTGCTTCCAGCGGGAGGCTGCAGAGACCTGAACTGCAGCTCTGGGACGAACACAGACCTTTCCAAACTTCACTTTATCTCACCCTAATTTGTTTGTTTTCTGGTTGAATTCCTCTCCCAGTGCAGCAGACGCTCTGTGCTCCTGCAGGAGCCCTGGCAGCCCATTGTGGTCCCCAGCTTGCCGCCCTGCCCAAGCTGAGCTGGGTGTTTGTGCTGCAAAATGATGGTATGGCCAGGGTAGGAGCTATGGGGGCAGCTGCCTTCCCCCTAACAGGAGCTTTTACCATGCCTGAAGTCTCCAGAAGATATTTGCCCTTTGGCTGGAGAGAAATCAGTTGAGGGCAAGCCACAAAAGCCAGGCTGGACCTATGAAGGGAGAGTTCATCTTCTTCTGGTGTGGTTGGGAGAAATGAGAAATGCTCCTCATAAATCCAGAGGCAGATTTCCTTTATTCAGATAATTTCTTCATGTCATGTTTCCATTTTTGGGAATCTCTGGGTTTCTCAAAGCTTCCTGTCAAGAGGAGGACCTGGGGATGTGGAGGCTCCTCACTCCTTGTGAGGAGCTGAGCCAGATCAGCTGAGCAGGACACTGAACGTGGGGGCATTTCCTCAGCCTCATCTTACGATCAGGAAAAAAGTGCTACAATTTAAATTTCATGCAGCTTTTATTCTGCTCCTGCTGGCTACTCTGCTTTTCTTCGGCAAGTCTGATAGCGTGTTGCTGAACACTTTTTAATTTTTTCTTTTAAAAAGAAAAAGTGGGGTTGTGGTCCCCTAGTAAAAGAGTGACTTTGCCCAGTTTCCTGTTTGTGCTGGAAGCTGCAGCATCATGTGAGCACAGACAGTTGTAGATAGGCTGGCGACTGTTGCTGACCTCACACCACATGTTCTGTTAACAAGGTGAAACAGCAAAATTCGCTCTGTTTGTGTGAAGAATACTGAGAAAACTGCCAGTTCCAAGTAAAACAGAGGGAGATAGCCCGAGGCAGGGCGCGATCTCCGGGCAGTTTTTTCTGGTCTTTAACTGCTTTGCACATCTGTATTCACATTGTGCTCGCAAGTGACAAGAAAGGGGATTAGCCCCTGCTCCTTTCCTTAGCAAAGCAGGTTTGGAGTCCTTCCATAAAAGCTATTAGTTCAGCAAATTTGCTGAAAATTTGTCCAAACTTCAGTCCCCTCGGTATATACATTTTCCTATACTTGTTTCCAAAGATGACTGAAGACTCCTGTGACTTAGCTAGACTCAGTTATTCAGCAGATGTTTATATCCGGCGTTTGTATTTCAGAACTCTTGTTTCTTAAACAACCTGGCAGCGACCTATTTTTCATTAAGATCTCGAAGATCCATGCAAAGTCTTCCAAAAATCCTTTAAGACTGTGCAAGGCTTTTGGGTTAAAGCCATTCTAAAAAAATCAAAATTTACCTCTGTTCAAGATTGTATCTTATTACTGCAGTTAGTATTAAAGAATTTATTGTGAATAAGTCAGGAGGATCTTAAGAGTTTCCAGACCATTTTACACAAGTACTTTTTATGTAAAAATAGGAATTCCTGTCTGGCAACTTAAAGCTTCAGCAGCATTTTTTTTCCACTTACAGAAAACAAAGTTAATGGTTAAATCCAGGAAGACCTGTGTCAGTGTATTAAGTTTCTCCTTTCTCTCTGTTTTCGACTTGTTTCTTTAAAAAGCCCAACCTGCATCTTGAGAAATGCAAATTTTGTTTTTTAGCTGACCAGAGGAGTGGCGCCAGGCCAGACCGGCAGATCTCTGTCTGCCAACCTCTCCCACCTGATGCAGCTAAAAAAGGGTTTGAGGTGCAGAAGTGTCACTGCAGATTGGCTGAAGCCAAACACACAGATGGGAGGGAGTGCATCCCTGTGGGTGTGTGGAGGAGCAGGATTATCAGGAACACGGTGTGGCTTCAGAGGCAGGTGTGTCCCGGGACAGGTGAACAAACCCCAACAGATGGAGGCTGTGACCATCATGTACCAGTTATCGAGTGCTTCAGCATTCAGAGGTGAAAAAAAAGCACTCCAGAAAGTTAAACTGCACTCAAGATGATAACAATGTCATTTTAAATGCTACATATAAACATGCTGTGAGGAAATATGGAACTAAAACTCTTGGCTAGCTGGGGAGGCTGTAAACATCCTCATGTAAAGAGTCCTGCCTGTAAGCCTTCACTGTCAGGGAGCTTAAATGCTTGCAGAACTGTAGCAGCAGTCAGAAGGTGTGGTTTGAGGGGCAGCCTAAAGGAATTGCTGCTTTCACATTCTGCATTTGGGAAAGAAAATTGTCCTGGAGGAGCGGAGGGCTCTGGGTGGGAGGAGGTCCTTGAAGGGCAGTAATCACTGCAGTGCTGTCTGCTGCTGCTGCTGGGAACTCTGCTCCGAGCTGTGACCTAGTGCACACCCCCACTAGAAGTGAAAAAGGAAGGCCAAACGAAACAGAGGCTGTGAGGATGCTCGTGAGGGTGCTCATGGTGTGAGTCCAGTCCAGCCCTGATGCCTCAGTGCTTTGGTACCCCCTGCCTGGTGTCAGGCTGCAGCATGCAGGGGTGCAGATGGGACAGGACCCACCTGCCTGCCCAGGACAGGTCAGCTGGCCAAAATCAGCTTCCCTCCACCCCAGGGCTTTGTTCACCCATTGCAGCATCCTCCTGATGGGAGCTGGTGGTCCAGTAGACGTGCTGGCAGCCCAGATGGAAGGTGGCTGCTCCCAGAGCTGTGCAGATGTCACACCACAGCTGGCTGGGATGATTCCCTTAGCCTGATTTTACATCACTTCTCCAGATGACTTTGGGCACAGCTTTGCAGTGATGCTGAGTCACAGAAATTCCAGTTGTTTCCTGGAAGTGAGATCGTCTTTACCATCCTGTTAGTCCCAGTGAACCACAGCCAAGTGCAGCTAGGGAATTAGTTCATTTTTTTACTAATACCAACTGTGCCTTTTCCTGGCTCCCCACAGGTGCTGTCAGGTTTGTTGGGTGGTCCCTTGGTGCTCCTGACAAACCCCCCTTGGCCACAAGCCTCTCCTGAGAGCTGCAGCCCCTGGGGCTCCTGCCCTGGGCTGGCACTCAGCGCTAATTTCATATTGATTGATCCTTGTACTTTCTGTAAATGAGCTCAGAGAGCCTGCACGTATTTGCAGGGCAGCTGTTCACAAGGAAAGCTCCGAGCTTTCAGCGCCACTGCTGTCGGAATAGGAGGAAGAACAGAGGTGTGATGCCCTGGGCTGGCAGTGGGGAGGGCAGCTGATGGCCTGCTGCAGGATGTCACTGTCAAACAAAGACATTTAAAATGAATTGCCATTCTGCCACCACTTCTGGGGGTTTTGCTGCTGTGTGTTTCACAGGCAAGGCTTTGTCAGCCCAGTAGCCTGGGGACAGTGGTGTGCAGTGAGGTCTGTCAGGTGTTGGAGCCACAGTGAGCTCCTGCCTGCCCTACAGCCCCCAGGACAGGACCCCGTGGAGCCATCTGACACATCCCAGCCCCCTGGGTGAGGTGGAGCTGAGGTGGTTTCCTGCTGTGGCAGTGTTTGTTAGAGCTGGCATCGCTCAGTGAGCTTTTCCCCACTGCGGGATCCTGTGGGATGAGATATTCCATCAGCCTCTTCCCCTGCAAACTGCAGGGACCCATGTGGGCAGTGTGACCACAGCACCCACGTTTCCTCTCTGGGAGAGCCCCTCGGCACCCAGGAGCCGTGGGGAGAGCGAGGAGGGCACAGCACTGCTGCCCTGGGCGCCATTCCTACCTGCACGAGTGTGGGAAACGGATTTGTAGAGGATTCTCAAAGCCTGGCTGAAAGCTCACGTGGTCTTGTGCGTCTGTGTGCAAACTTTGAAATAAAGTGTGCTGACTTAGAAAGGCCGTGGGATAGGACAGGCATTGTTGAGAGAGAAACTGAACTAGAAACAGGTTTCAGATGATGACTAGATATTTTGGAGAAATGGAACTGTGAAAGATGTCTTGTACTAAGACCCACGTGGGTTATTTTTAGGTGATTGGCTTAGAAGCATTAACAGCATTATGTGGGAAAAGCCGATAGGCCAAGAAACACTTAGAATGGATTGGAATTAGGAAATAGTTTGGCTTCTGATTGTGGTGGCGTGAACTGTAATATCTGTACTGTCTCACCCTTCTCATGAGACTGAAAATGGAATAAAACCTTTTAAAACACCTGTCAGGAGCCCCATGTCTAAGTAGGAAAAAGGGTTTTTCTGACACATGAGGAGCAAAGGGATGCTGTGCCACCTTGCCAGTGTCCTCAGGGGAAGCCTCTCATCAAAATGACTGTGAGGAGCACAGTTCTTTACTGTGGGACTGGGCACATGAGTGAAATGATGTTTCTTCATCCAAATGTCTGGCTCCTTTCTCCCTCCCCAAAATGAAGTGGTTTCATTATTGATTTTACCTTCAGAACTTGCTTTCTTACTTTCTGCAGGTACTTTAAGAACCTAAAGTCCTCAAGTTCTTGGGTTTGCTTTGACCCTCCATGCCCGAACAAACCCATTAGAGTAACAAAGAAACTTCATGTTTATTAAATAGCAGTGACTCATTCAAGGGCAGATGTTTGTTTATGTAAAGCCCCATAAATATTATGGATCGGGATGTAGAGCAGGCAACAGGAATGTGTGTAGGTTAGCCGGCAACATATAACTGGGGGAATTTTTTTTTCTACTTTTTTAGAATGTGTGTCATCTTTTCTTCACAAACCACAGACTCCTTCATGTAAAGAAACAGAAACAAAGGACACCTCTCTGCTTCTACAGGATGTCCTCTGAGGTGCTTTATTGCAAAGCCCTCGTTGCACTTAAAGTGCAGGAAATTTTCTGGCTGGCGTTTTTAGTCAATTAACGTAGCTGTCTCACCTTGAGAGGAAGAAGGTGTTTCCCCTTGCACACCCATCACGTCTCCTCTGAGGGCTCACGCTGACTTTCTTGAAACGAGGTTCATTTAGAGTCATTGTGAAAGCAGCCCAGTCAGAAGGTGGCAGATGGAAATCCATTGTCTGGGTGCCCTGAGCTCGTTGTGTGGTTGCCCTTTGCAGAGGATGAGCCCCAGACCATTTGTGCCAGTCTGTGTGGAAAGTTGTTCTGTATGGAAACATTGCTTAGCTCAGAGATTTTTCCCCACCAGAGATGAGCCTTGAGGAAGCAGAGGTGCAGTGGGCATGAACAGGCAGGAAAAAAGACAGTGAGTTCCTTTCCAGCACAGTGGAGAATGTCCCTCACCTTCTAAGCACCCAGGCAAAGGGAGAAAAATTGCTGCAAAAAATATCTTATTCTGTTGTCTAGATTAAGTAGAATTACATGCCTGTGGAGGCAAAGGAAGGGCCTAAGGGAGGAGTATCCCTTTCTGAAATTGAGTATTTATTGATTTTTCTTTCCCAGTCATAAACCTTGAGTTTCAGCCTCTCACTGCTGAAGACGTTTGTGAGAGCTGAGTGGAAAATAAGGGAGACAAAATCCAAGGGAAGCATTAAACCAGAGAATGATGGGCAGTGAGCTCATCTGCTCCCAGAGTGCTCCACAGGCACAAACTGGAAGGGACAAGCAGGCAGCCTCATCAGGGGGGGATTAATTATGCAGAGCTGGTAGGTGCTGCAGACCAAGAGCCACAACTGAAGCAGCAAAACCATAACTCCAGCTGGGGACAGCCTGGGTGGTTGAAGAGGTTTTTTTCATCTGATTTCTGCCAGTGAGTAAATCAGGTGTTAGAACGCAGCCCTGCAGGCTGCCCAGGGTGTGAGCTCCTCTGAGAAGGTCTCACAGCCTGAGGAGTGTGTGCTGCGTGGTGCTGGCCCTTTGCTCTGGAAAGAGAGGCACAAAGAGCTCCCAAAAATGTCCTCTTGGAACACGAGGGTGTTTGCTGGGAGCTGGCCCTGACTCCTGCAGAGATTCCTCCTGCAGGGACTGTGCTCTGCAGCCCTGACACCTCCTGCTCTGTGCAGGAACCTCTGTCAACATACATGGCCTTCGTGGGCTCAGAATCAGCTGCTTACAAAGCTGACTACATATGAATTTTAGCTTCCCCTTTTTGGGCTTTTTATAGGAAACGCTATGAAGTTCCGCTTAACTTTTTTTCCACAGGAATATGTTTAAAAACTGTTCCTTTTATGTTTAAAAAATGACAAGCTGTGAAAACTTGTCCCAAGTGCTGGCACTCCCCTGGGACTGTGATCCTGCAGCTCTGTTCGTTCTCCTGCCCCAAGGGTGGGGACTGAAGCTGTGGGCACACAGTGAGTGGCAGGAGAAGCACTGGCCACCAGCTGTGGGAGAGAAGCCATGCCAAACCCTCCTCTGGTGGGATTTGCTGCTTTCCCCTCTCCCCAAAAGGGATTTTGTGGGATGAGGCCAATCCCAAATGGTTAGGTGTTTTGCAGTCGTGTGAGCTCTCAAACTGTTCTTTGAGTGCCAGAGCCTGGGGAGCAGCACGTGTCCTGTGCCAGGAGCAGGGCTGCAAGGCCACCAGGCAGGCAAGGACCCAGCACACAGCCACCCTTCCCCTTGGCTTCATTCTGTAAAATGAAGATTATCCTCATGGGGGAGTTGTAAGCATTAATATACCTGGTCGAGAATTTCACGTTTGCTGGTTTGTTGGTTGTTCCGTGCTTCGTTGTTAAAACCAGAAAAAAAATCAAAACGCACAGGGCAAATTGCATTTCAGGCCAATTTACCTCACTGAGCTTTGTATGTCCTCTGATAAATTATTTAGATCTCAAATACTGGATCTGTTGTACAAACAAACGAGAATGTGGTCCTGAGGCAGAAGGTCCTTGGCTAAACCTTTTCAGCTTTCATTGTGCCTTGCTCACTAGGCAGCTGTTTTCCAGCTCAGACTAGGTTTGCTCGTGGCTGTTCCGTCTGACAGTGCTGAGGTGGATCGAGTTCTTACTGGTAGGAGCAGCCCTCTAAACCTCACACCCCTCACCCAGCAGAAGCAGAGCCGTCAGATTGTGGAAGGAGCAATCTCTTTCTTAGAAACCCGACTGAAATGGAAACAGAGCTCTTCCTCTTTCTTTCAAATGCGACTCTGGAATTCCCAGAGTGAAAAATTCAGGAGCAAGACCAAAACACTGATAGCTTGTGTTACACAAAGGAATGTGCTGGCGGCCAACCAATGCTGCTGCAAATTCTTTCTTTCTTTTGGCATCGAACTGTTTCACTTACCAGGGGCAGATGGAAATTGTTCTAGATTGATGTTGGCTCTTGTCTGATGGTAGTTGTGTTTCTCTGATAGAGCCTTCTCTCTAATGCCCACAAAACTTTAGAGGACATGTAAAACTTCTAATCGTTCCTATCACTCCTTCATCAAGAAAATAATAATTTCAGGAGGCCCCAAAATAAATGTAGGAGTTTGGATGTAACAGCCTGGATGCAAAATGAGTGTGGTTTTTAACTCAAACACAAGCTACCACCCAGATTTACATCGCTGTGACAAAGTCCTTCTGCAGAGAGTTCTTGGGTAAGATTCAGGTTGTGGCAGTGGTTGTTCAGAAGTTTCTTCCAATGAGCTTTTCACTCAGATGAAGGCAGGTGAAGCAGCCAGTGTCTGTGCAGTTTTTGGAGGTCCCTGGGCAGTGGGTGAGCCCCTGCCCCTTTCCCAGGTTTCCATCACTTAGCTCTGGCTGCTCCCTGGCCTGGCTGGTTTGGGCATGACGTATCCAACAGTTTTTGTGGAGTTTGGCAAGGGCAAAGGTCCTAACGTCTGATTTTGGCTTTTCTCTGTGGGACAGAGATCAGGATTGATTTCTTCTGGCCCTCAGAGTAGGTGTTGGTGACAGCTATAGTCAACACAGAGGTGCTTATACTGTTGATGAACAAAAACAGCTGCTGGGGGGAAAAAAAGAAAAAAAGGAAAGTATATTATTTTGTGCCTGGAAACAGGCATGCAGCTTTATAGAGTGATGCTGCATCTGATGCTGCCAGGAGTTCATTTAAGCCTGTATGGGACCCATACCTTCAGTCACAAGGGTCAGAAAACATCGGGGCTTGCCAGGTTTGTTTTAGGTTGTCAGTGCCTGTGTAAATAATTGTCCTTTTGTAAGATGCTGAAGTTTTCTGCTTAATTTTTAGCGCTGCAACTCCCTTAGGGTTTGTTCTGGGCTTTCAGAGGTAATTGGCAGCTCATTAACAGCTTTGTAATAGCACTGAAAACCGTAGGAGGGAAGCTGCCCAGGGTATCTGGAGCCCTGGCCTCTGCCCAGGCACTTGTTTCCAGGTAATTGCAGTTCCCCGTATTTTGGTTTTACAAAGAAAAATGTGTTCTCTCTTCTGTGGGTGAGGTGGTAATGTGTTGGATCGGTCTGATTGCATCACGTTGGCAGGGTGAGGGGAAGGGAGAATGTTCATCTTGAGTAATGAGCAACAGGACAAGAGGAGACAGCCTCAGATTGTTTCAGGAGAGGTTTAGTTTGGACATTACGAAAACTTTCTTCACTGAAAGGGTGGTTAAGCATTGGAACCCTGAGAATTGGATCGAACACTAAACCATATCTCTAAACACCACATCTGCATATTCCTTCAAGAATTCCAGGGATGATGACTCCAAGGGTTTTGCAGTCACCCCCATCAGTGAGCTCTCAAACTCTTCTTTGAGTGCCAGAGCCTGGGGGTGAGTACAAAAAATACTTGGAGTCACCACCCCTGGAATTCTTGAAGGAACCTGCAGATGTGCTGTTTAGGCACCTGGTGTAGTTGATGCCTTGGGAAGGCTGACCTGGAACAGAGACTGGACAGAGCCAGAGAATAAAGTAGGGGTTTATTGAAAGGCCTTTAGGGCACACCTTGGGCAGGACAAGAGCCTGGCCAGGGCTACACCCAAGGTGGACCCAAAATGGACACCCAGTTACCAGGTCTCACAGTTTTATAAGTTTTGGTCCATTTGCATCTTGGGGTTTAATTGTTCAATTTCAGCTCCAGGTTGTGAGGTCCCATCCTTCTTGTTCTTCCCTCCAGCCACGCTTGTTTGTGCTTTTGGGCCTGAGAGTTGTCCTTGGTGTGCAGCAGGAGAAGGATTTGTTTTGTGTCCCTGCTGTGTGCAGGGCTGAGTGACACTGACTGTGAGCTCAGAGCTGCACCCCTGGGCAGCACAGAACCTGAAACACAGGAAAAATAAAACTGAAGGCATCAGGGAGATGAGGAGATGAAATGAAGTGGCTGTGGGATATCAGAGGCACAGTGTGGCCAATGTGCCATGGGCTTGGCAGTGCTGGGTTGCTGATGGGATTTAATGAGCTGAGGGGTCTTTTCCCACCCTGATGCTGATGCTGTGGGCTGGTTGCTGTGGTGGGTGTGTGAGGGGTCTTTTCCAACCCTCCTGACGCTGTGGGCTGGTTGGTGTGGGCCGGTTGCTGTGGGCGGTGTGTGAGGGGTCTTTTCCCGGCCTCATGCTGATGCTGTGGGCTGGTTGCTGTGGTGGGTGTGTGAGGGGTCTTTTTCAGCCCTCCTGACGCTGTGGGCTGGTTGCTGTGGGCTGGTTGCTGTGGGCTGGTTGCTGTGGTGGGTGTGTGAGGGGTCTTTTCCAGCCCTCCTGACGCTGTGGGCTGGTTGCTGTGGGCCTTGCTGTGGCGGGGGCCCGGCATTAACCCCGTGTGCCCCTTGCAGGCCTGGCGGAAGCGCTGGTTCGTGCTGCGCAGGGGCCGCATGAGCGGGAACCCCGACGTGCTGGAGTACTACAGGAACAGCCACGCCAAAAAACCCATCCGCACCATCGACCTCAACGAGTGCGAGGTGCTCAGGCACTCGGGGCCCAACTTCATCAGGAAGGAATTCCAGAACAACTTCGTCTTCATCGTGAGGACCACCTACCGCACCTTCTACCTGGTGGCCAAGACCGAGGAGGAGATGCAGGCCTGGGTGCACAACATCAGCCAGATCTGTAACTTTGGACATCTGGAAGATGGCACAGGTAGGATCAGGCTCATCTGGGAGGTTGGGGGAATGCCCAGGGGTGGCAGGAGGTGTGGATCTCGTTGTCAGGCTGGGCTGGGCTGGTGGAAGAGGGTTGTGGTTCCTGTAGCTCCATACAGCGCTGAGGTGCTGCTAAACCCTGACCTCAGAGTTCTGAGGGACCTCACTGCTGCTGTGGAAATATTTCCACATACCTTGTGGAAATACTCACTGACTGCTTGGTCTCACTTTGATGGAGCTGCTGCTGGGTCTCCTTTTGGTGGAAATACTCACTGCCTGCCTGGTCTCGCTTTGATGAAACAATTCCTGCTAGAGCAAACAGCAGGTCCTCAATAAGAAAAGGTGCTGTTTATGTGAAAAGCTGACTGCGTGTTATCTTCTGGGGCCATTTATTTCATGACGTGTCCTGTATTTATTTAGTTTGGCTTCATGTAAGACACCTGTTCCAGGAGAGCATCCTGAAAAACTCCCATTTTCTCAGGCTTTGCTGGATGTGGAATGTGCACAGACTTGGGTGTATATGCATGTACATAAATCAGTGACAGAAATAGTAAGCTGCCTCAGTCTGTTAAGAAGAGAAAATGAAGAAAAGGCAGAGGACAGGAGTGTTAGAGGTGTGTGTATAGACTTAAGAGATGGTCCTGCCAGTGAAGCATAAAGGCAGCTCTTCTGCCAGGCCCTACACCTGTATATTCTCAGCAGAGTGAATTTCTTGAAAAGCTGCCAAGAATTAACCACTCCGAGATGGATGTAGCCAGTAATTAAAGTGGGGACCCGTACCATCATTAACTTACCTTTTAAATGAGATAATCGGACTCAGATAACAGCAATCTGTCTTTCCCTTGACAATTCCAAGGGGCAGATACAGCAGCAATTTGAGAGTTTGAGAGGAAGTGAGTCAGAATGAAGCCTTTCAATGTGATAAAAGGCAGTGCAGGAGTAGGAAAGGGGGGCATGGAGGGACACAAGCCCTAGGGCAGTAATGTGTTTGGGGTTATGACAGGGTGGCCTGGCAGTTTGTCCTTCCCTGGTCCCTGTGCTGCTGCACTCAGAGTGCTGCTGGTGTCTGCAAGTGGCCACACCATTACCCAGCAATTTGATAGGAAACAAAAGGCTATAAGATTCAAATAAAACCTATCATGGTTCCTGGCATCGCTTAGCTGCCTTTTGAGTTGTGTCTGCTGAGGGAAATGGGAGTGGCAAGAGCACTGCAGTGGTCCTGTTACGAATGTGATGTCTGTTCTTTTCCCATTCACTTCAGAAACCACCATGAAAACTTGCTGACAGATTATGTGTCACTACAAGCTGCCCATGAATACAAATTTCAAAGCAGGGCTGGTAGGGATTGGAGTCTACTGCCCTTGGGATGGAATTAGGGATGTTCAGTAACCACCTTCCTATTGTTGCTGGTGCTGAGTTGTTGCTCTTGGGTTGTTATTTCTGACGCAGGATTATTTTAGATACAGTTTTACCAATTACTCTGAAATTAAGGTAAACCTTTCTATGCAAAAGAGAAAAATAATTTTTGTCTGTCAGTTGTGTAGGCAGCCTTCTCCTGGCACGGTGTGAGGATGTTCATGGGGGATCTGTGATCTGTGGCACAGGAGCTACGACAGTGGCTGTTCCAGACAGATGGATTTATCCTGGGAAATGCTGGTGCAGTGCTCTGTTGCCTGTGAGCCTTGCACATGGACAATACTCAGAGTATTTATTACACATTGGTGTTTGTCTCCCAGCAAAGATTGCCGGTGTGGGCACTGAGGGCTGAGAAATGGAAAATGTCAGCTGGGAAAGCTGACACTGCTTTCCAAGGCAGATATTACCCCCTCAAGAAGCTCAGCAGTGCCCGGCATTTGCCTTGGTTCAGTACAAAGTCTGGCACCTGAACTTGCAGCCCTCATCAAGGGTGGTGTGAGCTAAGCCTCCAGACATCTCACTGTGTCTCTAATGCCAAGTAGCTCCTAAGAGCTTCTGTTTATCCTGCCTGTGAGCTCAGGTCTGGGGTGCATCCAGGTCAGGCTGCCAAGCACAACCAGATCCTCTGATTTAAATCTCCACAAGTTGCACATCACATTTCAAGCAGTTGCTAATTGCTTCAGCTTTTCAGGATCTCCTAAATTCTCCCAGAGCCTGTAGGTTTAAACAAATTACCCTTAAAATTAACATTAGAAGAGAAAAGCCCTATTAAATGCCACATGCTTTTTTAACTTGAATGCTGCTGTTTTAAAAAAATACTAGTCCCTGCTGTGAGTCATATCACTCCTAATCTGTGCATGGCTGAAAATTCGATGTGACTGAGGCCAAAACACAATCTGCTGCTTTCTCTGCTTAGTGCCCACAGTGTAGCCACAGGTTTATGCAGTGACTCAGCTTTAAGCCCTGTCCTGTTGTTCCCAGTTTGTCCCTTCCAGCAGCAAAGGGGCTGGATGGACAGCCAGGTCCCCATGCCAGAGGTGTTGGCAGGCAGATGCAGAGCAGAGCAGTGAGAGCTGTGCCTCCTGCGAGCACAGCTCTGTGGTCAACAAGAGAGGGGACAGCTGAGAGGCAGAGATGACACAGCAGCTCCAGGCAGATGTCAGGAAGCACCTGGGAGGGCTGTCAGGAAGGACCTGCCAGCAGCACTCACAGGCTGCTGCCACAAGAAAGTGACACTCGCCGTGCTGGAGGTGACAGGGGAGCTGGCACCTTTGGGGAGTCAGCTGGAGGAGAGAGCAGAGGTCTTCCTCCTGCTTTTCCTACCCTATCTAGGCAAAATCTTGCTTCCATCTTTGGTGAAATCTCCCAGTAGAGCCATCATTGCCCAGCTCTGAGGGATCCATGGCCATGAAGGGCATTGAGAGGATGCTTGGCCTGAGTGTCTGGGGCAGGGAGGATGCCTTGGGAAGGCTGGCCTGGAACAGAGACTGGACAGAGACAGAGAATAAAGTAGAGATTTATTGAAAGGCCTTTAGGACACACCTTGGGCAGGACAAGAGCCTGAGCAAGGCTACACCCAAGGTGGACTCAAAATGGACACCCAGTCACCAGGTCTCACAGTTTTATAAGTTTTGGTCCATTTGCATCTTGGGGTTTAATTGTCCAGTTCCAGCTCCAGGCTGTGAGGTCCCATCCTTCTTGTCCCTCCCTCCAGCCACCCTTGTTTGTGCTTTTGGGCCTGAGAGTTGTCCTTGGTGTGCAGCAGGAGAAGGATTTGTTTTGTGTCCCTGCTGTGTGCAGAGCTGAGTGACACTGACTGTGAGCTCAGAGCTGCACCCTGGGCAGCGCAGAACCTGAAACACAGGAAAGCTGAAGGCATCAGGGAGATGAGGGGATGAAATGAAGTGGCTGTGGGACATCAGGGGCACAGTTTATCCCATGTCCAGGCCGCAGCCATGACTGATTGACACAATCCAACCTAGCAGCTTTTCACTGGAGGAACTGGTGGAAAGGTTGTTCCATCAGTTTCATTAGGAAACTTCACTGTTACTGTTTCTGCCTCCTTGGCGTGTCAGTGCAGCCTTGGGGCTGGTTGATGTGAGAACATCCCTGTTCCACCCTGCACTGCTGCTGCATCATAACAATTTTTGGGGAGGGGGCTAGTGTCTGTAGCAGAAGGGAAAAGCTGTTTCTCCAAGCAATGGCCCTTCATTGATGGGAGAAGTTGCTGCGGAAGATGCTGTGCTGACTCTCCATAACTGCAGGGCAGAAACATTTTGTGTCAGTACCCACCAAAGCAGTTATTTTGGCTGAAGCCTCCTGCTGGCTCTCTGGCAAAGGGGATGGCAGCCCCCAAACCTGTCCTCTGCCTTCTCTCTGTTGAAGGTAGCCGTGCATAATTTATTCCTTCTGCTTTATTCCTTCTGCTTTATTCCCAGCTGCTGTCGTGGTGGTTTTAATGCACAGGGTTTGGTCACCAGCAGAGCTGGCAGGGACAGGAACAGCCTGTGAGGAGCTGGCTGCAGGTCCCTGAGCCCTTGTAGGTCACAAAAGGGCAGGTCTGCGCTGTCCCCATCCCTCCCTCCTGCTCACAGCCGTTGCCATGTGGTCTGCAGCTCACAGCCTTTCCTGATGGGATAATCCATGGCTAAACCCTGCGAGTACCAGATGGAGTTCAGGCCTGTTCGTTCTCTGTGTTAATTACCCAGAATGTCATTAATTTCTTTCTTATGCATTGTGGCAGTTTTAGTTGTTGGTTTGTTGGGGTTTTTTTTAGCGTAGTCAGATGGTGAAGTGAACATGCTTTTCTGAGATCCCTAGGGAGTTAGCCCAGTGTATATTTGATCACTGTCAGCTGGCAAGACAGCTCTCAGCGTCCAAGATTTAAAAGCAGAGTTACTGTCTGAGCCAGCACGATGAACAAAAGTTATTTTTCAGATGGAAACGCTGCAGTCCTCAGCTCTGCTTTGCAAATGTGAAACTCCATAAAAGCCATTCCTTCCAGATGATCACTGATGAAACCCTGCTGCTATAAGCACCTGCTCAAAATTAAAGCAAATCCTTTGCTTACACTTGAATTTCAGCATGTTCTTACATGCTTTGCTGACCTGAGGGCCACCACAGCTCAGCCCTCTGAAGCTAATTGGAGGAAGCAGGAGGGAATCAATGCTGGAAGAGGGGAAGGAAAGAGGCAGCTCCCTCCCAGGTTGAAAGGGATGAGATGTAGGATAGTGCAGGGAGGGAAGATGAGCTGTTTCATTCTCCTGCTGCTATCAGAAAGATGAGGGGTGAAGCCTGCTGAGGCTGGTGTGGCACCCTACATCACCAGAATCATAAACCACCCTCAGTTTGAAAAGACCTGCAGGGATCATCCAGCCAAGCTCCTGGCCGTGTACAGGATGGCCCCAAGAATTGCACACCATGTGCGTGAGTTTAGGGTTTAGGCTGTGCTTGGTGATGCTGCTGTCTAACCACTTGGCAGCCCTCTCCATCCCTCCTGGTCTGCTTGCACCCAGCACCTCCCAGGGTTGAGAAGTGACTACAGCAGCCTGGTACTGTGCCAGGGCTTGTGGCTCTGTTGAGGCTGGGACAAGGTTGAACCTGCTGGAGGTTCTCAGGACCTCATCACAGTGAAGGGTTTGGGTCACAGGATGCATGCAGCTGGTCAGGGGCTGGTTGCCAGCATTTCCATCAAGGTCTGGATATCAGCATTAGAGAAATCTGCCATCCTGCTGCACTCTGAAGGCGTGTTCATCCTCGGTGTGGTTTTATCAGCAGTCGCTGGTTTCTGGTGTTTGTTTTTGCTGTGGGGTTTTTCATTTTGGAGAAGGGTTCTGCAGCTTTGACTCAGGCAGTGTCGGAGCCAGGGAGGAGAGCATCCACTGCCAAACCCTCCATCCTGGAGGACACACCAGGATAAATACAGGAGGAGCAAAATCAGGCTCTCCTCTGCCCAGCACCAGAGTTTTGCTTTGACTCGCTGCTGCTCCGGCGTGAAACATCCCTGGTGCAAAAGCAAGGGGGTGACAGGCATGACAGTGAGAGGGCCAGGGCTGGGCAGAGCCATCCCTGAGCCAGGCCATCCATTGCCATTGCAGGTTCTGTGGAGAGCCTGTCTCACACCACCTCGTCCCCACAGCCCTCGCCGGCCGCCTCCACGCACGCCTCCCGCATCGCCGACCCCTCCTTCTCCGTGGAGCACGGAGCTGCTGCTGCCGCCGCCTCCGAGGAGACCCCCAGCGAGTCCGAGTCCGTTTTCCTCCCTGACTACCTCTTCCTGTCCAACTGTGAGTCGGGCAAGCTCAGCCACAACAGGTGAGTCTGGGGGCTGTGATAACTCGGCCGAGACTCCGGTATCTTCATGCAGAAAAAGCCAATTCTTTTATTTATTATATTTGAATTTATTTATTTATTTANNAAACCATTATTTTTTAAAAACAAAATCTTATATTTTATTTATTTATTTATCATTTATTTTCACGACTCATTTTATCCAGTTTTTACAGACCTCACATGGCACTTTCATTGCCTAACGACTTTCTTGCTTATTACTCTATTGGTTAGTAAAAGGCGTTCTGCTTGTCCATCAAACCTCTCTGTTCTTGGATTGTTTACATGTTTTCTTTACTGATTCTAGTGGGACAAATCCCTTGTTATTGCAGGTGCATTTGTTTTCCAACCCAGGAATAAGTTGTTGTGCTAATGAGTTTTCATACCAAGATTATTTTCGCATGGGAGCTTGCAAATTATTTAGAAGTGACAGGCTAACTTTGGCAATTTAGCTGAGCAGCCTGATTTTTCTGAGGCATTTCTTTTATAATTCTTTTACCTGTCACGACGTGCCAGATGTGTCAGGCTGGAGCCCCTCTCTGCCTGTCCAGGCATGAAACTGGGGCACACAGGAGCCCTGCCACTCAGGGCTGGCTCCTAAACACAACAGGGGACCACCAGCCTAATCCAATTTACAGGGTGTTTTTCATAGCACAGGTTAGTGGTTGAGTGGTTGGTCCTGTCCCTTTCCAAGGTGGGTGGCTGAGGATCTCCAGACACCTGCTGTTGCCCAAGGTGCTCCACAAAGTGTCCAACGTCCAGCTCAGAGGGAAGGGACAAATCTTGTCCCAAACTGTGTGGTCGGGATTTTTGTTTGCTGTGCTCTTACAGCCAGGAGAAAAGGAAAGCTCCTGACCTGTGTCTCCTTGCAGGTGTGACAGCTGGTCAAACTCAGACAGATCTCTGGAGCAAACATCATCGGACGATGTTTTTGTGGACTCCCTGCAATCCCAGCCCTCCCTGTACCTCGTGCAGCCAGCCAGCACCGGGCCTACACACCAGGCCGGGGCCCCGGGGGCAAACCCCAGCGCCGTGTCCAGGAGCACAGACATCAGTGGGCCATCCAGTGACTTCTCCTCCTCCTCCCCGCTGCTGGGGACGCCGCTAACGCCGACGTTTCAGCTGGAGCAGGGCCAGCAGGCGCTGCCCTACGGTGTCACACAGCTGGACGTGCTGTCCAACACGCCGCCGCCGCGCCCGCCCAAGCCCACGCACTTCTCGGACAGGAGAGGGGACGAGCTGGGCACTGGGGTCCTCCAGAACGGCCATGCAGCCCTCTGCAGGGCTCAGGTCACTCTGGTGCCCAGAAGGATCTCCTTGTCCAGCTTGGACAACGTGAGGAACTGGAAAGGTGGGTGCAGCATGTGAGGGATGGAGCTGCCCACACGCACAGAGAGGTTCTGACGTCCTGTTGTGCCTCTCTGTCCTCCTCGCCCCTTTGTGAAACACAAAATGCTGCTTTCCAGTGAATCAGCACGCAGGATTCAGGCCTGTGCCTTAGGTTTGGCTCCTGCTCTGTAGAAGCCTGTCAGTGTGTGTACAGATGGGCAGCAGTTTGGCTCTGATCCCTTCAGGCTGCCTCGTGCCTTGCTAGTTTTCCCCCTCCCTCCTCAGAAGAGAAAGCAGTAGAGAAACCAAAATGAGAAGTCAGCCACTGAATCGGGCAGTGCCAAACTCTGTTTATACAGGTGGAAGTGTGGGCTGGCATGTGGGAAATGCCTCTGGAGCTCTGCAGCTCTGCTGCACCCAGTCCGTTCTGTGAGAGCTGCGTGTCTTTTCACAGCTTAAAGAGCAGGAAGTCAGGGAGACACTGGGGACGGGATGTAATCCTGGCTGAACCAGGGACTCTGCGTGTCCTTGGACAAATCCCACTCTGTCCTTGCACCTCTGTCAGGGCAGTCTGCAAACCTGCTGCTACACAGCAAGGCAAGGCTGCAAAGCAAACCCTGCTCTGAGCTGAGCTGGCTTTTCCACTTGCTCCTGAAACATCATCATCACAAACAAGAGGAGCAGTTAGAACCCCAAACATCATGGTGTCAAAAACCAGCATGTGCAGTATGAGAAAGCTTTATTACGTGGAGCCACAGAACACTGTGGGAGGCAGCTGGAATACCTGGCTGGAAGCCATCAGGTATATTGCAGTGATGTGAAAACCTTCATTTTTGATGAGGGAAAGAAGTGTAGGTTTTTAAAGGTAAGCATCCTTTAGACTCCTGCCCATTGAATGACCAGACAATGTGTGGGCCTGTTAGATCTTGCTCTTAAAGCCCAGAAGAGAAAGCCAAGAGCTCTCTGCTCAGCCTGTTTATCATTGTACAGACAATTCTTGGAAGGTTTCTGGAGAAACACCCATCAGTGGAATTGCTGTTCTTAATTATCAGCTACATTTGCTTGCTCTCTGAGAGGTGCTGCTCTTGCTTCTGCACCTGTGCTGCTCCAACCAGCTGTTTCATGACCCTCCAACCCAGTTTACACCAAAATGTCTCTTAAGAGGATTAAGTGGCCAAATGTCATGTTGTGCTGCTGTGCTGCAGGGTTGTCTCTGCCTGATGGGGGCAGCAATGAATTAATAAGTGCTGCCACTTTTTCTTACCCTCAGTGTAGCTGAAACCATTCGAAGCGTTAAATTCTGAATTAAAACGTGTTCAACAAGAAAGATCAGAAAAATTAACGGGGAGAAAGCAGCAGTTCCTCACCGGCTTCCCCACTGAGGCCACTCAAGTTAGTAACTTAATTTTTGGCCCTTGCTAACCTGCAGAAGGTGCACAGATTTAATTGGCCCGGGGTGAAAGCAGCATGAGCTGGTGGAACTGCCATGATGGAGAATGAGCTGTAGGGCATCTGTATCCTGGCATGTGCTGCAGCTTTGTGCCTTTTTGCCATGATAAATAAATGTAGCTGTCCCAGGACAGTGACTGTGTCTATCTGAATATGTATCTACACTAACAGAATTGATTTGTTCTTGTTCAGCCTTTTTTTTGCTGGTACCACCAAAAATGCCCCCCGAATTGCAGTACTGACATCTCCACCATAAGAGCAGGGAATGGATTAACATGGTTGCAGGGGTTTAAGGCATTCCCATAGAAAAGCCATTTTCTGCACAGAAAATCCCTTTTCAGAAAAGGGTGGTGGTTGTAAGCATCTCCCACAGCTGATCTTCTGTGTGCTGAATGTTGGATTTTAGGGTTTTTTTGGCTTTTGCTTGGAAAATAAAATTGACCTATGCCAAGACAAAGAACCAAGTGCACAAGGAGACAGAGACTGGTGATTTTCTCTGGCTGTTCATTCCCCAGCACCCTGAGCCTCTTGTACCACATCAGCACTTCGGGATGACAAAGCAAAGGATTTTTCTCCTACCATTAAATTTCCCCCACGCACCACTTTCTGTACAATAACAATTGCTTCCCTGGCACCTTAAAAGGCTCCTAAATAAATATCCAAGAAATAATATTATCTGTAATAGCCCCTTTTCATATGATTTCCCTAATTTGACTGATGGAAAAACAGAGAAAGACTAGAGCAGGAGCTGCATTTAAATTCTTGCTCGCTTGCTCCCACACCAGCCTTTTTCCCCAACTGCTTGTGGTGCTGCTTGTGTTACAGCTGGATTATACATGAGCAGGTTCCTTGGTTTCATCATACTTAAAATAGATGTAATCACTCTTGAAGTGCTGCTGAGTTGGATCTGGTCTTAAGTGTCATTGTATTTCCTAATTTCGGAGTTGGGGAATCTTTATGAAACTCCAATTAGTTTAGAGCCATATGTTTTACTCCAGAATTATCTCTGTAAGGTTGCACTGCCTTATCCCATTTTTAATCACTTTTTTTTTTCCTTGCAGCAGATATGGAAGGCAGTTCCTTAAGAAGTCGAGATAAGAGGCTTAGCTTGAATTTGGTGAGTACTCTGCACAAATGTAAAACACTGGCACATAAACTTCAGAGCGAATCACTTCACATCCTGATATTCAATCATTTCTCTCCTCTGTTCAGCAGAAGAGTTTAAAAAATTGAAAAAGTGCCTGGCTTTGGGCAACTTCTGTGTTGGCTGCCTTGTGGCCTCAGGCAGCCTTTGAGAGAAGAGGGAGGGAGAGGCCTCAACACTGAGCACCGTGTTATTAAATCAGATAGATGAAGTCTGTAATGGGAAAGGTAACCACCAGCCTCAAGAACTAAACTGCTGACCAAGAGCACCAGAGCAAATTATTCCTTGAAAAAGTGGTCTAAAGAAGCCTATCACTTCATGGTCCTGAGGGATATCTCTTCTTTAGGACATTGGAAAATGTCTGCTCTCAAAGTGTCTCTGATTGAAGGCTCTGTCAGTCCACAGCTTCCTGCCCTGGCCTTTGACAGACACAGTTGTGAGCAGCAGCATCCCACATCACACAGCCAGCCTCCTGCCTGCTGCTGGATGTTGTCTTCTGGGGGAGATCCTTTGCTGGTGGTGGGCAACTTATATTTTTCTCCTTTTTGAAAGCTTGCAAGGATTGTAATTGATCCCTCTCACCACTCAGCCAGCACTAACCTGCATGAAGTGATGTCCCAATGCTAATTCTCAGTGATCAGAAGTGAGTTGTAGGTCTGTGGCTGCTCTCTCAGTTTCCACATTTGCCAAAGTCTGGTTCGTCAGGTGTTCTCCTTTCAGACTTCTTTTTGTATTCAGGATCCTCCCTCATTTTATAGAATTAATGCTGTGAGAGGCAAGTGCAGCCTCCCTGAAGCTGGAGGATTTAAGCCATAAAGTCACCGAGTTTGGTGACTAGTTTCAGTTTGCTTCTGGTTTCCAGCGGTGACTTGCAGAGCATGGACTGCTCGGAGTGCTCACCTGAACTGAACATTTGGTTTTTGTTGCTGCATCTTGTGCCTCTCTGGACAGCCCCAGCAGAACACCCGTGTCCTGGGCTCAGCTCAGGTGTGTCCCCAGCCCACAGCACCTCCTGGCTGTGCATTAATGGAGAGTTTCTGTCTCGCTTTGCCCTCAGCCGTGCCGGTTCTCCCCGCTGTGCTCGGCTGCGGACGGCGCGGAGGACAGCTATGTGCCCATGCGGCCCAGCACCTCTCCCTCCGACTGCTCCCCTGATGGATACATCCCCATGAGCCCCGCCTCAGCCACCTTCACCTTCCCCGTGGTCAGCACTGAAAAACTCACCAGCCCTCTGCCTGAGCTTCCCTCCGACGTGGAGCCCCCTCCAGTGAACCGGGACCTCAAGCCTCGGAGGAAGTGTAAGCCCAGACCTAAAGTGCAAAGCCTGGGGGGGTTCTGGTGGTGGGGATGTGGGTGAGCTCCTTTGGTAGTGTCCTTGGCATGTCTTAAAGCAATTCCCTCTCTGGAGGAGGGGTTGAAATGCTGTGTGAGTGAGTTACAGCCTGGGATGTGCTTACAGGGTGGTTTGTGAGTGGAGGAAGAGCTTTCACGGCTGCTGTTGCAGTCACAGCCCAGGTGGCTGCACAAGCACAGTGCCTGGCTTTTCCCTGTGGCTGCAAACAGCCAAAGTAGCCTGGGAGAGAGCAGATGAAATCCTGCCACTCTGAAGTACCTGTACTCCTGTCTCAGCAGCTCTCTGACCTGCCAGGAATGGGACATCCAAACACTCAAGTATTTGAGTAGTTGAGTACTTGTGTTGGCTATTGGTTGAACCTCTGTTGGGTTAGTTAGCTGCCTTAGTTTAATTAGGGATTTTCTGCAGATGCTTTTGTTGATGGTAGCTTTCCACTCCTGGTTTTCATGGCATGTTTGAAATCTGGGTTGCACTTCCAGAGAATATACTGAAGACAAAATTCAGCTTTGAAGAGGAGAAATTGCCTAAACCTAGCCCATGGTAAAGCTCCTAGGGTTGCAGAGCCACAGGGTTACTCAGAAATTGGTTCAGGCAGTGCTGCAGTGAAGTGGGGACAGACATTTGGACCATTGCCATGAAGAAAGGCAAACTCATATCCTTTCTTAAAAGGTTTTGAGAATGGTGGGCACATGTGCATTGAGTATTGACAGGAATGATCCTGATCCCCATGTATAGGACATTTTTGTTTAGAACAGAATCCAAAACCTGCTGTAACCTGTGGGCTGAACCAACCTCTCCAAGGCAGCATATCCACAGCATATTTGGGACAAGTGTATGTATCTTGTGCAGCATTTGGTCTCTTTATGCCCACTATATTTATTCTGTTATTTTAGGGTAACTGGGGGACTTTGCTTCCCAGCACTGACCTAAGAGGTCATTTGTTAGTGATTTGTTACTGATTTCTGTCTTGGTTATGCTCTGTGAAATACTCTGTTAGTTTCTTGCTGTTAATACAAAACTGCATTTTTCTAAGCAGTCTGCACTTTTCATTGAGAACAGTTCCTTTTGTGTTTACCTGCAGCACGACCCCCTCCTCTGGACCTGAGGAACCTCTCCACAATCCGGGAGCATGCTGCTGTGACCAGGATGTGGACTGTGCCTTAGTAAGTCAACCAGAAACCTGCAATTCCAATCCTCTGAGCATCAGCGTGAAGCAAGAGTTTAAAATAACTTATCCCATCCCGCAAGAAAGATTCCTGGCAAAGTCCACACAAACAAAAGGTTCCCCAAGGTTCCTTTCAGCATCCCCCAGGTTTTTGCTGTCTCCAAAAAGCAGAGCTCACAATGGGCTGCTCCAGAGTATTCAGCATCATGATTTGAAGGTTCCTTTTAAACAGCCTGGAGCTGCTCTGCACTCTGCTGTGGCTGCTGTGAGGGCTAAAAGCTTGGCTTGCCTAAACTGTGATGGAGCCATTTTTGCTCCTGAAAATTAATATAGCAAAGGAGACCCAGATCATACAAAGATCTGCCTGAAGTATAGACTGGGTGTAGAATTCTGCACTGCCACAAAGCAATCCAGGCTTGAATTTTTGGTGTGGCCTTTTGGCACTAGAAATCAGTTGTTGGTAAAACAAATGCTTTTGATCCCAAAGGCCAGGTAGTATGAGCTAGATGATGCTTTTGGGTTCCCAGGGCAGCAGAAGACTCACCTTCAGGGAACTTGTGAGCAGGAGAGGACTTCAGCCTGCTGGCTGGGGGGGTCTTGGCACACAAAAAAAAAAAAGGAGCTATGCTGAAGTGTGCGTGCAAAAGCCAGAAATTCCCATCAGCTCCTCTGCACACCCCGGGCACTCCAGGAAATGTGAGGTTTTGCTGGCATGAGTGCCAGACAGGGCATTTCCACTCCCCCATTTCAGGCTGTCAGGTAAAGGGCAAAAGAGACACAAGGTGAGCAGTTTCTCAGCTGCAGAGCCCTCTCTCACATGCACTCCAAGGCTGGTAAAGCCCCTTGGTGCTGCCTGTTAGGGAAAGGCACTAGCCTGCCTCCCCAGCACCCCTGCCAGAGCACTTGGGTTAATCAGTGCTGGCACAGGGCAGAGTCCTGAGGGACAATGGGCTCAGGGTGAGTTTGCATGTTTTACACTAACCAAAATAAAAAAAGTTATGCCCAAAACTAATACAGCAAAAGGGATTGTGCTGTCCATGCTGCACAGAGAGGCCACCTAATTTCCTATTAACCAAGCCCATTGTGCTTGCCTGTGGTAATTTATCCACCGTGCACCTCTGAGGGTTGTTGTGTTCATGGGATGGATTTCCTTGTGCAGGGGCTGAGTCACAGCCACCTCCACAGCACGGGTGGCAGGTGTTGACACTGTGCAAAGCCAGACCAAGCTCCTCTGCATGTGCCTCCAGCAGCTGATAAATTCACATCAGGCTCCAAAATGTGGATACCTGCCCCCATTATTACCCAAATGAATGATGGCTCTGTGCCCCTTGGTACAGAATTGCTTCAATGTTTTACGCTTTCTGTTGTACCAGATAGAAAACTTTCATAAATCCCAGAGGAAAAATATCAACAAAATCAGTCAGCAATATAGCACACTATTTCTAGAGCTAAGGAGTGGCTTTGGACATCCTCCCCATAAAGGCCACAGGCTTAGTGTGATTTTATTCACCATATGGACTGTTTGAGGCTTTGGCTTCATTTCAGTGCATCTGTAAGATGCTTCTTTAACCTCTCCTGTGTTTTCCTTCATAGCAATCGAATGAGCTTTATCTCACCAGAAAGAGACGGTATTAATTCAGCAAGAATATTTGCCAATTCAGTTTCCGGGGAAGAGGAAGAAAGTTACATTCATATGGTAATGTCATTTTCACACAGCCATCCTTTGCTTTATCCTGCTCTGTCACATTGATGGAGAATGCAGAAGTTTGTTTTCTAAGGGGAAAAAAAAAGTTGAGGAGGTTTGTCCTTTGCCTTCTGGTTTGTTTTTTCTTTTTTCAAATGGTGAGATGGTTTTAAAGCAAAGACACTGGGCCCAATTTACAGAGAGATAAGGGAAGCCCTTTTCCTGCTCTGCAGGACTCAGCTGTTCGCCCACGAATGTTGCTGAGCAGTTCCAAGAGATCACAGGGATCAGCCATATTTACATGAGAACTCACTAAGACAAAGGAAAATTAAATCTTTTCACCTTTTAAAAAGTGTGCCTTGCAAAATCTCCTAGGAAATAACAGCAAGCCGTTAGTGCACTTCCTAGAGAAACACACCAAATATTGTGCAGGAACAGAACTCCCATTAAAGTCTCATTGCTTCTGCTTTGGCTGGTGGCACTAACCCCACTTCCCATGGCATGAAAGAAGAACATCTGGCTTTGTGGCTTCCTTTTTTTTCATTTACTCTTTAGCCATATCTCGCAAAAGATCAGAATCTTGTTTTACTTCGAATTTTACGTGGAAATGGATCTCAAATCCATTCATCTGAGTCAGTGTCTACAGGTCTGCTCCACAGCCAAAGCCCAATACCAATAGCTGTGAAAATATATTGCAAAACTGACCACAGCCTCCATTTGAACCATAGTTTCAAATTTTAACCCACATGTTTACCAGACTGAAATCTGCTTGAGAGGGCAGTTCCAGTTGTAACCAGTCCCCATTTGATTTTTCTAGTCTAGGAAAAGCCTGTCATACATTTGTGGTTTTCTGTGATTTTATGAGAATAATTTTCAGTTTCTAGATTTGAACTGAATCTTCACAATTTCTTAAAATTCATTCAATGAGGATGTTTAAGTGAGCACCCCCTGAAAATCTGAGGGCTTGGCTTGAGAAGCTGGGCACAAGTCCTTGTTGATAAAATTGAGTGTAAATCATCCTGTTTTGTTCGTTTCGCCAGAATTATCAAAAGAAAAAGAGACTCACGGTTTCCTTATTCACAGTTATCAATGTTATTTGGTTAGTGACCAAATGCCCCCTTGGCAGAGAAAATTATGTGAGCCTTGACTGTTCTCATTCCCACTCTGCCAGGCAAATCTCCCAACTCACACTGTGATCCTGTTTCCTTCCAGGATCATGTTTTTAGAGCATTAAAAGTTTTTCTTCTTTCCTGACAGGAACACAGACAGGCCACATCTCCATACAGTGGTGCTTTCCCATGGACAAGGAAATCTAACCTTGATTACTTAGCACTGGATTTTAACTCTGCTTCCCCATCCCCTGTGCAGAAGGTACGAGCCACCTGAAAAACCCCACAGCCTCCTGTCCTTTGGTCTGCTGGGAGGAAATCTAGGCCCAGGGTCATACTGTGCTAGGTGCCCCAAGTGCCATGGTGAGGGCAGTGGGGTTTCCAGCTGACTGTATTTGTGTCAGGCTCAAGATTGATGTGATAAAAGCATGGTGGGGGCGCTGACAAGGTGTCCTTAGTGACACTCACAGGGATGCTGCTAACACAAGCTCAGGGGGGTGAGACTGCACTGGGAAATGCAGCCATGAGGGCTGCTGGCCAAGTGGGTTGATGCTTGCAGGATCTCTGCATGCTCCTTCATTTTTATCAAGTTTCCATGAAGCCTTTCCTGCCAGTTTTCCCCCAAATCGCTTTGCAGTAACAAGTTTTCAGCCCGTGATAAATTCACGGGGGTAAAACTGTACCATCTCTTACAATCTGGCAAAACGTGCATCTTGATTCTTGCATCACCAAAACCATCTCAGTTTTCTTTGCAATGCTAAGAAAAGACATTCCTTGTTCCAAAGAACTTCTAACCTGCCCGGGTGGTGGGTAGGTACCACTGCAAAGCAATGAACTGTTGTCACTTTGGATCATTTTATGTCCTGTGTACCATTTTCCCCATCAGCCAATACTCCCAGATACAAGACTCAAGGCTCTGAAGCTTTGGTATTTAAGCCCTCCCTGTGTCTAAAATCAGTTTATATTTTAGATCAGGCTCACTCAGATGAGGAGAGAATGATTATCTGCATGGAAATGGCCAGTACAGCACGTTTCCCTGGCGTGCTGTGCTGGGCTGTGACAGGGTGACAGATGGATAATTACAGCTAAAGCAGGCTGTAAAGCAACGCTTTTGTCAGCTGATGTCACTGTGGGCTTCAAGGTGAAGGGAAGCAATCAAGGAAGGAGGGAAAGGGAAAACAGAAAATCAAGCTTAAGTTTCACTAGCACCCCTTTTCAACCTGAAAATTAAAACACTGTTTTTTTTCCTCTCTGTCCCATAGAAACCTTTTCTGTCTGAGGAACAGAGAGTGGACTATGTCCAGGTAGACGAACAGAAGACTCAAGCTTTACAGAACACTAAGCAGGAATGGACAGATGAAAGACAATCAAAAGTGTAAAGAAGATTTGGGATCTGGAGGGGGTTTTTTTTTGCACTGGAACCACGATGTTAACGAAGCAGCTATCACAATAGAGCTCAGAGGAGGAGAGAGCTGTAAGATGCTTACAGTCCATGGAGGCATTTTTTACTGGAAACCTCTGATTTGAGCTGGAAAAAGGATGTTGTGTGAATGAGTGGTTCACTGATGACTGAAGTAATGCATTAGCCTTTTTCCTGCCCTTACCAGTTATGCTACATGGTACCATTTCCTGGCATGATTCTGCAACGAGTCATACACTTAACATTAACAAATCCACTACAAGTCGTATTAATCTAGTTCGTCCTGCCTTCTCCTTCTGTTGCATAATTCCTAGTTGCTAAAGCTATTTTTTGATATTCCTACAAATGCTGCAGGTGCTCAGAGTGCTTTTGTGGCAGCAGGCACCTGACAGCTTTTGGTGACTAATCAACTAAGGGCTAAAATACGGAAACAATAAAAAGAACTTTTTGAATATATAGTGCTTAAGCAAAGAGAATTTTGAAAAATATTTTTCTCCCCCCGGGTTTAAACATTCTGGCTGTGAGCTGATGGTGTCAGAACTCAAAACAGGACTACGTACCCATGCAACTGGAATGCATGGTCTTTGACCCTCTGGATGAAGGTCGTGCTGTTCAGCTTCTTCCCTCCATTGTGGCTCGTACTTGTCACTTTTCTGTCTGATTCCTACTGATGTTTTCTCCCCTGTCTTGAGAAGTGTCTTTGGCACAGCACAGCGGCTCCTCTGGTAGGAGGCTGCAGCCACACAGCTCTTGGCTGGCCAGAAAAACAGAAAGGGAAGCTGTGAGCCTGTTTCTGCAAGCCTCGGGAGAGCTGGCAAAGGATCAAGACCGCTTTCATCTGCAGGGCAGGAGAAATGCCATTGGAATTGCTGGTAGCAGTCGTCAGGCCGATTGTTTCACTAGACCCACCCCAAAATAAAAAAGCATTAGGAAGTGCAGCGTGCCCTGAGCCTGCCAGAACAGGACAACAATGTGCTCACACAGCGTGGGGACCTCTGGGCTCAGGAAGCTCATCTACCTTGGGACTTGTTACCGGCACTATCTCAGGATAACATGTGTGTACAGTTTATAAAATATTTCACTTGAAACGCTTGGCTGCCGTCTTTATTTTACAGAGCCAGACTGGTGGGAGCAGGCAGTGATGCCGAGTGACCCACACTGGATTTGGGCTCACAGGCTTTGCTCCTGTAGATGAGTCCCAGTAGCCATAAGAGGTCTGATCCCATCAACACAGACAGACAGACAGACAGATTTCTCCTCTGGCAGTGCCAACTCTCTGGCCTCCCTTCCTGTGCCTGTTGTTACCACCTTGCATTGCTGTAACCCATCCTAAAAATTCTGATCTACCAACAGAGGTCAGAGAAATGTCACTGCAGAAACCATTTCAAGGCCTTTCAAGGCTCCTCCCTACAGCCCGTGTGCTCCCATCGTTCTGGCACCCTGGGAGGGGGAGAGGCAGCAGAGCTAACAGAAACACAGTTTTCCTCCTACCTCAAGAGAGTTGAAGGGCTTGCAAGTCTCAGTGGTTTTGTAGCCCAGCCCCTGGGGATCTCGGGTGACCAGGATCTCACTGGGTTACCCTGCAAGAACGAGGTTCACCGGCACCTTCACTGACTGGGGCAAACTGGGCACGAAGTGTCCCGGACCAGAGCTGCTTGGAAAACCTGGGTTAGTCCTGCACGTTGCTGCCCTGCTGTTCCCTCCTGCTCTGCTTCTCCCCCTTCGCAACAAAGCTCTCAAATGAAAGTTGATGGCCATAAAAATATTGAAAATAATTACGACTTTTCCACGTATGCTTTGTCTGATGTGAAATTTAGTTTGTTGAAACTCGGCTGCTCTGCCCTCCAACTGATTGAGCAGAGCTGTGAGCGCCCATGGGAGTGATCCTGTGACAGGGGCAGGGCGTTTGGGGAGGAGGCAGAGGAGATCTGGACTTGTACAGAGGTGTCAGAGAGAGGGAAGCATGGAAGGGCCGTGAGACCTTTGCCTTTCTGCTCAGAAGAATTGCCTTTCTTTCCAAGTGTGCAAATAGCAGAACGATATGTTGTAACACAGGTGTTATTCTGTGTTGCTGAAAGCTCTTGGTATGCTCTGATGTACTGAAAGGGTTGAAAGACCAGCTAAAAAGTGTTTTAAATTACAGACAACCTCCACAAAGGGTGAGTGAAGTTATGTTCTGCTGCTGCAGATCCCGGATTGCAGATCAGAGCCACACACAGATCAGCTCGTGTTTGACTGCAGTGTTTCCTTTCACACTGTCAGAAAATCCTCTGAAGTGGAAAAAACACCAAGTTATCGGAGGCAACTGACTCGCTTGTTGTTCTGGTTTATTGTAGAAATATTTAAATTTCAACAAACCTGGTTAACGGATCATTCAGGAGTTTAAAGGAGAAAAGGATTTTTACTGCCCTAAAAGGACATAAGCATTTAGCTTGACTGGGACTGTCCTCAGATCAGAATGGCCCCTTTCAACTTCCCGTGTCCCCTGCTTGCCCTCACAACACTCTTATCTTGATCAAATGCTGCTGCTGGTTTCTAACTTTCACTTTTAACTAAGAGCTAAGTTTGAGGGTTTAATGCAATTTTTCATGCAACCTCTGTTTCCACCTGCTGCTCCAGGGCCCGTGACATACATTCTCCTGCAAGTACAACACATGAAACAGGAGCAATTAAAAAAATACTGGGGAAAAAAACAATTAAAAGCAGACCAGTCTTTCTCAGTCCTTTTTTTCTTTTGTTTTGGTCAAATTCCACAATACTTGAAAGAGGGTAAAGAGGAGGAGGATGGTGGGAGGAAGGCCAAATCTGCTGTGGCCACCTCACCACTGAGGATTTGGGTGTGAAGGGAGCTGCAGCAACCATGACTGACAAACCTGTGGGCCAGAACCCATCCAGCCAGCTGGTGGGAGTGGAGGAGTGTTACAGAGCAAAAAGGAGTTACTGTTCAGTTGTCTGTTCTCAAATCCTAATCCTTTGGCCAAGGAGGAGAGAAAACCTGAAAACTGAGTCAGGTTTTCTGAAAATACAGCCCAGACCAGAACCCTTGGTTAGTGCTGGCTCTGGGGCCAGCCAGGCACACTCCTGATGGTGTCCTCTCTTTGTCATGGGTTATTTGCAGGTATTTTCTTCAAAAGTGTGGTGAGAGCTGATGCAGAGAGAGGCTCTTCACCTAAAAGAGCACAGAGTGGCCACTGGTCCCTTGGCAAAGTGCTGAGGGAGTTGGCATTGCCCGGCCCAGGTGTTGTAGTGCCTTCTCCAGCACTGCTGGGGCCTCTCCCTCGAAAATGGGGAGAGTGCTAAATGAGCACATTAATTGGAAATGTCACCCTGGATGAGGCTTGGTTGCAGGATGAGGTGGAAAACAACCAAGCTCAGTGGTTTGAGTGCTGTGGTTATTGTTGGGGCCATCAGCTGGATGTGTTTAATATGGCCTTACTCTGTCCTTCAGTGACCCCACATCTGACCAAGGCCTAGCAGGTCCACAGCTCATTTGCTTTTTGGACTAAACTGCATTTTAATTTATGACAGGAGGCAGCATTAATTTCCTTACTGGCAGAAATGGAGACTTGAGCTGAGAAATGCCAGCAGCCACGTCAGTGGAGCGAGGTGTTTCCAGCCAGCTCACTCTGCCAGTGGTAGCACCTGCTTTCTTCATTGTCACTAACTCCATCCTAGATGTAGATTTTGGAGTTGCATTCAGCTGCAGGGATTCAGAAGTTCAGTAACTCAAAGACCATCAGATGCTGTGATGAGAATGAAGCACAGGGCAATGCCTTCCCTTTGTCCCCCCTGTTCCGCAAAACTCGCTCAGGTTTTAAAAAAAAAATAAAAGCCACCAAAATAGCAGACATTTGCCATGTCAAAGCCAGGATATTTTTTTTGTTTTCAAATAAAAATAAACTTGTGCAAATTAAGCATTATGCTTTTTTTTTGTATTTGTAAATCTGTGGGAAAGCATTAAACAGTCATCTCTGTTACGAAGGGACAAGTCGTTGCTGGAGGGAAGGGGCTCACCTTCCTCATGTTTCATTGTAATGTTTGGTGTATATATTTGCACATTAAACTGTGTCTTTTTTTCTAATAAATTAATATAAAAGGTAGCTGTGATCTTTAATTATTTTGGTAAGTGAAGGTACTCATGAGATAAGCTCCCACATTTTTCATTTAATGCTTTTTTTCCATTTTTTAATTCTCTTATCAGGCAGTGACACGTTCACATAAAATATTTGGATGCAAATTCAAACAAATTTGCAAACAAATGTCCTAGGCCTGTGTATCAGGGAGATTATTTGCAGAATAACAAAGAACTCTGGAGTTGTGACTTGGACTCAGGTGTGTGTCCTCCTGGGACAGGGTGAGCTGCAGCCCCAATTCCTGCTGCCACAGCCAAGGGGAAGGAAGGGGCCACAACTCCCGACCCACCAAACACAAATTTATTCAGCACACGCTCCGGGCTTGCATACAAAGACTAGCTGTTATTTAACCTGGTGGTCAAATTAATGGTTAATTGCTCTGTGCTGAGGAGTGGAGTTGCTGGTAATACAATTTCCACATGCAGCAAGGTGAGGACGTGGGATCCTTTCAGTGTGCACATCTTGGGATGTGGAAGATGAGACAGGGCGGCCCATGGGAGCAGAGCTGAGCAAGCCTTGCTAATTCGGAAATCGTTTATTTATTGCCTCAGGCTAGTGGCACTTTTGGGTCTGCAGGCTTTGTAACTCTGGCAGGAGAGCCGGGGCCGTGGATGGAGGGAGGTGCAGTGCTCAGACAGCCACGGGGGGAAACTTGGCTGCACAGCTCAAGACACACAGACACGTGTGACTCGGATAAGCCCCTGCCTGCAGCCTTGATAGAAGGGGACTCGGTGACATTTTGTGTTTAGTCTTCCAGGGAGGGCAGGTCAGACAAATAAAAGGTCAGATAAAGGCTGACTGCCCGTTCACAGCTCTTCTGTGTCCTCTGCCCAGCAGAGCAGAGCCCTTGCATCAGAGAGCACTTCCCAGAAAAGAACTGCACCTCCTCCCAGAGCCTGGGGGGGAAAAACTGCATCAAAGCCACCATCAGCCCTGCCACCATGGAGTGAGCCAACAGCTCTCCAACTTCTCACACCTCTGTGCAAAATACTACAGCGATTGGATGACAATAATAATAATAATAATGTGAGAAAACCGTCAGCAAAGTGTCTGGATATGTAAGCACTTGGCTCTAGAGTGGCTGGCCCTTCTAGTTACATCTGTAATTTCAAACCACATCAAATACTTCCCTGAAGCAAAAAGCCACAGAGCAGCCAGCCAGGTAGCAAAACCAGGTCATCTTCATGGGGTATGAAAAACAAACCTCTCCAAAAAGGCAGCAATTCCCTATCAGAGAATCACAGAATCACAGAATATACCTTGAGTTGAAAGAGACCCACAACAGACACTGAAGTCCAGCTCCAGGTCCTGCCCAGCACAGCCCCAAGGACAAGGACCACATCATGTGCCTGAGGGCATTCTCCAAACTCTTCTGAGCCCCAGCAGGCTGAGCTGAGCCCAAAAAAAAGGCTCTGGCAACCTTTTTCTAATATCCAACCTCTCAGCCCAGCACTTTTTTGTCTCTTCAACTCTTTTGGTTAAAGTGCAATTGCTTTGGTCTTTTTTAGCTGAAGCTGCTCAATAGAGCATCTGCCTTAGAAACAGGAATTCCTTCGTAGTCCTTGGGCTCTGGATCAACTCAAGGCCACAGTGGTATCTCATTTCTCTCCAGGAGATCTCCAAGAGTTTTGGCAATGGAGCCATACTTTGCTTCCAATTTTTCATGTGGGCTTTGCAGGACAGTGACTCCCCCCAGGCCAGTGGCAGTAGCAGAAACAACACTGAATTTGTGCGGTCTTGGCCCTGCACTTTTGCTAGCAAGTTATGCAGGCTTCACACTTCACACTGTGTTTTGACAGGTCTGGAGATCTGCATTTCCCCATCAAACGGCATCTAAAGCTCATCCTGCAGTTGTTTAGGGCCGAGAGTGCCGAGGGACTGGGCTGCGGGGTTATACATATTTATGGGAGCACACTGGGAGCCAGGGGCACCACATCCAGACAAAGGAGGCACTGGCAGAGGCTCAGCCCGTTCCCACCTGGGGAGCTGATCCCCGGCCCTGTTGTAATGCAGGAACGAGCAGGGAGCGACCCAACCTTTCACTCACTGTCCTGTTTTGTTCTGCTTTGATTTTCCTTTCACATCCGATTTTAGCATAAGCTCATTGTTAAGCAGCCCCAACATCCTGCTCTGACAGCTTTCAGATCTTGGCATTTCAGATCTCGCACCACTGTGGAAGAGCCTGAAAAGCCCTCGCTCTCTGGTGGGCTCACACCGGGGGCTTTAAAGCTGTGAGCAGTTTGAGGGGGTGTTTTCATTGCATGTGTTCGCGGTGGTTGTTGCAGTTCAGTTTGTGCCTTCTTTCAGAAACGCTCCATTCTTTGTCCGGGAGCTCAGCTTCTTGGAATTGCCTCTGACTATGCTGCTGTCTTCAGAGGGCTGGGTTTGCTACTGCTGCCATCGTTTCTTACCATCCTTCCCCACAGGACCAGCATGGGGGAGATCTGCTCTGTTATGTTCCCCCAGAAGGGAAAAATCCACAGATCCCTCCCATTCTGCCACCTTCTCCAGGAGACTGTCACTCTGCCAGCGTTTGGGTTTCTCTGGGAAGGCACGGAGTGTTTTGTAGAGTTGCACAATAACGAAAAGGGCAAGACGTCAAATAGAGGCAGCACTGGCAGGTGTCTGCAAGCACTTGAGGAGGTGCCAGAAGGCAAACAGAGCTTTTTCCCTTTAAATTTCCAGATCAAAATTTAGGACAAGCTTTAAGTGCAACCTTTTATACAGCCTGAAACTGAGAATTCCTCCACAGAAGGACATGGAGCATTGAGCACCACAGGGATTGGTAGAACCCCTGAGGTCTCCATAACTCCTCAATGTCTCTGTTTAGCATTAATGTGGCTTTCAGGAAGCAGCCAGGCTTACCAGAAAACGTTTCCAGAAGGAGTCTAGTGGGGTTTGGGTGTCCTCACCACAGTGGCATCCCTGCCCACAGCCCCAGTTTGAGTCTCTGAGCTGTTCCCCCTCAAACCTGAGCTGTGAGATCCCTGCCCACAGCCCCAGTTTGTCTCTGAGCTGTTCCCCCTCAAACCTGAGCTGCCTTAGGACATCCCCAGCAGGGTCTGGTTACCCTGACCCAGCTGTGCCCAGCTGCAGCACCCCAGGAACACACTGACCCTCTCCTGCCTCCTGCTGCTGCTTCTCCTGCCAAGCAGCCTCACATCCACAGGGCTGTGCCTTGGGGCCCCAAAAATTCCCAGGCTGAGAGATTTGCCCTGTGGCCAAAGGAGCAGGTGACTCAGACAGTCACATCTGAGGGTATGTTCATTCAGACTAGGAACAATTTATTTCAAAGCACTGAGCAAGCCCAATGTACTGACACTGGCAAATGAAGCTCCCCCAGAACGTTAAGGGCTTCCCAGGAGAAAATTTATCTGGCTTTTGGTGTAAATTTCATCCATGAAGATGAGGCAGGCAGCAGGACAGCAGGGCAGGCTGTTTACAGTTCAAAACGAGAGACGTCCTTTTGAAAGTGTTTTTAAAATAAAAAATAGAAGATTCATCATTTCTCTGGTTTAACTTCCTCCCCAGTTAGTCAGAAATCATCAGGAAATGGCGCTGAAGGAAATCCATGCTGTTCTGCCTGGTCAGCACAAGGAATGTGCTCCTCAGAGGACAGTGCTGGGGGGGCTCTGCCTCTGCCCAGGCAACGCACCAGACACAGCTCAGGAGTGAACTTACATGACACGTGAAGACAAAATGACAGGGAGGAAAAATAAAGATGGATTTCCACGGCCAGCACACCCAGAATCTGACTTCTGCACCAAATGAAAATTTGGAATAACTCCAGAAATGTCAGTAATGCTTTTTTCCTTGTTTATATATAGGAAAAAAAAAAAAGGCACATTTTACCATCCATAAACCTCTTCAGACTTTTCTCTAAAAAGCTCTGACTGTTAAATGACACCCAAGGCTCAATGAATACATTCATTTCTGCCGCAGACCTGCCTATCTCTCTGTGCTCCTCTCACCAGTGACCATTAATCCTTCCACAATCCACAGCTGGACTGGACTGGCTTAAAAAGTGCTTGAATGCACTGGTTTTTTACCTTCAGCCTCTGTGGGTCAAGTTTGGGAGGAAAGGGTGTTTTGGTGTTATTCCATCAGCTACTGGTTACCTGTACATTTGTGGCTGGAAAAACAGAGATGTGTAAGTGAAAGCACCAGCCCTTTCCACTGGAAATGTGACATTAATCCTCCTAAAGAGCTCTTGCTAACTCTGCTGACCACAGTTCACTGGAAGAAACGGAGGGAGGAGCACAAAAAGTGCCTGGTCTGCACTGGGAGGTGAGAAACGTGCAGGAGTTGGGGGTGAAGAGAAGAGAAGAACAGCTGCACCCATGAGATTACTTTTTTATTTATTATTTATTTCCATCCTGCAGATGAAACACTGCATAGAAAAGTTGAGTAGGTGAAAAACCCCAAACCTCACTTATACAGGCCAGTACAAAGTCTGGATCTTTTTTAGGAAGAGATCACAGAATCACAGAATAAGCTGAGGTGGAAGGGACCCACAAGGACCACTGAGTCCAACTCCTGTCCCTGCACAGGACCATCCCCAAGGGTCACACTGTGCCTGAGAGCATTGTCCATGTTGCTGTTCAGAGCTGTACCTGCTCTACATTATTCTGTATCAGTGATTTGGCTCTCCCACCACTCTTTAGCTCCCATTTGTGCTTCCCCTGAGGAGACAGACACTGCCAGGCTCACCCTCATGGTGTCACAGAGAGCAGAGCCTGACCCTGGCTGCTCCAAAGCAGACACAGAGAATCAGCTGTGCCCCAGCCTGTGTCCACACTGCACACTCAGAAAGGGAAAAAGAGTCCTGAAATGCACCTTGTGTTTATCAGGGTTATTTTTGCTGTGGGTGCCTTCCCCTCCCAGGGAAGCAGCAGGTTCAAGGAGCTCTGTGGCATGAGGAAACCCTCGAGGTCCTTCTGGCAGGGAAAAGCTCAGCATGGAGCCCGTGCCTGGCTGTGGGAACAGCTCTGAGTGCCCACCAGCCTCCAGCATGGGGAATTGCCTTCGCTGGTGTAGAAGCCCTGACCAAACTCTGTGGATCTAGAGGAAAACACACCCAGCTGCTTGCACCCTGGGGAAAAGTCTCAGCCTTGGACCTGGAGGAGGGAAACCTGCAGCCTCAGGAGGAGGCAGAAAAAATCCTATTCCACCAGAAGCTTTGCCTGCAAGTGCTGTGCCTTAGCAGCTGGTGGGATGTGCTTTCACAACAGCCTTTTAACTCTGAATGGTCAGAAAATACTTGAAAATAACCAGGTTTCTCTGATAGCTCTGACACTTGCACTGCAGCCAAGCGGAGTCCTCTGCCTGGGAAACGCTGATGTAAAGGTTTCCTGGTGCTGCAGAGCAGCGTTCAGTGTGAGATGGGATCAGTAACTCCAGCCCAGGGTTGAGCAACCTGTTTGTAAAATTGTGATGTGGCCACTTCCCCGGGGAGGGGCTCATTCCCCTCCCCACAACCCCCCAGCACAAAGGGCCAAGGGCAGGGCAGGCAGGGGAAACCCAGCGAGGAAAGCTGCAAGGCACAGGGTGAGACAGTGCCCAGCCAAATGCAAACCCTGCCCCGCTGTGCCTGATGCCTTCCTGCTGCTTCCACCGGGAAATTACAGCCCAGGAGCCTCCAGGGCATCCAGTCCCGCTTTGCTGGGAGGTGGGCAGCAGCTTTAGGTGTCCAAAGATGTCCCTGGCTAAGTGGGGTAGGAGCTCAGGGCGACACAACTTCCACATCCCAAAAACATCACCTTTTATTTTGGCTCGGAAAGCATGCAAATATCTGTCCTTCTAAAGGTCTAGAGATAATCCTTGTCTGCTGTTCACATCACGAGTGGCCTGGCAGCTGTCACCCCAAACAGCAGAGGGGAGGAAAAAAGGAAAATACTTCAGTGAAAGGAAGCGCTTGGTGCTGGCAAAGACTTTCAGGGATTGTGGGATATACTTTGTGCTGTGATTGCTTTTTTTTTTTTAACAACCAGCCCTGGCCATGAGCTCCCTCAGTTTCTGCTTAAGCAATAGCCAGCAGTGGTGGCTGTGGTGGGTTTGGACTCTGGGAAGACAGATCATGTCAATAGCTAAGGGCCATTAGTCTTGCTCAACAGCTGAGGGCAGCTTGAGCATGTGCCAACCAAAACACGGCTGGAATGTAAATATGACCATAAGTCAGTCATCTCCCTCCATAAATAGCAGGCAGCCCAGGGCCTGTGGAGCTCTCCTGCATCACAGCAGGCTGCAGGACTAGAGCTGCCCCCGAGTAGGAACACCTACTCCTCCAGGCTGAGAGAATCCTTGTGGTATCAGATGAACTGAACTAAGAATAAGTGTGCTGAAACTTTGAAACCTTAGCTAAGTGTTACAAACAATCGGTTGGGCACATACAGTCCTTCAGACATGAACCAGCCACCCAGTCTGTGTCTGTGTCTGGACACAGCTGCACACAGACCCCCCTGAGAAGGGAGTTTAGAATGAATGCAAGGGGTCCTTCTTGAATCTCGTGTCTCCCTGACACTTGTGGCTCAAGCACACCTTGCCATATTGCTACTTCTCCCTTCCAGGTGAAGCTTCTCACTCCATCTGTGACACAAACCTCAGGAAACATCACGAGGCAAAACCGGAGGGGAGAGAGAGAGAATTGTGGATTTTGTGGATTTCTTTTGGCCAGTATCTCTCTCTTCTCCTTGCAGCCAAGACCTGGGGGTGCAGGTAAGCCCAAATCCAGCTTCTCCTGCTATCAAGGCAGGGAAGAGGAACAGCTTCCACTGCCACCTTAAATGATGATCTTCCCTCTTAGCTTGTGAAACCTTTCAGGGGGAAGTGGTCGATCTCAAGCTGTTGTTTGGAGTCATTTTCAGAGACATCTCCAAATAGATGTTACCCCTCAGTGCTGAAGGAGGCATTTCTTAGGAAAATAAACAGAATGCTGTTACCACAGACCACATTTTGTTGATGATGGTGCTGAAGGGGATGAAGTTCAGCTCCCTGCACACCCACGTGTGCCCACAGCACGGGGAAACAAGTCCAGCAGTGACTCGTGGAGCCTTGGGCAGAGCTGAGGGGAAATCCAGGACTCAGGCCCTGCAGTTAAAGCAATTCACCTAGATTACTTCTCATAAAAGGGCAGGGTTCCTGGGGTCAGGGATTTCAGACAAATAAGGTGCAGCCACCTGTAAATTTTGCTCCTGTTTCCTGATCAGGTCAGTGAAGGATGACTACAGCCAGGTTTTCATGTTGTCTGTGGGATTCCCTGCAATATTGCTCATCAGTTTTTGGTCTGCTGGAAGCGGCCACTACTGCAGAACTCTGCTGGGACTGGTGACACCAACTCTGCAGTGCCACTGCTGCTGTCACAGGGTTCTGGCCCACAGCAAGGCAGAGGTGTGAGCACTGCACGAGCTGGAAATGTCTTGGTACAAATATCTCCCCTGCAGTGTCCTGTCCTTGTCCCAGGGAGATAACCAGCAGTATCTGTGCCCAGGCACAGGCTGCTCTGAGCCTGGCTGCACCGGCCACGGGGTGGGAACCTACCAACACCCAGAGTCTTTAAGGTGGAAGGGCCCCAGACTGCACCACATCTGTCCTCTCCTTGACACTTTTGCATGCAAGAATCTTTGCAGTCTCTGTTTTTGTCATTTTTGCAGCGTTTTACCTTCTGAAGCAGGCAGAAAATTGTCCATGTTAATGTAGCAGTTTTTTTACCCTTTGGCACTGGCATTTCTGTGGTTGCTGGATGGTTCCCCATGGCAGGTGGTGTTCCTGGGCCCAGAGTCTGAGAAACCCATCACCCCAGGAACACCCATCGAAGCTAATCCTGCTCTGATGTTGGCCCATTCCAAACCCGCGGGGTCCCTCGGGGGTGGGTGGCACCCAGGTGAAGGATGCTGATGGTGTTTGCAGTTATCACCCTCTCTGGCTGCCCAGCAGCCTCTGCAGCCCTCACAGCCCCGTGCCCTTCTCAGCTGCTGCCTGGAGAAGAGAGTGATGCCATTTCCTTCAGGAGCTCAATTCACGGGTAGCCCTGCTGTGTCCTATCAGCTCTCCAGTGGGGTTTTGCTGTTCCCCACATGCAGGGACACTGTGGCTTTCCTGGGGATGAAGAAAAGGGACACAGAAACTACCATCACCTTCTCTGGTACATCTGCTGGGTGCAGAAAAAGACTTCCTTTTTTTGCCTATGACTGTGCTGCCCTGGTACACCAACCCCAGCCCCGTGTGAGGAATGGAAGGCTCATCCATCACTAAAGATGGTGTGTGTACTTGCATACTAAACCCCACACTTGCATTCATCAGAGAAAAAAAAAAAAGCTGTCAGAAGTGGGGGGTCATGAGGGGTTGCCAGTACCCCCTTTCCATTTTTGCTGATTAATTTTATACACAGAAGGGGAATTCTTGCAAGAAAACCCCACGACTGTGGTTGTGCTGTGACGTTTAAGGGTGTGGGGATGACGAAACCCAGGGGAAGAGGGGATGTTGTTGAATAGGGATGACGGTGTAGTTGGAGAACACAGCACACGGCTTTTGAGCAAACAAATGTCTCTGCCACTCACTCAGCCTGCACAACCTTAACACTTCAAAAAACAACAGGAGCCAGAGCGGCTGATTGTGATGCAAAGGCCAATTCATAGCTGTGAAAGCCGTAACGACGGGCAGCTAATAAACATTTCCATATGTTTCACAAAGAAAGGTGAAATAAACCCATGCTTGCCGAGAGCAAAGCGTGTGCAGGGGCTTGTGCTGTTAACACCTCTGTGTTCCACACTTCGGAAATGTGCGCGAAATTTGGCTTTCAGCAGCAGCCGGAGCATCCTTGTGCCCGCTGCCGGCGGAGCACAGGGCGCTGTCCTGTGCTCAGCATTCCTGTGCCCTGAAACATTTCCAGCCCTTGACATTTTTGTCTCCCCCAGGCAATGGGGTGGGTAACAAAACTTCGCCTCCTTAGCGCTGCTGCTCAGCGAAACCGGCTCTTCTACAGCCGATACCTGGTACACCCATGGCTTGTGTGGAAAGAAAGGACGAGCACAGAAAGGAACGTGGCACTGTCGGCTTGGCTGACTTTCTAAAAATACCACGCTCAGCTCTGTCATCCCCACGCTCAGCGCAGCAGCTTCTCCCGACCCTGCCAGGCTGGTGGGATCTGATTTTCAGCGTTTTCCTGTGAGTTCACACTCCATCCGTCCCCTCCCCAGTAATCCTTGAGCCCAAGACCCACCTTATTTTCAAAGAAGTGCATGCCTTGCTTGCAAATTTTGTGAGAGCAGGTAATCGGGCTGAAAAAAAGAGGCAAGAGAATGAATTAAACCCTGGGAAAAAAAAAAAAAACTTGAATGGGACTCGGTGGCTATTAGACACCAGAAAATCCACTCTTCACTTGAGGTTTCTCTCTCATGTGGATTCATTGGTGTTTAATATGGCATGAACTTCCAGTTGAGTTTTTCCTGTGGTTAGAACGTTCGCAATGTGTGGCTTCTCCGATGCCTTTGAAGCAACAGAGTTGTGCTGCAGCCTTGGAGAACTCAGTCTGCCAGTCCCCAGGCATAAACCCAGAGGAAATCAGTTTATTTATTAGCTCTGTGGCACATGGGGCTGCTGGTTAGGTGCAGCATTTCCCACAGGAACAGGCAAAAGGACAAGTGGCAAAGGCAGGTTGTGCCCATGTGAGAGCACCAACACCAGCTCAGGCTCCTTCCTCCACTGTGAGCCTCTCCTCTGTCCCTAGAGGCTCTCAGTGACCTCTGTGAACACCCCAGTTTGGGTTAAATTCTTAGTGCCTTGTGCTAAATGCTAAATTCAAGTATCTTTATTTGGTTTATTTCAGTTTGTTTTAAAAAAATTAGTCCCACATTTAAAAAAAAGCCATGTCCTGGGCAACTTTGAAACCACTGTGTTTCAATGGCATTGACTTGGTGCTCATTCTATCAGCAAGGTATTGCAAACAAGCATTTCAGTTTCAAAACACTTGTAACTCCACTCTTCGCACCTAATTCTGTTCCTCCCTTTCAGGATCGGCTTTTCAGAGGCTTGTGAGCACTTGGTAACACAGCCAGATGCCTTGATGGCATCTCACAAGTGCCTAGGCTCATTTGTCCAAGCTTTTTTCTGGTTTGTTTGGGGGATTTTGTTGGGTTTTTTGTTGTTTGTTTTTTTTTTTTGCAAATCTATATAAAAGGCATGTGCTGGCTTGCCCTTATCTTCCATTTCACTGGCACACTTAAGGAACCAACATGGAATATTTTCCTTTATAAGCATCTGCAGCTTTGTCCCTATTAATTCCTGCTTAGCCAAATGTCTCATTTTCACTGTTATCTTTTGTTCCCGTTTATTTATTTGGTGTGAAACTAATGCCTGACGGGTTGTAATTTCCAGGAGTGCTTTAAACTGATTTTAATACAAGATTGATTTCCATTGGCAGTTATATTTTTTTGGAGGCTGTGCTGCTAGCTCCTTCCTCTGTTGCCATGGCACAGCCCAATCAGCTCCCCCCCTCATTCTCCCCAAATCCGTTTTCCCCAAGCCAGGTATGCTCCTTTTCCTTGGCAGGGATGGAAACATGGTGAATCTGCCTTGGTCCACAGTTTGTATAATTTTATTAGGCTGATGATTTTAGCTTTCTTGCTTCTGCAGGTTTTATCTGGTCTATAGTTAAAATGATGAGTGTCAGGGCAGGGAATGGCTCTCCTGGTCCTGACCAAGGGTTCTCCAAGCTGCATTCTCTGATGATTCCAAAGCAGCTCCAGCACCTGCATCACACCTTGTCTTGTCACCCCGAGTCACCTGTCACAGACAGGCCCCTGGAATGAACGCCAAGGTGATGGAAACAATGGATCAATACATTGGTCATCTGTCAACCCAAACCCTCTGAAATGTTTGGAGCAGGAGTACAATTCCTCAGGTGACAATGACACTTCTTAAAGTGTCTGCTAATGTCAGCAGTGACTGTCTGTATCAGAACTGCTCGGTGTACACACAAACACATACATATAAGGTTCTGCAAAATAAACAAGGTTTGTCCTGGGACAGTCCCAAAGCCAAAACCGACCTTCCCCCCTTAAACCAAGACTAATCTTCCAAGCCTAAGCCTGGATCCTGAATTTGTATGAGATACCATACTCAGTTCCTGCTTTTCAGAACCCTTCTCATAAACCTACTCAGGAAGTAACAGACCAAACCAGGACAGGCTGGGGTAATTATATTACACCAATTGCATCATATTGGAATATTTATTTTGTCTTCCCTTTCTAAAAAGCATCGAATTGCAATGTTAAACAAAGAAGTCAGGCAGAGGAGACATCAATGAACCTTGGTTAATTGCTCAGCAGACAGAACCAGAACAGCTTCTTCACCAGACAGAAACTCTTTCACGGAGAAGTACTTCAGAAATAAATCAGAAATCTTCTCAAATATGTTGTTATTGACAGCCGTACACCTGCAAAGAACACGAGGAGCCTTAAGGGCCGGAACAGCAACCAGCTGCTGCAATGGGAGCCACAATGGGGAGTTCTGCCTTTCTGCCTCCCAGCAGTTTTTTGCAACTGCGGCATAACTCCAGATTAGTTTTTCCTTCCCTTTCTTTCTTTTCCTCTTTCTTTTCTCTCTTCTCTATACAAAGTCAGCAATTTAGAAGTTCAGACTTCACCAGCAGTCGAGTTTGAGAGGCAGAAGTTGGAGATGGCTGGGAAGAGGAGACAGAGCTCCCAGGGCCAAGCCCTGCCCCAGGTCACTGCTCCTCTGCAGGGGCTGAATGGGAGGGACAGAGGAAGTGTGACCTTCTTCCCTCGTGTGACAGGAGAGGGGAAAACCAGTGTGTGGCTTTTAGCACTCCCACACTGTTCAGCATAAATTTCATGTCTGCGTGGTGCCTGGAAAAGGGACCTAAAGGCCCAGGGATTGTGTACAATTTTTGCATCTGGTAGGCTCCAAAAAGAGCCCTAAGGCAAACCTAGTCACTGCTCAGGGTCTTTTGAGGTGAGGTCCTGGAGGAAGGGGCTCATGATCTGATGTTCTCATATTTTGCAGTTGTGCAAGGTTTGAATGAATCCGGCTATAGAGAAGCCGAGTTCTGGAGTTCAAGTTCTTTTCAACATTTCACAACTCAGAGACAGGGAAACAAAGATCTTTAAAAGAGACTGGCAGAATATGGTACCCAAAAATCCAAGTTGGACAGCTGTGTGTGGAGTCTTTTCCTGTCAGGTCTCTGTTCAGGTAAGAATTAGTTAACTAACATTGAAACTCCTTCTGGTATGAGGGTTTTTAGATGATGCTGATGCCTCGTTTCTCTCCCAGAAACCTCCTCATCCAATTTCAACCACACCTGACAGCAGTACACACCCCCAAAGCACCCTGCTTTGGCAAAACTGATGGAAAACTGGGAGTCAAAAACTCCTGGTGCCCCTGCATGGAGAAAGGCTGGGGCAAGGATTCCCTCACTGTTCCTGACTGGAGTGCTGGATCAGGAAATCAGCCTCGAGCCCCCATTTCAGCCCCCAGGAATCCCATCTCTGCTGCTGCCATGGTTTGTTTCCTCCCCTTGCAGGCAGCCTGGAATCCAGGTGTTTCTCAGACCCTTCAGTGGCCTGAACTGTGAGAGAAGCAGCCTTGTTTACAGCTCGCTCCTCCACGCACATTTCCTACTGGCCACCGGGAAAAAATGCTAACGGCAACATTTTAACTCTCCTGGGTTTAAACTGAGATTGAACAAGCCTGAATAAATTCAGTTTTATAATTTCAGATCGCAATCACAGTATTAAAAAAATAATAATTTAGTTGTTAGATTTTTATCTCAACTCTGTCAGCAAAACAAAGCCTCCCGTAAGGTAGGTTCTGCTATGTTTTGGATGCAGTGCTACTGAGCAGATGGTATTTATTGACAAACCTGCTGCTAAACTGTTTGCATTCCCAGGGCTCTAGGTAGTCAGCCCGCAGCATATTCACCACTCATTGCTAAAATACTCATTTCCCTGGAAAACCATCTGTGTCATTCAGTCATGGCAGGAGCCCAGAACCATCCATTCCCTCCACTGCCACTGTCCCCAAGCACTATTTATATTTATCTAAGCCTGGAGCACGTTTCCTGTCTGAAGCCTTCATTACTTGTCCTATAGTAAACAGAGGGCAGAAAAATGAGCGAGATGTGAATTGTACATATAATTTCCACTTTTTTTCTTTACTAAGATGAACTAAAGCATAGGTGCAGGACAGTGGCCAAGAGCAAGGCTTTTTGCATTAGCCTGGGCAGACATCAGTTTCTTCCTCCAAGTAACAAGGGACAGGACAAGAGGAAATATCCTCATGCTGTGCCAGGAGAGGTTTAGGTTTGATATCAGGAAAAATTCCTTCACAAAAGGTGTTGTCAAGCATTGGAACAGGTTGCCCAGGGCAGTGGTGGAGGCACCATTCCTGGAGATATTTAAAAGCTGTGTCGATGTGGCACTTGGAGATATGGTTTAGTGGTGGCCGTGGCAATACTGGGTTAATGGCTGGGCTTAATGATCTTACAGGTCATTTCCAGCCCAAATGATTCTGTGATTCTATCTGCAGGCATCCAGGGGGGCACAGGATGGCCTGAACTCAGAGCAAGTCAACGCACCGACTGAAGAGGAACATTTGAACTCAGATTTAGGCCTGAGCAGCACATGGAGTAAAGACAGAGCCATGGCTATGGGAAACACTCAGCTCAGGCACTTTTATGTGGAATTCAGGCTTTCTGAAACAGAACAAAATAAGTGAGTCCCTGCTGGGGGAGGAGGTAGTACAGAATAGCTGCTGTGCTTCAGCTCACACCCTCCTTTATTGCAAAAGAGCTTCTCTGTTTAGACAGGCCCAAAGAGACGTAGACATTTGTAATGTGTATTTAATCTTTCCATCTCTTCTTTTCTTACTGTTTTGATGTTCCCTCAGGCTTTGAAGATTCAAGATCACTTTTTCTCCCAGAAACTACAAGCCTTAAAACAAAAATAAGGCAGCTGGAAATTGCCTGCTGCCAGTCAGACTAAAGAGGTTGTTACTTTTCTCAGCACAGGAAATGCTCAATAATTTAATATCAGTGACCATGTATTAATGCACTTATGCCCTTAGGTCCATAAAAATCCTTAATTCACAGCATTACACACCCCAGTTCATAGGACCACTAATATTTGTTCAGTGTTATTGTGCTTTTCAATGGTATCAAAAGAGACATCTCTGCTGCTGACCCTGCTTGCCTTTGTTGTTTTCTTTAATTTTATTGGGTCTGGCTGGGATGGAGCTCATCTTCCCCACAGCAGCCCTCATAGGGTTGTGCTGTATACTGGTACTTCATTTTAATTTTTTCCCCATCCCTCCAGCTGAGGAGGGGGAGTGATACAGCAGCTTGGTGGGCACCTGGTGTCCAACCAACGTAACCCACCACGGCCCATTTTGGACCCAAGACAAGGGCAGATTTGCATGAAGCATGTTGTAGTTACAGCAGGTAATAAATTACACGCGTCTGTGTGCCTCATGGAGTCTGTTGGCAGCTTCCCTATTTTTGTTTCCTTAGAACAAGCTCCACCCAACTGCACAGGTATCCTGGAACACATCATGGACTGGCCAGGAGGCAGAGAATTTGAAGCATTGCCTGAGGAAGCAGATTGTGCCCAAGAGGCACTACCAGGTAATGAGTTATCAGAAGATGGAAAATGTTATGTTTTATTTACTGATGGGACCTGTCATGTTGTAGGAAATCTTTAGAAGTGGAAAGCTGCTGTGTGGAGTCCCACACAATAATTTATTGAAGCCACTGAAGGAGAAGGTAAGTCCAGTCAATCTGCAGAACTGAAAGCCACCCAACTGAGCCCTTGAGACTGCGGAGTGAGAAAATTTGCCACACTCTACACTGACTTTTGGGTGTAAGAAACGCCCTCTATATCATACAAATATTACAAAAAGACAAACGCTTTATGTACTAGTGAAACACGCAGTACTGTGAACGCAAGTGTTTCCTGCTTTGTTACTTTTATATGTGTACTGCAATAGCAGACGGGTTGGTGTGTGGCAGTCTACCCACATATGTATGGAGTATTTCACTTTAGGGATAATGTAAGCAATACAGTCTTAATCAGCACCCTAAAATATGAGTTAGGACTGTCAGAAGCTGCTAGATTTTTGTTTATAACACTTGTATTCAACTGCCTCCTCTTTACTCTCCTTACTTTTTGTATTTTTACTTCAAAGTAAAAATAACTATTGCTGTGTCCTATCTTCTGTTTGTGGGAGTGTTCACACTTATATTAGTGTACTATAAATGCAGAAGTTAAAAAAATACTCCTCTGTGGAATGGCCAGGGAAGAGTGTTTGCTCTGACTGAGTAGTAGTGATGCTGCATTTTTATTTTTTTATTTTTTTTGTCACAGCACTGGGTCTGGCTGGGATGGATTTCCCTCATGGCAAACCTCACAGGGTTGTGCTGGGTATCAGTAGCTGGAAAGGTTTTGAGAAAAATTTCTTCACCAAAAGGGTCGTCAAGCATTGTCAAGGGTTTTGAGAACCCACCAGTGGTTTGGCTACATGTGAGCAGTGCTCCACAGCACCCAGGCTGCTGCTGCTCAGTCTCTTCTCCCAAGCAACAGGACAAGAGCAATCAGCCCCTAGTTGTGCCAGGGGAAGTTTAGATTGGATATTATGAAAAACTTCTTCACCAAAAAAGTTGCCAAGCCCAGGAACAGGCTCCTGGAGGGATTTAAAAGACAAATGTGGCACCACTTGGTGAGTGGTTTTAGTGGTGGGCTTAGCAGTGCTGGGTTAAGGGTTGCACTCAATGAGCTCAGAAGTATTTTCCAACCTAAATGCTTCTACAGTCCCTTGAAACAGGCTCAGCATGGCACGTTGGGCTATTTTTTTTTTTTTAGACATTGCTTCTGAAAGCAAAGTCCGCAGGAGAAAACTCATCACCACAAAAACTAGTGTAACCGCGTCTAGCAGAAAGTGTCCCTACCCATGGCAGGTGGGTGGAACTGGACTGTCCTTGAGGTCCCTTCCACCCCAAACCTGTGTGATCTGTGATGAAAATCTCATCTCGGTCTTTCCCCTCGTCCCCCACCCCGGCTCAGCACCCGCCGGTGCTTCTCCCACCGCTAACTCGCCGTGACGACTCGACAGGTTTTATTTTTTTATTCACACCCACCCACGGAACAAAGAGCTGGCGGGCAATTCCCTGAAAGGAGGCTGGCTGTAAGGGAGTGGGCTCTTTCCCAGGCAGATAAGAGACAGAATGAGAGATCATAGTCTCGAGCTGCACCAGGGGAGGTTTAGGTTGGACATTAGGACAAATTTCTTCACAGAAAAGGTGATTAGACATTGGAATGGGCTGCCCAGGGAGGTGGTGCAGTCACCGACTCTAAGGAAACACTCAGTGCCATGGTGTGGTGGAGATGGTGGCGTTCGGTCACAGGCTGGAATCAATGATCGCAGAGGTCTTTTCCACCCAAGCTGATTCTGTGATTCTGCGGTGCTGTGGGCGGCGAGTCGTCACGGAGCGCCTCGGCCCCACCGCCCGCGGCCACCTGAGGCGCGGCGTGAGGGGCGGCCTCGGCTCCTGCCCCGCTCCCGGCCCCGCTCCAATCCCGCTCCCGATTCCCTCCCGCTCCCGTTCCTCTCCCGGCTCTGATCCCGGCCCCGCTCCCATCCCATCCCGGCACCAGTCGGGCCCCGGCCCCGCTCGGCAGCGGCGGGGCGGGAGCGGGGCGGGCGCGCGGTCACCTGACGCCGCGGCCGCCGCCATTTTGTCTGTGAGCGTAATGTGAAAGGGAAAGCCGGGGCGCACCCGCGGGCGGAGGTGGCAGCGCCGAGCGGTGCCGGGAGCCGAGCGATCACCGCCGCCGCTCCGCGGAGCAGCGGGAAGAGCCCCCGCGGCGGCGGCCGACAGGAGCCGCTGAGGCGGAGCCCGGCGAGCGCTCCCGCCGGAGGGAGCCGCCGGCGCCTTTCCTCCGGGAGGCTGCGCTCGCCCCCGGCCGCGGGGGAGCCGCCGCCCCGGCCTTGCGGGGGGACCGCGGCGGAGCCGCCGCCAGGGCCGCGGCGATGATGTCGGGGCAGTCCATCACCGACCGCATCACGGCGGCGCAGCACAGTGTGACCGGCTCGGCCGTCGCCAAGGCTGTGTGCAAGGCGACGACCCACGAGGTGATGGGCCCCAAGAAGAAGCACCTGGACTGTGAGTACCGGGAGGGGACGGCGGCCCNGCGGGCCCGGAGTTGGAGCTCCGAGCTCGGGGCAGCCCTTCAGCCGGGCGCTCCGGCCACGGGCGGGGGACAGGGGAGAGACGGCCGCTTGCGCCTGGAGGGGAGTATCGTGTAAACCTGGGTGGACCTGGCTGGTGTGATCTCCAGAACTTATTTTCCACGTGGAGGGAACGAGGTTTAAAACACCCTGTCGTGCCCGGGGGAAAAAAATATTCCAGCCTCATGAGCTGTTCCCGGTGAGAGCTGCTTAGCTCCTGTGCTCTGGATACAGTGGTGCTTATTAATCCGGCACCTGGGGAAAAGGTGTGTTGACTGTTGCAAGCCAGAATTTAATTTTTTTCAGCACTGTTTCGTCCTTCCGTGCATCCCGTGGACTGCAGCTGTTGAAATATTTCGAACATTTCCCGAAATGTCATAGTTTTCTGTCTTACGTTTTGGGAAACGAGGTAAAAGATTAAAAGCGAGCTAAAGGGAAGGGCGTAGGTTGATCGGCGCGTTTCTTCTGGATGAATGTTGCCGCTAATACCTTTAAACTTAGTATGTTAAAACCTCTTTCTCTATACCAAAAGATGCAGAGAGTTACCCCTGAAATCTGCAGGAATCAGTGGTGTTGCTTCGCTTCAGGTTTTAGTAATAGAGTAGCAATTGGCGTTCTGTCTGACTGCTCAAAAGTGCACAAACCTTGTAGGCTCTGTAGCATACCCGCTCTCCAGCTCGTAAAAGGAAAATAAGCGTGTGTGTGTTTCCATTAAAGAGAGGAAAAAAAGGCTTGAAGCCTTTTGCTGGTCTCTTCAAAGACAGGCCGATAGTTCTGCAGGATTCCTACAAGTGGATGGTCCTAAAGGGGCTGCTGGTTCCGGCTCTCTGCAGAAGCGTTCTGGGTTTATATTGTTTGGGGATGGTTGGGACGTGTGACCCTGTGACACTGATCTGCTCGTGCTAGCTTGTGTGAGAGCCTTCGGCGTGGATCGAACAGTTAAAACCAGCCAAATCTATATTTCATTTGTTATTGATCTGAATGGGTGCCATCCGAGCTACAATGGTGAACGTTGCAGCTATTGTGTTGAAATTGAAAGCCTTAAAACTGGGCAACTGACAATTTGGTTTTTAAAGGTACCTTTTAAAAGTTACCTTAGTGCTTCTGGTCTTGTGTTCTGCCTGTGGTACGAGTTAAATGAGGTAACCTTTGAGTCCAGAAATGGCAACACAACAGGAAGCCAGAAAGTGGTGACAGTTTGCTCAATCGCTTGAAAGCTTCTGAATCCTAAAAGAGGTAGTGTATTGTTGGAAAATATTATTGAAATAATGTCATGTGCTTTAAGTCCCCCTTACAACATAAGAAAATGGAAACATGGAACAATTCTTAACTTGAGAATAAGCTGAGATTGCCTTTTGAGTAACAAGTTCCTGTTGATCCTAGGCTGTTTAGAGCTGTCAGTCACCTCCTGGAGGTTCCCTTCTGTGCCAGATGAGTTCTGTGTTCTGTGTCATTCATTTGCTCAGACTTTGGCCTAAGACAGATAAAAATCTTGTCGTTGTCACTTGGTATCTGAAATAGGGGAATGCTTTGGTGGGGTGGGGAAAAGAAAAGATGGGATATGGTACCTTAAATATGTCTGTAAGGGTTTAAAAAATGCCAGTGAACGTGCTCCTGTCCTCATTGAGCACTGCTTTTCCAACATCTGCAACCCTCTGAGTAGCACTTCTTATTTTTTCACCTGTACAGAAGACTTGTATTAAACGTGAGCAGGTGGATACAAAACACTGCAATCTCTGGAAAACAAATCACACAGTATTTTTTCCCAAGGTACAGTGCAAGTACTTCCCAATTTAAGTACAGTATGAAGGCAAACATAGCTTGGATTTAATGTAAAACTCTGGTAGTTGTACTCTGGTCACTGTGTGTGTGTCATTCAGAATGCTACACCATCTGGTATTATTTGTAATTGCTGCTCAGGAAAAAGCTTTACCAGGAACAATTTTTTGAGAGTTGCTGCAGTTGTATCAGGGGTTGTGGAGGAGTATCAGTTTGTGCCCTCTGTTCAGATTAATTCTTAAAATCCCCATATTGCCAAGTTTCCTCAGCAGGAAGAGCTGTGGTATTACAATATAGGTTTTTACAGAAAGGTGTTACATAGGCGGTGTCTAAACTAGAATGGAAGAGTCTTGTGGTTTGTCTGACTGCTAACAGCTGAGTAGTATAGTCATATTTTACTTTAACAGTGAAAAAACACCCACGAAAAACCCACCCCAAAAATCTAAGCAATGTCAATGGGCATACTTGGGGATTTACCTTTTAAAGTAGGTCATGGTGTCCTAAATACATCAGCAGATCTATTTCTGTAGTATTTTGTAATGTTTTTGGATAATATAAAACGTTAGCTAGAGGCTGATCATTCCTCTTGTGGAGGACCTGAAGGTCTTGTCTCTTCTCTCCTGGTGTGCGTTCTGTCCCTCCCTCAGCAAACCTCCTCTAGTCTAACTACTGAAGAGTCACAAGGAAAAAGAATAAATTAAAGCTGTAGCCAAGCTGGTAACTGGCAGAGTAGACTTCTGTGTAGACCAAAACTTGGAAAAAGCAAACCCCTGAATTAATGGCAGCTTAAACTTTTAAATTAACACAGTAATGAAAAACCAGCTTCTGTTGAGCTTGTATACAGCCCACTTCAGCAGCACAGGGCAGGGGGAAGGTAGCTGATGTTGTTAATCAAAACTCAAAACCCCTGTATGTATACAAGCTTTGGAAACCCTCTAGGAAGTGGTAATTCTGGCACTGTAATTCTGGTATTGCCCATTCTTTCTTCTGGCAGCCAGAGCTTTTGACTGTCAGGTGATGCAGTGTGGTTCTTGCAGAGATGTGTGATACAGGGCAAAAGTCTTCTCTTGAACTCTTTACACAGACCTGTGCCTGTCGTTCATTTGGAGTTCTTCAGCAGTTTGTGAAGTTTTTCAATACAATAATTGAGGAAATTTAACTTGAAACGGAAAAGATAGTTAATATTGTTGGGATCTATGAGTGAGGGTTGTGTAGAGCTTTTGAAAACAGCATTATGGGCTGTCTGTCCTGTGTCCTTGTTTAGTGGGGGAGTGGGACAGGATAGCTGAATTGCTTTGTGGTAAAGTAACTCAAAATTCAGGTTTAGCTGTTATTATATAACTGAAATATAAAGATTGCTCTCGAAAGTGTACTGTGAGCAAGCATGGTCATAACAATGTTTGTAAACAGTTGAATGCTATCTTCTAAGTCTCCCAGCAAAGTTTTTTGCATTCTTTGGCTACATTGAGAAAGTTGGCTGAAGTGGCTCTGATGTTTTACATTTTTGGAAGGTGCCATCTATGATGCAACTTTCTAGAAGAAAATGTGGTTTTTTTAAGACTACTGGGACTGAGGAAAATGGTCTTAATTCTTACATCTGTCTTAGAGCAATTTCAGTCTTGTGACAAAGTGGAAGAAATACGTGAATATTAAACCGTTGTGGCTGCCTTTATCTTATGTATTTACGGCTCTCTTGAGAGAGATTCCTGACTCAAGAAAATTATGACTTTTCCTATTACTTAAAAGCTGAAAAGTATGTCAGTTTTTGTGGGTGCCTGGCTGAGAATTTTCCAAAAACCTGATGTATTTTATTTTATTTTTATTATCTGGATTTATGCGTGCTGCTCTCTGAAGAGCTGTATAGTTTCATAGATGATGTGCCAGTATTTCAGATGAGTTGTGGAAAAGAAATACTCAGTACTTTTCTAGGCAGTAAGATTTCCCCAGCTCTTCCAAGCTGCTTGAAAACCCCTGTGGTACTCTTCTGGTTTAAAGCTGTTTGATTTTTAGTTATTTATTTATTTTATTTTTGCTTTTCTTTCTTTCTTTTTTTTTTCCTGTGTGATGTTAACATATTTCTAAATTCCATTCTAGAAATAGCACCGCAGCTTCACTTGCAGTTGAGATGATTCCTCTGGGTAATTGGCAGAATGCTTTGAGTTGTGAAATGTTTATATAAAGTACTGCGATAAGAAAATGAGCATCGCTCACCCTGTGCATTTCATTTGTTTTTGTTGCCAACATCCATGTTAGTGTTGCCCAGCTGTCAGTCTCTCAGGTGCATGTGTTCCTTTATACTTACAGATGTGTGGNGCATTTCTTTTTATGTATCTTAGTTGTAGAATTAAAGTGTAATGCCAGCTTTCTTTTTATCGCTAGCTGTAAAATAATAATTTTTAAAATGACCCCAAGTAGCTTTATTGCAGCCTTGAAATAGCCTTATTTTTAAACTTGGTCTTTTGTAACATGCTCTTAAGGAAGTCCAGCTTTGGCCTATAAAATGCACTGGCATTTTTTGCTTAGTTTAGTATTTTAGAGACATTTTGGTTGTCTAAGCGTGTGTTCTTCGATACTGGTGACTGTGCTTGGCGTTACATGCTTGGGTGTTGAAGGAGATTTTGGCCACAGCCTGAATTAGACTCCTAGGTCCTGCCTTTATGAAGTATTTCATTTTGGTTGCCTTTTGAAATGGACAGACAGGTATTTTACACAGGAGTGCCCACACTTGAGAATGAAACAATAGCAAAAGAGCTGCTCAAACACAGCAGAGCTCTGTCAGCTCCACTCTGTTACTGGCACTTGGCAGAAGACATCTGCATGGCTTCTTGTGGAAGTTGCCCTTTATTCTGGCATAAGCCTAAACTTGTTTTATGGATGTGGGGCTTAAGGAGAGTTCACCACTTAGAGCAGTTATTTCAGCATTTTTGTGTGTTGCTAGTAAGTGAAAGTTTTCATCCCAGCTTCCATGTTTTGTACATGCTTGGAAACTTCTGACATCTGAATGAAATTAGTAGCTTATTATAACTTGCATTTTACCTTGATGAGATACAAAAATTCTTTACTCTGTTAAGATTACTCTGGTTATTAAACTATTTTAAACAGCAACCCTTAATCAAAGGACTTTTTCTCAATAAACCAATCTTTAGTTAAGACCCATCCGTAATACACTTTGCACTAGAAAGTTATAAATTTGAAGTGCAATATTCCTGTGAACTGTTTTGTCCTGAACTCTCAGTGTGTGAGCTCTGAGCTGACATTTAAAGTGCTCATGATGATGACACCGTGTGCAGAGCAGTTGGCAGTGTCAGTGGTGCCAACACCTCGGCTCTCAGTCGCTCCTGCCCTTCTCCAGGTCCTCACCCAGACAAGCTGCACAAACAGCAATGGGCTGCTCACAGCCTCAGCCTCAGTGACAGGCCACAAAGGAAGCTTTTCAAACCAGATGTTTGTTTTACTGGCCTTGCCCAGTCCTCAGGGTGCACTTTGATCACACCTGAGCCAAATTTAGCACAGGGAGAGAATAAATGTCTGATGTGCATGTCTTGAGGGGTTTAGAGTAGTCCTGGATTCAGTTCTCTGCTCTTTTCTCAGCAAGTGCATGCTTTAGCCTTCTCAGGCAAGTGCTCTTCCCCTGTGTCTGCTGGAGCCTGTTCTGATTTTGTACCAGGCAGAGTCTTGAACCTCTCTGTCTCCGACCTCCCAAGTTAATGTTCTGCTATCGGGTTTATTGTCAGTCCAGGACACAAAGAGCTTTTTTATACAAAAGCCTGAGACCTACCATGATCCATCCCAAAATTCTCAGTAGGCTTGTGACAGGTGTTTTTAAGCTAAGTGGAAGGGTGGATAGATGCAAATTCTTGCTTTTAATTCTTACAGAAAAGAGTCCTGTTTTACAGATCTGTAGCATCTCATTTGCCATCATGTGTGAGTACTCAGGCCTGGGTCAGAGTGGCAGGGTTGTGCTGCCTGTGGATCTCGTGAGGTTGGGATGTCTCAGCTTTTCCTTGCTTCTCAGATTTTCATTTTTTTGGTTGGACTGAGTAGCCTCGAGCATTGGGCATCCAGAAGGTTGCTCACACTGGCTTCCAGGGACTAATTTGGGCTCCATTTTAATGAACAGGTTATTTATTGATAAGATATCGGGACTCCATACAATTATTGAAATGCCTTTGAAGTTCATACTTGGGAGTGTTTCAGTAAGATGTAGAGAATCTGAGCGAGGAGAGTAAAGGAACTCAGTTATTTCTTAAACAAAGAACTGAAGTCAGTGCTTCCAACATGGATTCTCAGTGTAAGAACCACAAAATAACATGTTGATCCTCTGAGCATGAAACTCATTGTAATGCTTTGATTTTTTTCCCCTTTAATTTAGATCTAATACAGTGCACAAATGAAATGAATGTGAATATTCCACAGTTGGCAGATACACTCTTTGAGAGAACTGCAAACAGTAGCTGGGTTGTAGTGTTCAAAGCTCTAATTACAACACACCACCTCATGATGTATGGAAATGAGGTAAGACATGATTCCTTCTGTTAGAGCCTACATGACAGCTTTTTAAAAATTGTCTCAATCTTTAAAGCTTTAGATATGTACTTCAGTTTTCCAAAGATTTCTTTATCCTCTGCTCACAGCTCTAAAGTATTTGTCCAGAGGGAAAAAATATTCCTTCATTATTTCAATACCAAAAATATATCAACATTTGCAACTTACCTGCAGATATTTGGGTTGGTCTGTGAGGGAATGATGAGTGACTTTCTAGAATAAAGGCTTGGAAAACTTGTGATGAGCTTTACTTCATTAGGGCAATGCTTATCAGTAAGAGCACAGCAGAAGAGTCTTGTTAGCACTCCATAAATGTGCAGCTAACCTAATAACAGATTAAAAAGAATACTTGCTAAAGGGGAAAGGATATGGTGACTAGACTATTTAATCTTGCAGGATATCATCTAATGGGGTGAGTCTTCATATGTTGTTGCTGTTAATATTCCTCTGAAACATCATTCTACTGCCTTTAATTCGCTTAAATTATTTCATCACAATTTATGAAAAGCTTCCTGGTCAGTAATATGGAGCTAACTGCATGTAAAATGTAGCCTCTCTTGCACAAGCCTGATGTTAAAAGCTAAACTCTGGTCAGGTGACAGTCCTGAACCTGTGCGTGGTCATTGGCCTAAGAAATGATTGTTGACCACTGGTAATGTTGAAGTGATGATTCTTAAAGGTGCTTTCCAGCCTTTGACTGCTGTGAAAACTTGGTGTTCCTCCTCTCTGCAAAGCTCTGTGAACTTGATTGAAATGACCTGTAAAACACAGTGTGCTCTTCACACTGCAGCAGTTGAGCTGCGTCAGACTTCAGGAGCTTGGATACTGCAAGCCTGGATAATTTTTGTTTTGTGTTTTCCAGCTTGTCTGTTCTAAAGTACAAAGTTAACTAAGCAGTTTCCTCTAGGATTATTTGTAATCTATTCGTGAGCAGTGATGTCTCTTTGCTTAGCTTCAATTTATATATTTGTCAAGTCGAGTTTTGGACTTCAGAGACTTTGCTAATGAGTATTTTCAGATTTTCCTCTGAATTTTTCCCTTTGAACTAATTTATGTCATAGATAGAGGTTACTAAAAGCAGTGACAAGCTAAGTGTAGTTTGCCTGTCATATGCTTCTGTATTTTAACTCTCACAACAATTACATTGTCAACTTTTTCTTTCCCAACAGCGCTTTATCCAGTATCTCGCATCCCGGAACACTTTGTTCAACTTAAATAACTACCTGGACAAAAGTGCCATGCAGGGTAAGGATCTTTCACTGGAGGAAATAACTCCGCTCCTTTTTTTTTTTCCCCTCTGTGATGGTGCACACTGGGAGCTAAATGGCATTTAAATGGAAGGGTGCTTTGATTTTTATTGTGTGAGACACCAAAGAATGTCCAGCCAAGAATGTAGACACAGATAAAGTGAGATTCTGAGTTACCTAGGTGAGTGCTGGAAATCTATAATGTACATAGCATTGCACACACAGCTGTGAATTTTACAAAGTGAGCTCTTGATGCTCATTAGAATAAACCTGATGAATCATCAGCACAATAATAATTTTGGTTGTTGCATTTTAAAGCCTCAGGAGTAAATATTTACTATTTATTTTTAAGGTGCATGGAATGGTAGCCAGGATGTGCTGTATAAATAGGGAGAACTTCTTCAAATCTCTGATGTGTCCTTTAATTACTTGCTAGTGGTAGAAAACCTTTTTAGGTTTTTATGTGGGTTTTGAGGGATGGCAGATAAGGGAAGACCAAACTCTTCAGCATTTTACTAGGAATACATTTTTATTCTAATGTCCAGAACATCTTGACAAGACCTGCTTGGTGCTTGCCTAATCTTTTATGCTCAATTCTTGTCTAATATTTTAATGCGTTCAGGTGTTTATTCTCATAATTGCAACAAATGCTTTCCCAATCTTAGCAATTTGGGACGAAACTAATGTCACGTCTCAAGATTCTGGAAAGTGCCTAGGAAGGACTTGTTATGCAAGCTGATGTAAAGTAGGCCAGTAGGAGAACAGTTCTTGAAAAGAACTGAAAAGCTGTAGCCCTTCAAAATGTCTAACTTCCTAATGCTTAACTTTTAGGCTATGATATGTCTACCTTCATTAGGAGATACAGCAGATACTTGAATGAAAAAGCACTTTCCTATAGACTTGTAGCAGTTGACTTCACCAAAATGAAGAGAGGGTAAGACTACTACTGCTGCTTCTGGTTGAGCCTTCCTCTTGCAGGGGGTGGGACAAGGGGGGACACAGTTGTTCTTGAACCACACAGAATGGTTTTCTTTTGGCCCTTTGAGGCAAAATTATATTGTTGAAACAACACAGTGTGTGCTGAGATCTCTGTATCTTGTAAATGTGCGTCTTTTTACTCTGTAGGATAGATGGAGTGATGAGAACTATGAACCCTGAAAAGCTTCTGAAAACCCTTCCAATCATACAGAACCAGCTGGATGCACTCCTTGATTTTGATGTAAGTACTTTAAGCTCAGTGTTAAGTAACACACTCTCATTTTGAAGTGAGAGTTTCGTTATTTTGTCAAATACTAATTTACTTTCTCATTGCTTTCTACACAGGCAAATCCAAATGAACTAACAAATGGTGTTATAAATGCTGCCTTTATGCTCCTCTTTAAAGATTCCATTAGACTTTTTGCAGCATACAATGAGGGGATTATTAATCTTTTAGGTATGTGAGAATTTTTTTAGCTTTTGAATTTTGTGAAAGATACTGAGAAAACTGAAGAACATAGACAATTTCTGACTGCAGTTTCTTAATAAATTGTCTCTGCTCTGTTGCTGTTGAATGAAGCCTGTCTTAGTTTTAGTGACCAGGAGCATAGGCTTACACATCCACTGCTACCTGGAGGAATACATGTTGAAACAGAAAGTGAAACCAGAGAGTGATTGGTGAGACTGAAACAAAAATACCATGAAAATGCAATGAACCTTTGCAATTGGACTGTACAGGTTTGGTGAGATTTGTGGTGTTTTGAGTATTTAATGTACTCACAGTATGGCTGAACTCTTTTCTTGCACTTTCTTTAAAACTTGACTGGTACCTGAATGTGCCTGAGCTGATGGGATGAAATGTAGGGGTTTTTAAAAGGGTGATAAGCTCTTAGCAAAGCCATTTCATTAGTATTTAAGCAAATTTATCAATGAAACCATCCGTTTGTTCTGTTAATCCATTAGTTTTTACTCAGTGCCATATTTGTAAGTATATAGGACAAAGCCATAAAAAGTAAAAGATGTGTTGGTGCTCCTTTTGGTAGGTCAGTTCAGTATTTGTAGCCACTTCAGTATCAAAATGTATTGATGCAGGCTCTAAAAAGGTAAATAAATGCCAGGAATATTTTCAAATGATAAAATAATTTGTCTCATTGCCAGCTAATAAGCTGACTTTCTGAAAATATTCACCATAATACCTAATTTGACCATTCGCACTGATTCACATCCATGTTTTAATAAACTTTTGCATTATAGTCTAATACATTGAAACAGAAAAATCAGTGGTTTTGTATTGACTGACCTCTATAAAAGATTTCAGGTATTCCTGTAAGCTTGAAAATCTGACTAGCTTGGAGTTACTGCTGTCTGTTCTCTTACTGAAGCTTCTGTGAAATTAACTTCTACAATACTGTGTCAGCTTTTTGCTGGGGAGGGTATCATCTCACAAGAGTTTTATTTGCATCCTCAGAAAGATATTTTGATATGAAGAAGAACCAGTGCAAAGAAGGCTTGGATATTTACAAAAAATTTCTAGCCAGAATGACCAAATTGTCAGAGTTCCTCAAAGTAGCAGAGGTAAATAAACTGCTGTGGATGGAAAGGATATAATTTAGCTGTCTGTATTGGTACACAGAAACAACTTTAAACAGATTGTTTGCTTAACTTCCCTTTACAAGGAAGTATTCTAGAAATTAGGTATTTTTAATATTGTATATGCTTATTAACGTGGAGTGGGATTCTTGGGTATCCTTTTTATTAGCCAGACCACATAGTGAACTTTCTGAAGGATCACTATAAATTTTATGAATGCTCCAGAATGTATAAACTGATTGTTACAGTCTATTTAAAGATATTTATAGGTCTCTCCTTCATTGTAAGTGCTTGAAAATGGAGAACTGGTTTCAGTGAGCAATGTGTCTGTTTCTAAGGCTTCTAGCAGGCTTTTCTGCATGAAAGTTAGGCTGGATGAAAAGCTGAGTTTGCCTTGAGATGCAGTTTAATGCATTTGTGATTTCTAAGGTGTGTTCCTAGTGAAACTTGTACCAGTTCAGAAAATTATGAATATCCCTTTTATACATAAATTGTATGTAACATTCAGACACTGCTGGTTTTTATTTTCATTGCCATGACATGTAATAATGTACATTTTTTCCTTCTTCTTTTGTAAACCCAGCAAGTTGGAATCGATCAGGGTGACATTCCAGATCTCACTCAGGTGAGTATACATTGCATATTGATTAACCCAGTTATTGTGCTCTTTGTTTTTAAAGGTTGGTATGTATCACAGCAGTCATTCATCTCAAGACTGTATTCTCTCTTCTGTGTATTTACATGTGGGAAATATGTATAGTAGCTTCTCACATGGATTAAATGTACTCAGTACTTACACTTTGCAGTTCTTAATGAGGTTTGTTGATTGTTTAAAGCAATAAAACCCACAGAAAATAATATTTTTCAAGAACTTCTGGTTTTTATCACAGGGGATTCCTAGGCAGGTAAGCCAGAAGTCTCTTGCCATAGCTAGAGGAAAACCACCTATTTCACTCTAACTTAATGTCTTCCAACACACTTAAAGATGACAGTGAGTTGGTTCAATTGTTCTGTCCCCTTAAGTCTGAAGAATAAATTTGATGTTTCTATATCAGCTCTTAATGCTGGCTTTGGTTTTACTCAGTGGTATGAGGGGAATGTGCAATGCTGGAAAACTCAGTCTGAAAGGTGGAAAGCAGGGAAACACCTTCCAGGGAGCATAAACTGGGCAGCAAGGGGGTGAGAAAATGGTTTGATCTCATGAACAGGAAGCACTGATAGTCCACAGAGGCCAACAAGGTTATTCTTTGTGAGTCCCTTCAGTTATAGGGATGTTTTATTTCTCACCTGGGGCCCACCCAACAGGGCAGAGTGTTTGTCATTATTTCTGTAGCACAGAGTAACCTGCAGGGTGCAATAAACAGCCTGAGGAGACTTGGGCACAAACTGCAGTACTAGAGTACAGTCAGTGAGAAACTCAAAATCTAATGTGGAATGCTTGAACAGTCACATCTAACCCTGCACTAGCTTTTAAAATTAAATTTCATGGGTTCATCATGAAGAACGTACCTGATGTGAAGATTTACCTAACCTTAATCAGTGTCTTTTTAATATGGAAATCAAACCTAAGCCACAAACTTCCATTGTCAATGGTGTTCATTACTGCCTACAGTATGATTTCCATCTGAAATCATGCATGCTTCAAAGCACAAATCTCTAATGCTTGCTCCTAGCATTTAATATTAATCACTTTAAGAACTTGCCTATGTGGTGTAAAAGAAATATGACTGAAACCACCAGGGTAAGAGCAGGTAATGATTGAAAACAGTGGTTTGAAGTTTTCTCTTGGTGTTTGATCTCAGCCTCATGCTTTGTCTTTTGATTAGTACTGCAGTGTTCAGCTGGGCTGTATTGTGCTAATCACATTATGCTCAAGTCTGAAGTTATTTATACCTCACTGGGTTAGTGTGCACTTGTCCACTTAATTGGGTCATTAGAAGGCTCTTGAAAGCAAGTGAGGGTTTTTTATTTACTGGGAATAGGGGTATTTAACTTCATTTTGCTGCTTTTTTTATCCGAAACTTTCAGTGAGAAAGTAATCTACTCTGCCCACAACATTTTATTTCTAATAGCTCAGCTGTTTTGTTGTAAGTGCATTTATATGAGAAAAGCAATTCTGAGCTGCTGATGCTCAGCATCCTGTGCATTTTGGCAATTTCAGTGCCACCATTAAGCCTTCCACTTAGACAGAAAATTTCATGGCATTTAATATGAGCTGAGTAATTGTACATCCATTTAGTGCCACTTCAAAAGGATTTGCTGGAATTTCTTAATACTGCCGCTTTTGCCTGTTGCTGTGAAGAAAAATTTCCCTGTTTCACAGTGATGTTGCTTTCAGTTAATAGCTGTTCCTGTGAACATAACTGGGTTGTTTCCCTCTGTATGGGTGTTAGTCTGTCATGTGTTTTGGGGGCTGGGGGATGAAGGTGGATTATGAAATACAGCCCTTCTCAAGTCACTGGTGGGATTAGCCCGGGTATAATTTCTGACCCAAAACTCCCCTGTTCACTCCAAGTCCGATGCTTTGTTGGGTGTCTGCAGTAGTGAGAAAGTTCAGAGGAGGTTACTGGATTGTTTGGTTTAGTTCTTGTGGTTGAGGGGGTTGTTCAGAGGGTTTTAGAAAAAGTAAGTACAGAATATGCATTTCCATACAAATAAGTTTGAGTGGCTTTGGGAGGAAAGAAAGACGAGGAAGAGCTTTCTGGAACTAGGGCACAGTCTCCTGTTACTAAGATTATCTAAGTAGCTGTGTCATGCCTTTTGCAAGTTATTAAAGGTAAAAGTATGGGGAGGTTAGGTTTGAAGGTTTGATTGGGTTTTTTGGTTTTGTTTTTTTTCTTGTTGTTTTTGTTTGTTTGTGTGGGGTTTTGGTTTTTTTTTGTCCCTCATACCTTTCCAAAAGGGTATTTCAAAATGTCCCCCTTGGGATTTAGCTGTCTGGGTCAAATGCTGAATTTATTCATGACCTGTTGTTGAGGTAACTACGCTGTCTTAGCTTACCTTGCTCTGCTTAAGAAATACAAGCTCAGGTCTTCATTTTAAGACAGACAGTTTTATAGGTTTATTCTGATGGGTTTGGTTTTTTTTTTCATCTCTTTATTCATCTAGCTTAAATTTGCCTTCAATGAAAGTGGGAAGCTAGAATTGTGCTCAGTATTTCAAAGGGGAGCTGGCCTGCCAAAGTCTTGTGTGAATAATATTTTCCTCTTTCCAGGAAAAGCCTTGTTCTAGCTTTTGGTACAGAAAGGCTAGCGAGGGCAAGTTTGTTTTTCCTCCAGACAATGCCTGTTATATCTGTTTTACCTCCTGAAAGTTGGCAAGTGGTAAGAGAGGCTTAATGTCTCTGAAACCCTGCCAGGTGAGGAGGACTGAGCTGGCAAAGAGATTTAAATTTTAGAGGTACATTCCCTTCATCTAAATCTGCAGGAGGATTTATTTCACTTAGAGTAATTGAGTTGGTTTATTGTACAGTTAGATGTTGAATAGCTACTCAGTCTGCAGTCGTGTCCTTGGGATCAGGCTGGATTTGATTCCCTGTTTTATCAAACCTAACTTCCTGCTGTTTTCAGGTGTTTCTGCTGCAAGCCTTTGACTGTAAATATTTGCATGGGGAGTGACTTGGTTTTTGTTGTTACTTGGGAGAGTAGATCAAAACTGTCAGGTCTTTGTTTGGGAGCAGTGCTTCATCTGCTCTGGTTATTCTGGTAATTCTAACACAGCAAACACTGTTGCCAAAACCAAGAATCTTAACTTGCATGCACAGAAGCAGGGCCACTCTGGGGAATCCTTCCTCCCTGCCCCTGTGGTCCCACTCCTGTTAAGGAACCACCACCGAGATGGAATTTGGGTGTGTAGGATGGCGGCAAAACCCAAAGGCACAATTACTGATGTGTGAGATTTTGTTTGTTTTTACTTAGGGGGAGAAAATGAATCTGTGTGCTAAACAATGATGTGTTGATAGAAGCAGGGTTTTAGAAATACTTTTAATTTTAGGCACCCAGCAGCTTGCTTGAGGCACTGGAACAGCATTTGGCTTCTGTGGAGGGAAAGAAAACAAAGGAGGTCTCTGCTGCCAGCAGGTGAGCCCCCAATGAATTACAACAATGCTTGTACTTGAGATTTATCATTGTCATGCTAACAATTTTCAAGATTCAGTCATGTGGTGTTCTTGATTTTTATTCACTTCTGAATGTATCTTCCTAGAAATATAAATGAAACATGGAGTGAGTAATAGTCTGATAGCTTGGCCACATTTGAAATGTAGGTATGTTTGCCTGTGTCTCAGGCAGACTTCTCATGATGCTGTAATAAACCACCTTTATTTATGCTATTCTTTTTAGGGTCACCCAACTGTTTTTGGGGTGTCTGCTCTTATGTACCAGAGAGTGAGGGAAGAGGTGATGGGGTGGAGGATGACACACAGCTAGATAAGGCACTTGATGATTAAACTGTAAGTCATGTATACCTGACTGTGGGAGTTTTAATAACATTTTTTAAAATTTTTGCTGTTTTTAGAGCCAGTGCCCTGTCCAGTGCTGTTTCCACACTTGCCAGTACAGGAATGTCCTTCAGCCGGATGGATGAGAAAGAAAAGCAGCAGGCACTGGAGGAAGAACAAGTTAGACTGCAGGCACTTAAGGTAGGGTATTTTTAACAAGTTTTGTATTTTTAACAAAGTTTTTTCTAACTGGATCAAGTAGTGTATGGTGAGGAAGCTTGCAAAGTCACTCAGTGTTTTATGTGAGCTGTGTAAGACATACATTGTACTTTGACCAGTGCTGTAAAAATGCAGTGAACATATTTAGCGGCAGTGAGGGATGTAAATCTGAAATTAATTTAAATAAAGGTGTTACATTGCTATGTTATTATTGGGTTGCACGTTGTCACACTGATTTTTGAACATCTGAATTGAACCATGAAGAGGCTCCTAAAGCAGGGAGATGATTCTTCCTGAACAAAGGTCCATTGAGCTGTTTCTCTGAGTGACTCTGGAGGGAGCCTGGAATGTGTAGCTTGACTAGAAGTGATTTACTTCTGGGCAGATGTGGATTAAAAAATAATTATTTAAAACATCAAGTCTCACCTTGATTTTTACATGCTGTGTTAAATACACTTCTCTCTAATTTCAATTATTTTTCTGGTTTTAGGACTTTATAGAAGAAAAAGTTTTTTATTTATTAAGAGCATAATTAAAATTTTCTTCTTGGAAAAGATCTCCAGCACTGAAATGCTAATTAATTAATAGGACTAAAATGCCAACTGTCTCTCTTGTCTTTCAGGAGCAGCGATTAAGAGAAATCTCTGTAGTATCAAATTCCACTTCCACATCAGCATCCCCAAGCACTTTATCAGGAAAAAGTGTGAATACCACTGTAGCTGTTGACCTCTTTGCTGCACCAGCACCCACAACAAATAGGTGAGAGATACTTTGCTTTCCAAAAGAACCAGAAATTACTGCACTGACCTGTAGCTCCACAATCAGCTGCAAAACTGTGATCCTAGTTACCTCTCAGGCACCTTTTGCTGGGTGTTTTCTTGATGTACCCACAGGAATTTTGTCAGTAAGACAAAAACTTAATTTTTTAAACTACCAGTTTATTGTATCATGTTGATGGGCTGCTAGCAAAGAAGAGAAAATGAGATTGGTACGAGTGTTCATAAAAGCAAGAATACAATGCCTGTTACATATCTTCATATTTCTCTCTCTCTCATTTCTTATTCAGCATGCCCAACCTCTCTAGTGATCTTTTTGATCTTCAGCCTGCATTTGTTCCAACTGTGCAAAGTACTCCAGCTATATCAACATCAGCAAGCAGTGCGTGGGGAGGTGAGCTCATACCTTGATTGGGCTGTCTAAATGATAAGGGAATTCTTAGAATACAAGGTTCATGCTGAATTGAGTCTGCATCTTAAGCCTTAACTATTTTGCATCCAGGCATTCATAACAAAATAGGAAGTAAATCATCTGAGAATTCTGACAAACTTTCCTGGACACAAAGCGTTAGTGTTGACAGAACAGAGGAGTGGAACTGTTCAATAAAGGGGACAGGGAGAAAAAACGTAACTAAAGATCAAAGCTGAAAAATTTTGGAAATAAAAGCTAAGCAAGTGTAACTGAAAAGATCCTGGACAAGTATTTCCATTTAATTAAGCAATATTTAATATACTTCTCATTTAAAAGGTGTTGGTAACTTCAGAGTTGTTGTAAAAAAGCTGTGGACCCCAGTTTCTTCACCCATCCTTCCAAAGAATGGTCAGGTTAGGTGTCAAAGAAATGGTTTAAATGCCAAAAGAAAGCAATGTTAACACCCTGAAATGTTAGTATTTTAATAGATGGAATTAATACTCTTATATGCTATTTAAAAGGTAGATTATTGAAGCCAAAAATGCAGTCTCTAATTTCTTTGATATATGTTCTGTCATTCTCCCCCTCCCACAATGTCAATACTAGAATTATTTTCCCTAAATAGAGAGTTGTTATGATTTTTTTATCTAAGAATTTGTATCTAAAATTTCTATCTAGATAATATCTGTCTAAAATTTGTATCTAACTGGGATCATTATGTGGAATATTTATGATTTGACTTGCTCTAGAGATTCTCATGTTCAATCATTTCAGTCTGTTTTTCTTTTCCATTATTTGTACTCTGTCTTCTTTCCTTCACTTCTGCATCTGAAAGGTCCTTTCTCGTCTTCAAATGGTTGTGTTGGTTCTCCACCTCATCTGGACATCTTTGACATGAAGCCAGTTGAAGAAGCTGTAAAATCTGCCACCCCTTTCATCAATTCTTCTTTTTCCTCCAAACAAACAGTGGAACTGTTTAGTGGTAAAAAAAACAAACCAACCAAACCTCATGTAATTTATTTGCAACTGGAGATGATAATGCTAATAATGTGGGCCATGTAATCTTTTTGTGGTTTGGGCCAATCTTCACTTTTTATTAACAAGTGAAAATGGTGCATTAATTCCAGGTGTAGTAAATTATATGTTTCCTTAAATGTTTATTTCTGTAGTTGAAATAAACTATTATTTTGTTCTGCTTGCCCAGTCTAGACATCCTAAAACTTGCAGGTAAAATCTGCTGATTTCTTTAAAACTGCAGGCTCCTTTCTCTTTTGTAATGGGGAGTGCACGAGTTACTTGGCTTTTCAGATCTGTAAAATAAAAAAAAACCTTTTTATAATAGTAAAACTTCCTAATTTTTAACTGCAGGCATAATTGTTAGGTTCTCTCTTCCTTTTTATCTTTAAAACTGATCTTATTTTCTTCTCTCTTTTTGCAAAGATGACTTTAGTGGTCATAAACCAACATATGCTTCTGTGTATCATCCTGTGACTGTTGATGGTAATTTGATTTTTTGATGTTGTTTTTTAAAACTTTCTGATTTCACTGGAATGAGTGATAATTTACTTCATGGGTGTATTTCATTACTCAACTTTTTTTTTTCAGGTTTTCCTCTTCCTTCAGCTTCTCCAAGTACCACCTCTTCAACAATTAACGTGGACTTTGATGCTGTTTTTGGAGGAAAATCCACAGCACCAGAATACAGGACTGCAAGTGGTAAAAACTGCTTTATGACTAATTTATACCCTACAGGCAAAAACTGCTTAACAATTTAACATAATTGCTATTGCAGTCAGAAATTTAATAACTTAATACACTTGCAAGGTGATTATGGGCTGATAAGAGGCAATCAGTTCAGTTGTTAGTAGTTATTTACTCTAAAATTAGTGATTTAAAACGGACTGGTTTCATTCTCTGTGTAATAACTGTTTCCTCTCTCTCTGGGGGAACAAACTTTGAACGTGGCCCACTGGATGTCTCCCAACGGGTAAGCTCCTGTTCATTTGTCTTCTCTGCTTTTTCTCTTGACACGTGGTGATGAATTCCCTCTCCTGTTCTGTATAACAAAGTATTGTTGAAGTACAGTTAAAGATCCTTTTAGATTAGTAGGTACAATATAGTATTCTATTAAAAATAAGAAGTTAAACTGTACTTCTCTCAAAGTCTTAAATACTTCCATCATGTTGAACCTTTACATATAAATACTCAAATTAGTGTTCTGTTGTGTTCTCCCTGGCCTATGGATGTCATTTATTAACTGCAGTGTAACCATTTTGTTAACAGTTGCTTTTGTTTTCTTTGTTTAGGTTTTAACTTTCTAGATGATGTATTGCAACCCACAGTACCACCACAAAATCAAAGAGCCACTGTAGCCAGCCAGCAAAGTGGAAAAATTTTGGCAAATGACCTCGATTCTTCACTTGCTAATCTAGTAGGAAGTAAGTGTGAAGCTTTTAAAATTAACTTTCCCATTTCTTACTGAAAGCAAAACAAGCTTTTTTCCCCTCCCAAATTAAAATGCTGAAGGATTTTGTCTCTTTTCCCCCACAGATCTTGGCTTTGGAGGAACTCCATCCAAAAAGTAAGTGCATAAATGTAGTTAGAATATTCTCACGTGACTGTTTGATAGTCTCTGGCACTGACATGGCAAGGACCTCATCTCTTGAAATAATCTGAAATAACTGAGATGTGCATTTGAGTGTGTTTGTGGTCAGTCACCATAACACAGCCAACCTTAACTTTTAAAGTAGCTCAGTTTAATTAGTCTTGCAATTGCTATATTTTTATTGAAGTATAACACAAAACACTATAAAAGTTACATGAAACTCCAGTTAATCATTATAGGCACAGGGCAGTTCTGATAATTCACTTTTAACACAAACAGAACCAAAGTTACACTCAGAATTTCAGTAATTACTTACGTTTCTTCATAGATTTCAGCTGTGTGCATGCCTTAAGGCGTGTGTGGGTTTCCTGTTCTGTTATTGTACTCCAGCTGTTGCCTCTTCATGAAAACTAACAACTAAATGGTTTCATTTTAGATCAGATATGCAGTGGTCTCAGCCCACAGAGAAAAAACTTACTGGTGGAACAAACTGGCAAGCAAAAACAAGCACATCAACCACGTGGAACCCGACTCCCTTACCCACTATTCCACACATGGTAATTTCTGTGCTGTGAAATCACTCTTCATTCCAGCAAATGCTGCTTCTCTGCTTGCATTAATTTATAAAGAACAGCAAAGGCATTTGACACAACACTGGGGGTAGCAGGGAATGCTTACAGGATCTTAATGAATGAGGTAGAGATTTTAATTTTAGCATGCTTTCTTTCCCCTCACTGAAAAACTTGTGCATTAAGGACTTGCATCTCAAGTGAAAGGCTGATTACCTGTCTCAGTTCATAAATTCTTTTGGGATTGAAACCGATGGTCCCAGTCCAGAAAATTCCTGATGTGCATGTTTGAGATGCTCCCACTGCCCCCTCCCACGCACATGTGCACACAAAAATTCACCTCTGGGAATGCAGAGAATGTGCTTTAAGGGCAAAACTGCTGTTCCTTCCAGTCTTTGCTCCTTTTTCAGTTTTGTCATGAAACACTGCTGTAACCCAGGCAAGGCACCTTAATAACGAGGTCAAGCAGCACTTTGGACTTTGAGTAATGCTCAACAGCAAATTCATATTTTTAACACGGTTCAGAATGCAAAGTGTATCTTTTACAGTTATTTAAATGAAGAATTTTCATTTCTAGGAGGGATATTTGTAGGCAACTGACTTTTCTGTGCTTTTAAAAGAGGATTTTCAAGTGTGTTGTATTCATAATATATTCACAGAAATATGAATCACTTCTAAAATATAACTGTCTTAGAGGGAAGTAGATGTTCATCTCAGTTATACAGACAACTAGGATAATTACCACATTTGCTGTGAATTTTGGACTGCTTCTGACTTAATTTTGCAATAAGCATAGTTTTGCCTCTAATGCCTGTTTTCCTTGTTTTGCATGACTCTGCTCATTCAGAGTTAGAGAAGTTGAATACAGTGTCAAATCTAGTATTGGATTCAAAACTGAAACAAAAAAATTGATGAAAGGGCATAGCTGTATTGCACTTTTACATGAGGTTTTTTTAGGCTATACAATCTCTTTATCCCCTCTAGGTGCTCTAGAATGTGTTGTTAGAGTGCTGATGCATTTTTATTTCTGGAGCACAGGGGGCACCTTAGTACCCACTGATCACTGTGGATTTAAAGTTATCTTCTTATTTCATATATTCATGAGGTCTAAGCCTTCGACTGTTTCACGCCAAGTGTCTGGTCTTGCATTTTCCTGGCACTCCCAACAATTACTGATGTGAAGATGTAGCTCAGCTCTGAGACTCTCTAAAATCTGTGGGCCAAATCTGCAGAGGTCTCAGTGTCTTGGGTGACCTGACTGAGAACTAACCCTGCAATTCATGTTCCACTGCATCCTACCCCAGAGCCAAGGGTTTGATCCAGCTCTTGGGTTTAGTGTAATTAGCACTGCTTAACAAAGCGTGGCCTTAGGAACAAAACCTGATAGAAGGCTTGAAATGCTCTTCATTTTTTTTTCTCATACCGTGATGTGTGCTGACATCAGATGTTAGTACCTGTGGGCAAATCAACCTGACTAAACATCTGTTACTATTCACTTCCTAAGCCAAATGGTCACTGACTTTCTTGGCTTTTTCTTTTTTGTCTATGCACTTCTCTAAAAGTGAGAAGGAGCATTGCATGCCACGGCCTCTGAAAGCTTCTCACACACATGCTTGTGCAAGCAACGTGCTCAAATCTGGCTAGGTGCAGTAAAAATCCTAATTTTGCTGTAAGTTGTGCTAGTGGTAACTTTCTAAACATAAAAACTGATGTTAATGTCCTTGCACTTTTTTTCCCTCACACTTCAATTGCTTTAATAAATGAGCATAGTTAAAAACTGTTACAATACTGGACTTGAATCCATCCCTTAGTTAGAATTTCCAGCTTGAATTCCTATTAAATCATTTTCTATCTTATCCTTTTGCTATGCCAGAATGGAGTACACTATCCTGGATATGTAAGTCAACCTCTTGTAAATACATTGGTTATTTTTAGTACTGAAAACTAAGCGGTTTTCAAAGTTCTATATATAAATCACTAAATATGCATGACTTGTGTCTAAAATTTAAAATTTTCTTGATTGAAGGTACCTGCTCCTATCACATACCCATTGACCACGCCTCAAGTGCCTGTATATGGAATGGTAAGAAGCATGATTGTCTTTGTATCCCTGAAAATTTTAATTTGCAGGATGGTTTGAACATCATGTATTGGCAATAGTGTGTGAAATCTGGTGTGTTTCTCACACTGCATTGAAAGAGATGACTCTGACGTTGATATAGTGGTAGTTTTTAAAAGCTTTGACTTTATTATCTGTGTGTGTGTCTATATATTTATTTTCTACTATACTTAAAATGCAAAAAGCTGTATCTTGTGGAAGCAGTTTGAATTTTATATAATTGTTTCTGTGGGGTTTTTGTTTTTCTCACAGGTACCTCCTCAGGTTGGAGCTGCTCCTTTGATGGCACCCCATTCAATGATGTACACACAGCCTGGTCTAAGGCCAACAAATCCCTTTGCACCTGTTTCTGAAACTCAGGTGAATGGTGCTCTTTAATCTTGTTGACACTGAAACTTCAGCCTTGGCAAACACACCCGAATTTTTCATGAAAGGCTGCTGGTGTATTCCTGGTGAAAGTGAGGGGTTCCTCAGTCAAGGGCAGCACCTTTTGCTGGTGAGGAGGCAAATTCAGATGATGGAGTTGCAGGAAGCGAGGAAGAAAGGAAAAATCAGATTTTTACCTGTCACTGTTTCAGTTTTAAGCAAAAGGAGTGGTGAAGGTATGTGGGTTTTAGTCTCCCTGTGACATAAGCTGGATACTTGGTTTAGTCACGCTGACCAGACCAGTGTTGGAAGTTTCTTGAAGGATCAGGTGATGTGGGAGTGGAAAAGGCCTGGACAAGAGATCATTCACGCTGGAGAAACTGTTCTCCTGTCATCCAAATACATACTATTTAATATTTTATCTTAATATTCTTTGGGGTTTTTTTAAAGTGCCAAACCCTTTAACTTATGAGTAACAAGGCAGCCAAATAGATTCTTTATTCTAAAACACTGGGAAACCATTTGTTACGTAAGTGGCATTAATATGTAATCTTTGTTTCACAGATACAGTTTATGTAGAGCCACCAAAGCAACAAGATGTGAGAACAACCAAATACTGGTAAAAAAAAATATGAAAAGACTGATTTTCAATCTTTCCGTGATGTATTCCTGAACAGGGCAACTGTTTATTCCCTGTATAATACAACTTTATTTTGAACTGCAATGCTTTAGAGATTCTTGTTTATAACAGTCACTGCAGTGTGAAGTCATGTTTGTTTCCTGATTTTTTTTTTTTTAAACTGCTCAGCAGAAAACTGTATTTTTATTGAGGTTGACTCAGAAGGGGCAAGCTGGATTATCATGTTCAAAATCAAGGAGAAGGTTACATGATTGCTCTACAACCTTAGTCATCAGTGGATTACCTTAGGAATTGACTGAGAATGTCAAAGCTATTTATTTTATTCATAAATTCTGTGGCTGTTGTAACCAAGACACAACACCAAATCAAGTTGAGCAATAAAATTTTTATGTGCTCTAATAAATACTCTTGAGAGAGCAATGTTTGCATTATCATCAGGCCAACATTGTGTGAAATCAGACAGCTTTTTCACATCAGAATAGCTGATAGTAATACAATGTGAGTTTGAAATGCTGTGAATCAACAAGACACAAATTAAATAGGTAAATATTGTAAAGAGAGACAGTTCTTCTTCCTAAAGTCCATTAGGTCAGAAGACTCAAACCTTGCAATCATGCTGACACTCTTGTGAACTGGCAACTCTTGAAATTATCCAGCTGTAGAGAATAGCTTGTGCTTCTTTTTTTGAAATAAGAACCTAGTTGTAAACCGTATAAAAAAGAATTATTTTTAAATGTGTAAATACGTGGAAACTTTTTAGATAGTTGTTTCTTTGATGCTGCAGTAATCTTTTTCTTCTGTAGGAATTTCAAGGTAAAAATGCTACATTAAAAAAATCCAGACTCTTTTTGAGAGGAAAATCTTTAAAATCAACTAATTTATGAAGTATTGCTGTTCACAATGGGTCAGATGTGTACAGACTTCTGGAACATATTTTGTACTTAAGAATCTTCCTCCAGAACTGAAATTGGCTATGAAAATGCCTTATCATGTATTTTTCACTGTCTGATAAAAAGTGATAGCATTAAAAAAAAAACCAAACCCAATAGTTATAATTAAGTAGATAGAAGTGGGAACAACCTTGCCTCCAGAAGTTCTGTGGCAAAATGCAATGAGAAAAGCTCTCCTGTAAAATTCCTTCTAATGATGATTAGTATTAAAGCTGAGTTTTCTATTGTTACAATAAATAGACCTCCAGCATAGTCTGTCTTTTATCCTTTGGAGAGTCTGTAATTGCAGAAATACCTCTCACTCTCACCATAAATGCAGATGGGCCTGAGAATCTTGTCAAACTCTCCTGTAGAGAACTCCTAAATTAAGCACATTCCTCAGAGTGAGAACAACCCTTCTATTTTTCCAAATGCTTAATTCTGTCCAAAGAGTGCAAAGGTAGTGTTTCTTAACCCTATGGTAAATATTTTGCCCAATGAATCAATACAAAAGAAACAAAACTCCTCTCTCCAACCCTTGATATTTGTAACTGCCAATTTCCTGGAAAATGAAACCTTGCAGAAATTTAAAACCGTGTTCCTTGCTGTATATTGATTTTTGAAAGAATTTGGACCAGTACAAGGTAGTTTAATGTTCAAGTTTGAATTGCAAAGGGCTTCAAGCTTTAATCCACCTTTATTGGGTAGAACAATTGTACAGTTTTAAGCCAATGAGTTCTTCAGTGCCTATAGTTGCCCTCCACATGATGAGGGAATAGATGCCATTTAGAATGGGTCGTTGTGTTGAGGGGACTGTTTATTTAAGAAACAGTGAATTCCACAGATTCATTCAGCAATCAAAGGTCTTGTGTTCAAATTAGATCAGTCCATGGAGTTACAAATGTCTGGGCATTAAATAATTAATGGCAGAAGTGAGAGTGCTACAAGCAGGCAGTTCCTAGCACTGTAAGCTGCTAGGTCTCTTTCTTATACTGAGTTGTATAATTAATAACACATTATTTTAATAAAATATGCAAATAAATGCCTGGCAAGCAGTATATATCTGGTATAATGTTATTTTCAGAGCATTCTGAATATCTGGAATATACCTGCTCAGAAATGGATTTAGTACTGGATAATGGCTTGCACTACTTGTGATTTGCTCTGGGTCTTTTAATGGTTCCTTTGGTCTGCTTTCTTGTAGCAAAGCTGTCTGATACCAATTTATTAGTATTAAAAAAAAAGGAGAAACAGCCACAAAGCATGTTTTAAAAACTTCATAACCTACCTTCTTTTGATGCTTTGAAACACAGCTTTCAGCTTGATCCTTGTGAAGCAAAGATTGCTTTGTACCTTCTCCCTGCACACACGTGCACAGGACTGGGTTTTGCCCACCTCTTCCTGGTGCACGTCTTGGAACACATCAGATGGCAGAGTGTGTGTTTAAATAGCATCCATGAGAGGTGAAAACCAAGCTGTCAAGGTTTTTATGGCTATTCTCCACAAAATAACCCACTGGGAACACCAGGGTTGTTCTTGAGGGTGACTGTACCAGCCTGCAGAAGCTGCAGACAGTAGTTGTGATGAGTGAAGAGAGTTGTACATAAATGTGACTTTTCCTTCCAAACTCCTTGGGTCAGAATCACGTTCTGAGTACTTCAGGAAGCTGATAACTAAGATGTCTCTCCGTGTCTGTGTGAACAAGGAGGAAGACTTGGATGTGTGCTGTACACTTTGCATTATTGTACTTTAGTGGGTCACTTGGGCCTCACTGCTGGGACAGACTCATGGAATATGCCATAGGATGATGACTTCTGAGGGACTTTGGAAAGGTGGATTGTGTGAGGCTTCTTGGACTTGAACATGTACCTCTCGAAATAACTGGGGTTTTCTAATGTTCTCTAGATATAGTTTGACTTTGCCTCCGAGAAGTTACTGATTATTTTTTTTTAAAATAAATTTCGGACATGTGTACTAGAAAAATCTCTGTTCTGTGCACATAGTGGTGGAATATTTGTAGGTAAAATAACGAATGGACTTTTGTTTAAGGAAAAAAAAAACCAACGGCAAAAACCACACGCGCAAAAGTAACAACAATAAAATTTCTGGCTACATGATTGAATACAGGGTGTGTATCTATCCCCAGCTGGATATTTTGATGTGTGACAGGGACGGGGGGTTACAATTAGAATAGTATGCACTGTGGATCGGTGCTTAATTTGTACATAAAAAGGAAAACTTTGTTTGGGGTAGTTTGTATTGTAAGGATAACATCTAAAGGCGCTGTATCAGTCGTTTATTTCCATTGAAAAGATTATATTTTTGAGCAATGGAAACTGTACATGTTATCATTTATACATTACTGATAGCTAGGAATAGAGAACTTGTCGCTATGACTCTGAAGATGTATCTGACTTGTATTGATCTGTACATTGCTGCATCTTCCTGCAGATTCTCATGATCATTTATTTAAAGAGATTGTAGTAACTGGTACAGTTACAACAGGAATTGTAACGTCAGATCTTTCAGTAGAGCTCAGATGTGTATCCTTGTGATTAAGCTTAATCCTTTACCAAATGTTTGGCTGGAATCTCATCTTGGAGCAATGACGAAATAGGTGCTGGAACAGATCTTTCCCTCACCCCAACCCACACTTTATTTATTTAATAGGTCTTGTTTTGTATGTTATGTTTTCCCCCATAACAGGTTTGTGCCTTTTATTGGATATTTATTTAAAAGGAGCTATGATAATTTAGGTTGCTTTTTTTCAGATATATTCTTGTACAGCTGTTCCTTTATGTGAGTTCCTTCATTTTATAAGAATACAGAATGTGTGGAAAACACACTAGCCACAAACTGGAAAAAAAATCTAAGGATTTATGTTCTATGAATAATTTTTTTAAAAATAAGCCTAAGCACAAGACTGGCTGTGTTGATATTTTAATTGTGGAACTTCACAATTTGTTAATATGCAAATTGTTCATTTTTTAAAAAACTGCTCATATCCACATATTTGATGAAACAAGTTTTGGAAAAAAATAAACTTTGGCATATGCAAGATGTGTGTATGTGATCAATTTTTGTATTCTTAAGACTTTCTAGAATGCTGGTAAGTGCTGATCAGGGTGCTTAATTGGGTTGTTTGGAGGGCCTGGAGCAGACAGGCTCAGGGAAGTGTGGCCTGCTGCAGCTGCTCCTTCTTTCTAAATCAAAAAATTCTGGTTTTAATAGTTGTGTTTTGGTTCCTTTAGGTTTCAGAAATCTGTTTTAAGTTGTGAGCTTGGGCTGTTTAATAGTTCATTCCCTGTCAGTGCTGAAGCAGCGGCGGCAGCAGCGAGCTCTGGGCTGCAGGAGAGGGAGGCAGTGAGTCCGTGAACTGACCGCAAGGGCCGGGGAGTGGGGAGAACACAGGGCAAGCATTCTTGGTGATCCCTTACAAATATTAATTGTAAACTGCTAAAGGCATTGCTCCTCTTTGCTCTGTCTGGCTTGTCATCTACGCTGCGGGAAAGGCAGAACAGCTGCGTGTAAAAACAAGGGCGCTTCCTCCGTAGGCAGAAGCGGAGGGTGGGATAAGCGGCATTTCCTTCCCGGGCCAGGGCAAGCAAGGCACTCGCAGTTCCTGCCACCGCAGGCAGCCCCTGCCGCCGGAGCTTTCCCCTTCACCCGCCGGAGCTTTTCCTTCCCACCGAAGGCTTCCCCCGCCGGAGCCATTCCCCTCAGCCCGGAGCCTTCCCTTTCCCCGCGGGAGCCATTCCCCTTCCCCGTGGGAGCCCTCCCCTTCCGGCCCCGCCCCTCATTATCATGGGCCAATGGGCGGTGCCCGGTGCCGCCACTGCCCCGCCCACCTTGCATCGGGAGCCGCCCGCCCACGCCTGGCGCCCCGCTCGGTTCTGACGCGATGACGCACGGCCCCGCTCGGTTCTGACGCGATGACGTACGGCCCCGCTCGGCGCTGACGCGATGACGCACGGCCGCGACGTCCCGGCGCACGCCGCGCATGCACCGTCCGTTCCCAAATGGCGGCGGCCGGAGGCAGCGAGGCGGCGGCGGCGGCGGGCGGGAGGCGCGGCCCGCTCGGCATCCCTGAGGCGGCGTTCGTGGTGAGCGGGGCCGGCCAGCGCGGCCGGCGAGCGGGGCTGCGCAGCCCCGAGGTGGCGTTCACGGGGAGCGGGGCCGGGCATCCCCTCAGCGGGGCCGAGGAGTGGGCGCTGTGCTCCGGCAGCCGGGCCCGGCCCCGTGAGGCGGCACCTCGGCGGGCAGGCGGGCGGTGCCGGGGGGCGCGGGTGGCGGAGGCCCTTCCCGGCCTCAGTCCTGCGCCTTTTCCCGGGTGAGTTGCCCCGTTTCGATGCCGACCTGGCTCTTTGCATTACAAGATGCCCATCTCCCCGCGTTGGGCAGCGTGGGGTTAATGCGCTGCCGGGCACAGGGCAGTGAGCAGCGTGTTGTGGGAGCTCTCCGTGCCGTGCTCCAAGCACCTTTCATACATCTTCCTCTTTTAATCAAGTTTTACAGTGCTGGGGGGATTCACTCTTGTAAAGGGCCCACGTGTTCTTCAAAACCAGCAAATGTGTATCTTCTGGAAAACAGGCCGAACTTGTTTATCCAACTTTAAAAAGTGATGTACCGTGTATTTGATGATTCTGTTGAGCAGCTGAAAAGCCAGGACTCAGTGACTTATGCAGTGTCATAATTCTCCAGTCATCTGTTCACTTTCAGCTCTGAGCTCATTCTTGGTACACGGTCCTGATTGCTGTTTTATTTCCTTTGCTCAATGACTATCGATCAGAAGGGCTGTGCCTGGGTGACCTCAGGAAGTGCTGGATGTCTGCCCCATCTGATGCAGCTGCTTTTGTAGAAATAAATGGGTTTGACTTGCATTTTGGTGGTTCTGGGTGTAGTGCTTGTGCGTTTACTCTCAGAGATCCAGTTCCTCCTTTTCCTGTAAGGTTTTTTAACAATAATTAGGATCTGGCAAATCTTTCCTGGGCTGGAAAAGCTCTGCACTGCCAGCTGACTTCCTTCCCTGCCTGGTGGGAGAGCAGCGTGGATGGGAGCGAGGGGACGGGCCGTGTCTGCCCTGCCCTCACTGACCCTGCCGGGGGAGCAGAGCCTGTGCTCTGTGCTCACTCTACAGGGCGTTGGTTTTGAGCTGTTGCTCAGACATTCCCAAATGAAATGCCTTCCTTGTTCTCCTGCCTTCCCCAGCAGGTGTGAGGGTGCAGGTCTGCAGGTCCCTGTCCCTTGTCCCCTGCACGTGGCCCAGGTGCTGGGGCTGTGTGCAGAGTGAGTGCCTGCAGCTCTTGATTGGGGCTCAGGAGAGATCCCTGGCTGGGAATGCTCCATCCTGCTGCTCCTGCAGGACGTTCCCGTGCCTCGGAACGTTTGCAAAATGGTGCTTTGCCACTCAGTTTTCTTCCTAAAGAAGGAGATGGGTTTTGGCAGGTCCTGGCAGAACCTGTAAGTGTTCCAAGGGTTCTGCAGTGGAGGTGCTGTGGGACACAGCACAGAGTGAGGATCCTGAGGGCTCGGACAGCTCTGCCTCAGAGCTCAGTGACTGTGCCTCAGCCCTGCAGATGGGGAGGTGGCACCAGAGCCTCAGCAGGCTCAGAAACCCCAGCTGGAAAACCCTGGGAACAAATCTGAGCTCCCCTTGGCTGGGACATTGTGTAGTGGAAGGAGATCACCCATATATCTGGATTTACTTCTGGGTTCACTTCTCAGCATCTTTGTTCCAGCAGGACGTGGATTGTGTCCTGTGTTTGTGAAACCCAGCAAACGTGCACCTGATGGAAAAGAGGCCGAGCTTGTTTATCCAACTTTACAAACTGGTGTACTGAGTGTCTGATGGTTCAGTTAAGCAGCTGAAAAGCAGGACTCAGTGACTGATGCAGTGACATAATCTCAGAGTCATCTGTTCTCTTTCAGCTCTGAGCTCGTTCTTGGTACGTGGTCCTGGTGGCTGTTTCATTTCCTTTGATCAGTGACTGTCCATCGGGGGGCAGAGGCAGAGCTGGGTGCCCCGCAGGCTGTGAGGGCAGCTGCTCGTGCTCTCTGCCCCAAACCAGCAGAGCTGCTTCCACAAGAGGGAGTTTCATTTCACACCATCCTCAGGCCTGGCTCCTGCAACACTTTCCCCAACCTTATCCTCGTTTTCTCTGTTGAAGGCTTCCCTGGGAGCTGATCCAGAGGCAGGGATGCTCCAGGCAGTTTTCAGGCACTCTGAGGTGTGGTCACTTGAGTTTGGATCTGCCACCTGGGCAGCACTGCCTGCTGCAGGCTGTGGAGTTCTGTTCTGCTGCAGATTTCCTTACTGATAAGGAAGGCAGGGAGTTCTGACCAGATTCAGGAATTTCCTAGTGAGTTTTTTAACCAAGAGAGTTAAGGCATCAGTTAAGGCATGAGGGGGAGCACCTCCATGTCTGGTATCACTTTAGTAACACATTACAGTCTTGCTCTGGCGTGAAACTTCTGGAATGGGGACACCAAGTTCAAAAAGAGAAGCTGAAGGGGCTGTGGTGGAGCTTCCATCAGGCTTTACTGAGCTGTGTGGGCAGGGGCAGAGTTACCCACAGTAGCTCTGGAATTCTGTGTGTAAATGGTGGCAAGGCCGGAAATGTGACTGATCCCTGGCCTGATGGTCCTTTCAGAAGCTGGGACACTGTCCCCTGGCAGGTGAGCTGCTTCCTGAAGGAGGCACGTGCCAAGGTTGACACCCTTGGCAGCTCTGGCCTTTCTTCTCTGGCAGCTTTTCCTGCCAGGCCCGTGTTTTTCAGCCAGTTGATGACAGGACTGGCTGGGGTTGTTCTCTGGAGGTTTCCTGCTAACTGGAGAAGGAGCTTTGGAAAGCAGGCTGTTTGCTTCCACAGGGCCTGTCTGAGCAGATCCCTCAGCCTTTTCTCCTTTGTGTCTTTCTCTTGGATCAGGCTGACTCTTTTCCTTCATCAGTTTTATCCAAAATAATTCATAACCTGGTGAGCCACAGAGAAGCATTTTCCCTGTTTTCCACGTAGGAGCCCCAGGTTTAGCCATTCTCACCCTGTCAGGTGTCACTTGACATCAGCCAGGACTGACACTGCCCATGTATACACAGACATGGTTATGAAATAATCCTTGCACCTATCCTAGTTCCCTACCAAAAGAAAAAGCAGGAAGGGAGAAATGAAGAGATGACTAAGAAAAGAAACAAAATGCTTTTGTACCCCAGTCCAGAAAAAAAGTTATTTTACATTTCAAACCCCCTCTCGAGGTAACTGCAGTGAGATGAGATGATAGCATGTCTGTGTCTAGGATTTCCATAAAACTCCTCTAACACTGAGGGTTTCTTTCTCCCCTTAAAGGAAGATGTAGATTCTTTTATGAAGCAGCCTGGAAATGAGACAGCAGATGTAGTTCTTAAGAAGTTGGATGAGCAGTATCAGAAGTATAAATTTCTGGAACTTAATCTTGCCCAAAAGAAAAGGAGGTAAGTTGTAATTTTCACAGAAATGGGAAATGTTTAGCACAGTTCTATTTTTTTTTAAATAATAATAAATCTAGTGGCCAGGAAGGCTGTGGGGATCCCAGTGCCAGGACTGTTGGGAGAGGGATCCCTTCAGCCCTGGAGAATTTCTGTTTGAGCAGTGCAGAGTCTGTGGCTCTCACTGTCCACAAACCCCAGAAGAAACACACGTGGTTTGTTTTGTTTTGTTCTGTTTCACCTGCAGTGCTTTTGACCTGTATTTCTGCTGAGGTTTCCCTGTCCTCTGGGGGGTTCCAAATATCCAAAATGTACAGTTTTAGCAGAAGGGGGTGTGTTAGTGTTGCTGTGGTTTGTTCTGGTGTGGAAGCTGAGTGGATTGCAGCACCCCAAAGGTGTTGTGAGGGGCAGGTGAAGCTGGAGCTGAGCTGCCTTTACATGCCTTGTCTTTCAAACCTGTGTTTGTGAGCTGGAAAAAAAAACTGTTAGCAAGTTTTAAAATGGAGGGTGGAGTGTATAATGAAACTGATCACTTGTTTAGGAAACTTTGTGTCTCTGTAAAATAATAAATTATGACTGTTGTTAATTCACAGGCTAAAAAGTCAGATTCCTGAAATTAAACAGACATTAGAAATTTTAAAACACATGCAGAAGAAAAAGGTAAATTATTTTGAATATCTAATGAGTATGAGAAAAGCTAACTACCTTTCCACCCTAACAGAACACATTGCAAGAAATGTTTTGGAGAGCACACTTAATATGCCTTTATAAATAACAGAATTGTTTTTAAAGGTATGTAGTACTTTTTGAAAGCTAGTTCCAAAAAAAAAAAGTTAATGTTTGTAATGCAAACTTCATTTTTAATAGTGTATAGATTGCAGCTAAGCTTTGACTTCATCTCCATTCTTTATAGAGATTTCTGTATTGTTTTTAAATATATCTTTTAAAAATGCATTATTCTAGGAGCTCTAATGTTGAAGTAAAGTTATGTAGAATCCCACACAAGCTAATAGTGTATCAATGGCAGAAAGCAGAAAAGTGTGCTCTTTATTCTAAGCTTTATGTCTTTCACATGTTTCCAGTGAAAATAGCAATTGTAAGTTTTATCATTTGTCTTAAGGACTCCACGCATCCAATGGAAACCAGATTTTTATTGGCAGATAATCTCTACTGCAAAGCTTCAGTTCCTCCTACAGATAAAGTTTGTTTGTGGTTGGGGGTAAGTAAAATGGAACTTTCTCTGAAACTGTTTCAATAACTTAGAAAAGGGAGAGAGTTTTGGTTGCTGTCTCCCCTGGTTGTGCTGGGCAGGATTCTGTTGGTGGGGAAGGAATCCCTCCTTGCTTGGCTGTAGGAAGAGAACTTTGAATCACCAGGGAGATTTTTGTTACTCACTCCCTGAAGGGGTGGAGGCCTCAGGTGGATTCAGACTTTGCCTGTCCTCAGTCTTGTCTTGGCCTGTCAGCACAGTGCTGCTAACATGATCAGTTGTGAACAGCAGCCTGAAATATGCTTGGGGTGGCTTAGTCCTCACAGTGCAAGAGTAAGAGCTTTTATCAATCTTTCCTTTTCAGGCCAATGTGATGCTTGAGTATGACATTGATGAAGCTCAGGCTCTGCTAGAGAAGAATTTGTCAACAGCCACAAAAAACCTCGATCTTCTAGAGGAAGACCTGGATTTTCTCAGAGATCAGTTCACCACCACAGAAGTCAGTATCCTTTTCATTAATGCATGTGAAGGCAACATCCAGCTAACAGCCAACTTTCTGATGTGCTTTTTATCTTGGCTGTCCTCACAGTTCTGTAGCACCTGTGAACTTTGCTGTCCCAGCAATGAAATGGAATATTGTGTTTGCAGGGCTGAGCTGGAGGTCGCTGTGTGAGACACACAGTTTGTCTTTGTGTCCTCGTGAAATCCACTGCAGTGGTGGCAGCCCAGGCTGACTCCAGAGTGAGCTGGAAGTGTGGGCTGATGGCCAAGGGACCACCTTAAAGCACAGGGACCCTCCCTGCAGGGAATATTGTTCTTTGTTGCCCATCACACCCTTTGCAGCTGCCTCCAGGCTGCACAAGCCCTGCTGCAGCAAGCCTGGGACTGGCCTGGGCTGTGCCCAGTGGTTTTTAAATTTCTTTGTAGTTTCATGAGCCACTCCTGGGTGTGTGGGATTGTTTTTTATACTTTCTAGTTTAAAACTATTTTAATGAGTGTAGCCATTAAGTGAAACATTAGATATAATGAAGGCACAACTGCTTGTTCTTTCGAGTTGACACTTGAGCTTAGTGCTGCAGGAGTTTGGGGTGGCTGGGAGAATCAAATACAGCTGAGATGGGCGGCTTGGCTGAAATCAGCAAAGAGTCAGAAAAACTAAAATTGTGTTTCTCTGCCGTATCTTTTTGGAGGTTTTTAAAGTAATGATATAAATGCTGCAGTTACAACAGGTAGCAATGTTCCTGGGAGCTGCAGCTTTGCACCAAGTCAGCCCTTTCATGAAATGGTTTCTATACCGACTGTTGTAACTAAGTGGCCAATTCTGTAACCTGCTTTCTCTCTTTTGTTAAAAATCTCTTTTTTTTTTCTCTTTTCTGCTAGCATGAGCTGTTTCCTTAATTCCACACCCTCAGATATGGCTAGAGTTTATAACTGGGACGTAAAGAGAAGAAACAAGCAAGACCCTTCCAAAAACAAAGCATAGTTTTTCCAATTTTAAATGTGGTCTCAATTTCCAAGTATTTTTTATTTAAACACCCCCAAACTTCATTCAGGACTGAGTTACTTTCAGCATTTCAGTAACTGGTAAAATATATAAAACCTAATGGTGAGCACCATTTTATTTATTTGTAAACTCGAAATTTGGTTTCATGCATGCTTCATGAAATGAATGATTTGAAAAGGCACCACACAGTCCAGCCAAGGATGTAGTATTTTGACCAGACCAGTCCATCATAAATCAATTTCTGCCTGTCTGGAGAGCTGAGGGGCATGGATGAAATGGAGCCTGACATATTCACATGCAGTGCAGGGTTTTTCTTTTCCATCTCTGTCCGGCTGCTGGAATTACCTTTGCCTTGGGCTGACGTGCAGCTGTAACTTTCTAGGAAACAACAAAACCAGAAGTGGAGCCCTGGGGTTTGCTGCAGTCAGTTACTGGCAGCAGTAGGGGCAGGCATGGTGGGTGAGCTGCCTGTTCCCAGCCCTCAGCACTTCACACGTGCTTTGTCCTCGGAGGGCGGAGGGAGAGGAGGAGCAGCACGGGGCCCTCAGGCCTGCAGCTCCCTCCCCTCGGCCTTCACACCTGTGCACACCTTGGCTGTTTCAGTGAGCGCTGAACAAGGACCCGGAGCTTGTGAGAGGCTCCCAGTCCCCCCCTTGGCCCAGGTGTCCCATCCCAGTGTCTGAGCACAGCCTCCAGCTGGGGAAACCCGTGTGGGATCAGGATAGTTCAGGGATGGTTCACTCTGCTGGTGCAGCTGGAGATTTCTTTTGGTCCTTACGAAGCCTTGCGAGATTGTTGCCTCTTACCTTTGCAGTTTCTTTCTAAAATGAAATGCTCAGTGGTGATGTCAGTGGCTAAATAATCACATTCTGTGACTGAGAGTACAGGTTTTCACTGCAAAATAAATGCAAATGTTAACTGTTCGATCTTCATGTAAGAAACGATATACCTGTAAATTTTTTGTACTTTTATTTCATGATATTAAAATAGTAAAACTAAACAGTTGTGGCAAACAGCTGTTTTTGTGCATCTTTCTTTGTGAGAAAAGTCATGAATGCGATGTGTGATCTTCTGTCATGTTTCTCTCCCCTAACTGGGCGTGGGGGGGTGAAAAATTCTGTGGAAGCAGCAGAGTGAGAAGCGTGGTGTGAATGGAAGGGGGAGTGTGAGTCAGCACATCTGAACCGGGGACTGAAAGCGGCGCTTTACCAGCGCTGTGCCTGTCAGAGCTGCAGGGAAGGGCAGGGAGCAGGAAAACCCTCGGCACTGGGCACCAGTGGCTGCCCCGGGCTCATCTCTCCCCTCCCCGGGGTCGTGGGGTTTGGGGTTTGGTGTTTGGTGTTTGTTTCAGTGCCGCTCTCCCCTGTTCTCCCGCAGGTATCTGCCACAGCAGCAGGACCTGGTGCTGCTCAGCCTGCAGCCTGCTGCTTTCCTTTTCTTTTTCCTTTTTCCTTTTCCAGCATCAGCAGTGATGGAAAGGCAGCTGCAACCACAGCCCGATTTTCTCTGACAGTTTTTTCTTGTTTGGATTAATGAGATCCCAACAGGCCGCGCTCCCCCCTCACCCCGGGCTGCTCCTAAGGCAGCAATCGCCTCCCTTTGTTGTGCAAAGCGAAACGACCAGTTAAGCGTTTTTGCACAGCAAAAAGCAGAACCGAGCAAAATCAGCGCCGTGTGCCACTGCCGGGAACCTGCTGCTGCTGTCAGAGGGGACAGGGTGACAGCCCTGGAGCCGAAATGGCTCCTGTGTCCAAAGGTGCTGCTTCCCGGGGGATGGGAGATGGGAGATGGCTGTGGCCGTGACAGCTCCGGGTTTGGTGTTTGATCTGAGGTCAATAAAACCCCCAAAGCTGCCAGGTGAGCTCAGGGACTAATCCCTGCCCCGTGCTGGTGTGGCTGCTGTGCCACCACACCTGCAGAGGCCTCCCCCAGGGGACAAGGCTGTGGGGAGCAAATGCTGGGAGCAGGGGGTGGTTTTGTGGCAGGTTTTTCTCAGCAAGGCAGAGGACAGGTTCTGCAGAGAAGAAAAATGCCTGGGAATGCTGCATCCAGCCCTGGCTGGAAGACAGAGCAGGGACAGGGAGCAGAGAACACATTCAGAGAGAATGGACAGGGAAAAAAAAAAGCCACCGAAGTTTCTTTACAAGGTTTTGAATTTCACATTATCACGTAGTAACCATTTTGCTAAATACAAGCATATTTTCAGTCACATACAGACAGCTAAATACAGCATTATTTTCACATTTCATTACAGTGCATAACAAAGCGAGGACAGTGTAAAGTACGCTTTTATTCTGGAGGTTCTGAGCAAGTTCAGTCTAACATGCAGATTGTTTTTAACATGTGGCAGAGACCACAGAAAGTTAGCTTTTGCTTTTTTGCTTTTTTTTTTTTCCTCTTTTTGTCCTAAAGTATAAGAGCTCCTGACCTGTAGCCTGGGAGAGGTATCACCTTCTGATTTCTCAAAGTCCCTCTAAGTCAAAGCATTAAAACCAGTTGTTAGAAAAGAATTCTTAGCATATCCAATAAGTTCTTCATCTTAGAAAAAACATTCCAAATTTTGTACAGATGAATCTACATTTCCTATATTTTAATAAGCTGTCTAGAAAATGCAAGGAATTAGAAAAAGATGTAGATAATGGTTTCTCTATCATTTAATATAACAATTTATTAACTCTAAGTAGTTAAGACCGTGTACATTTTCTTCTGTACTGTTCCTCTTTAGAATTCCAACACTTCCGCATTTAAATTGAAGATTCACTCTGGAATTTCTCCCTGGGAGCAGTAAAGGGGAACATCCAAAACCCATTAAATAAAATACTGTCTCATGAAAAGTGATCTTTCCTCTCTGGCCAGGCTCTCACACAGGGAATTACAGAATTTGGCTATTGCTAAAATGTCTGATCCAACTCCCCACTCCGGCTCTGCCCTTGGGGCTGCTGCCGTCCTCAGCCACACCTTGTGTCCAGCTGGCCCCTGAAAAGCTGAAGCAGCTCCTTGGTGGATTTTCCATGCAGGGAGCAGCAGCTGAGCCCTTGGTGCTGTCCCTGCCTGTGTGAAATGCAGTCAGCTGCTCTGAGCAAACCTGCCCCGGCGTCTGCCCAGTTCCCGGGTGTTCCCCTGCACCCACCTTTGCTCACCCAGATTCTGTAAAGGCCATACTTCTCTCTCTCTTTTTTTTTTTTTTAAATCTTCAGGGCACTCAGCTACAAGTGCCTGGCATTCCCTGGCCTTTAGCAGAGGTGTTGGATGAATTCACAGCCTATCCAAGCAGTGACAAAATCACCAAGAGGTGCCACTGCCACCCCCCTTGCTGGCATCTGCTCCCTGTGCCCTCCCAGCAGGTCCCCTGCAGAGCCCAGGAACTGAAATTGTTCCTAGAACACCAAAAACAAGTGCTCAGGGTTTGGGTTGTTGGGTTGGGTTTGCTGCAGGTTTGGGTTTTTTTTTTTTACAGCTTGGAAACTGCAGGTTTTTTCTTAATACAGACCTGCCCCTGTGCTGCTGCAAACTGTGAGAACAGGTTCAGAAGGAGAAACAGCCTGAACTCAACAGCAATCACAACCTCTAGTTCTGTAGACGGGGCAGATTTAAAAAGCTGGAACAAATATTTTCTTTTTCTCTACTCAGAGGCCTAAAATAAACACTAGATGCTTCCTGTGGCTTTTACCTAATCCCCCCCTCCTGCCCACTGCAGTTTGGTGTCTAAAGCTTTCAAACACAAGTAAAAAAGTCACCACGGTTTTGTTTGTTCGCTTTCAATAGGCTGAACTTCCCTAAATTGCAGTCACCCCACTGCACTTCAAAAGCTTGGGTTAAAATTTGGCAGAAGCAAAGCTCTTAAGTGGTGAATGGCATTCCCAGAAAACAGCCACCTTGATACAGCTCTTGTGACACGGCTGCCATGCCATGATGGCCAACCTGAGATGGATCCTCTTTTGTCAAACTAAAACACGGAGGAAAACAAATTTTACTCTGGAGTGTGTCTTGAGGCTTTCCTTCCCACCTGCTCAGACATTCCTGCTGTGTGTCCCACCTTCCCAGGGCCAGCTCTCTTCCACAGAGACAGAAAATGACACTTTAACAGCAGAAAGTACCAGTGGAAGCTGTTGCTTTCAATGCTATTTAACTTCTTTAACAGTAAATCTCACCTTTTAGGATGTCTGATACACCTGAGTTAAGCTTTTCAAGTTTTTTACTTTGTCGGGTTTCTTTTTTTTCCCCTCCCTCCTTTCCATTTGTGACCTGGCTGGTAAGGCCATCCCAGTGCTGTTCCTGACACAGAAATGCTGTGTCCCACCTGGCTGCAACAGCCCAGCCTTAAAACAACACCTGAGGACATGGTTCTCTCCTTATGCTCTTGATCACTTAATTCTAATGGAAAGCCCTGAACTTGGGGTACTTTTAAGGTACTCACCCAGGCAGTAAATGAGTAAAAATTGCATTGAATAATCCCTACTGCAGCAAGAGCTGCCACTTAGAGTCTTGGTTCAGCACAGCAAGAAAAACACTGTTAAGGGAGGAATCATTTAAATTTTAATTACCAATCAAATAACTACTGTTTTCCTCTTTAAATCCCACAAAATACTCTTTGCTACCCAACTAGGTTCAAGAACATCAGAAAGGAAACTCAGAAGTGTGCATATCATGTCAGCAAACTTCTCCTGTGGAACTGACCTGATGAGGAAATGGTACCTGTGCTGCCTTTAGACCTTCCTGGAAAGAAACAGCTGACACAAACCAAGATGTCCTTCTGCCTCCTCTCTGTCTGCCTGTCTGTCAGTATCCATCCTGTGGCTCCAAAAGCCAGCAGGGAGCTATGGGTTTACTTAAAAGAGAACCTGTACAGTACCCTGGCACGTACCAGCTCTGTACACTCCCTCCTGTGTTGTGCAGCCCCTCATTTCTGCTTCCTGTCTCCTCACAACATCCACATGCACCCTCACTCGCTCTCCTTCGGGTTTGCAGCCCCCAGGTCTGAAAGGTTATTTGGAACAGAACATTTCTTTCCAGGGTCTGTCCCGGTGTCCAAAACAACGTGGGAGGCTGTTCACAACGGGAGCGTTGCTCTCCCTCCTGTCACACCGAGTTCACTTAGTAAAGCAGGTTTGGTTAGCAGAGTCCATCACCACTGGCCTCTCTAGAGGAGCTCAGCACAGGCACCGCCTATCTGACTTCACCACTTCTTCTGAAGAGTGCACTACGTTGGGGACAAACCCGCTCTTTACCCCTTCCCATCCCTCCTGGATGGAAATGTCCCCCCTTTTCACCAGCTCGTAAATATCCCTGGTGAGGTCAGTGAAGGCCTTCTCCACGTTGATGGCGTCCCGGGCCGAGGTCTCAATGTACTTCATGCCGTAGGCAGCAGCCAGTTTCTCTGCCTCGTGCCTGGTCACCTGGCGCTGCGTGTCGAGGTCACACTTGTGGCCCACCAGCACAAAGACAATCTGGTAGGGCTGGACGTGCACCTTGGTCTCCTCCAGCCACTCGTGGACGTTCTGGAAGGATCTGCGGTTTGTGATGTCAAACAGGAGCAGTCCTCCAACCGAGTTCCTGTAGTAGGCTCTGGTGATGGACCTGCAAGACAAGGAGCCACAGCAGGGCTAGCTCACAGCTGGCTGAGTGCAGGGCCTTTTAGAAAGCAGCTTTACCACCACCCTGTCGACCCTGCAGGATACAGGGCAAGAGAAAGCCACCCAGACCATGCCTCAGGACTTCTAGCTTGTGCTCTGTAGAGCTTGTCATTTAAAAGGAAAATTTATTTTCCTTAAGGATTTCACTCTTGGGAAACCGTCCCACTGATTTATTATGGCTCTCTTCAAAATCCCCACCACCACTTTTTTTTTTTCTCATGGATTTCTCTGTGTGCCCCTTGTGACAGTTGAGTGCCACCCCCCACCATGTCAGTTCTCTGGACACCTCATCTCACTCTCTGGTTTAGGAGCACTGTGACGACAAATCAAAGGATTCAACTGCAACCAAACACCTGCTCTCTGACAGCCACATAAAAGCTGGAGGTCAGAGATCTGGAAGGCTGATGATGGGGTTGTAGCTCTCAGGGCCCTGGGATAGGGATATCCACACATCCCTACAGCTTCTCCCACTACACAACTGGATCAAAGTGACTCTGCAGTGACAGGACACCGTCACTGTTAGTGGCACTGACAGGAGCAGCCCTTCGGACCTCCCGAGAAACGGCAAAATGATACAGGAGCTTCCGAGGAGAATCTGCACTGACACTGCTCGTGTTCCTGCCAAATGCTGACAACATTCAATAGGCACTAAAAAGACCCCGGAGCTGCAGGCTGGAGAATGGAATGCATCTCCCCCAGCTCTGCTGGGCCAGGCCAGCCCGAGGCAGGCAGCAGCAGCACAGGAAATCAGCAAACACAGGGTGATGGGGCAGAGCTGAGGCCACGAGGCTGAGCGGAGCTACAGCTCAGTGACTGCCACACAAAGGAAAACCAAGAGGCTGATGAGCAGTGGTGTTTCTGCAAGTCATGGATTGCCTCTAAATCCAGAAGAAATGATCGATTTCAGTCCCTGGAGGAATTCACATTCAAACCTGAACTTTCCTTGCAGGAGTAATATAAGCACTGCTGCATTTTTACCTTAGGACAAGTGTTTTCTTGGCTATGCAAGACTCTTGTTAGGTGCTGTCTGGTCCTGTAGTGTGTGTGTGTCTGTCAAAATTGCCCCAAGAAAGGATGAACTAGAGTTTTCAATGATTCTTTTATCAACAAACACATAGTGATGGGTGAAAATTCACAGACAAAACTGAAGAAAGCCAGAAGCAGGGAAAGAAAAACATAGTCGGCTGTGTTTGGATAATTTCTCCTCTCCAACTGATTGGCTTAGGGACAATAGTCACTCTGCACATTTGGCACTGAGGGAATTAGATCTGCCTTTTGCTATCTGGCCAGCTGCAAACAGATATTGGCACTTTGAATTCACCCCCACACTGCCACGGACGTTGCTGCTTCTCCCTTGTGTTCTGTGCAATCAGCCCTGGCTCCTCCCGCCAGCAACAACAATGCCTCAGGTACTTCTGAAAGACATGACGGGATCCAAGCTGAATGCTGCTCCGAGGTAAAATCAGGTGAAGGTCTCAGTGCCTCTCCTGAAAGCCTTTTCCACAACTGTTTTCCTCACCAATCTGCAGGAGGCAAAGCACATTGCCTTCGTGCATCCCTCCCCAGTTCCCTCCGGAGATTTCTGTCTCCCCTCCTCCTGCCACACTCACACACTGCTGCAGAGCACCACAGGGACCTGCACCTACTTTGGCCAAGTTTTAACACACGGGCAACACCTCTAAATGGGAACTGTCCCCTGCCCTGTCCCCGTGGTGGGGACACTGCACCCAGGGTTGAGTATTTCCCTCCCAGCCAAGGGAGAGCTGCTGGCTGGAAGGAAACAGCTCTTCTGGAGGTGGTGGGACACAGTTCCAGGGAGTGAGGCCTGCACAGGCTTTTGCTTTTGCTGGCATTACACAACATCACGTTCCAGACAAGGAAATAGCAGTAACTGAGCAACAAGAGATGGGCAAAACCCGCTGGATCCGGGAAGAATTGGACCCTGCTCTTCTACAGCTCCAAAGCGGCCCCAACACTGCCCCAGGCAGAATGTTTTTGGGGGCTGGTCTGGCAAAATAGAGTGGCACGCGTTTAACTGTAATTTAAGCCTTGACTGCACAGAAATTGCTACTAATTTATGGAGAGTGAAAGAGCTCACGACAGGGGGTCAGGAGGAGAAAAATTGTAACACAGCTGCTGCTCAGAGAATGCCAAGGTGTTGTCAAAATAACTACAGTGGTTTTGTCCTCGTGGGGCAGCTGTGAAACTATGCAAAGCAGACTGGAAATGCTCAAATCTGAAATAGGGGAGCTCACTCTTACGGATTTCCCTCTTAAGAAATTCCCTGTGCTTGACAAATGACAAAAAAAACCAGTTTCAGGTTTCTGGAGAGCACCTGCTCCATTGTGCCTCTTGCCTATGACAAGTCCAAGGGGCTTTGGCTTATTCCAGTAATAGCTAATTCTTGTCTCTGGCCAAGAAACCAACCTTGGAGGAGGAGCCCAAGAGTCTTCATGGGGCACAATGTGTCACAGGGCTAAGAGTGATTTGAAAGGGATAAACACAAACCAGATTTTACCTTTTTTGGTTTTTTTTACATTTCAGAGTGCTCCATAAAGGCCCCTGGGTTTGCTCCAGCTTTTCACACTGGGAATTCAAGTCTGCGCTTTGCCCAAGGGCATTTCAAAGTTGCACAAAGGGTTGTTTTTGGGTTTTTTTTTTAATGCCACCGACCATTCCTGCCCCTTGCACTGTCCCTGCCCTGGCAGGCTGCTGCCCACCGCAGCAGTGCAGCTGCCCTTGTGCTGAAGGTCACCTGCTCATCGTGCCGACAACCCCGAGGGGCAGCCCCCAGCACCGAGGGGATGCAGCCCCCAACCTCCTCGTGTGTGAAGGAGAAGAAACTCCAGGCACCCGACAGCTCCTGCTCCTCACGGCAACGGCAGGAACAGGGGACAGCACTCAGGTGTGTGCTCTACAGAGCTCGGCCAGACATCCAAAGCTGGAAGCTGATGCAACTGCGAGCTAAAGCACCTCCTCTCTCGGCAGAATAAAGCGCCAGCTCCTCGCCGGCAAGGCTTCGAGGGAGCAGAGGGGAAAACCTGTCAGAGGATAGGGACCGACCACTGCACACCCTGGGCCAGACACGGCAGTGCCACAGAGCCAGGGAAGGTGGTGAGAGAGGAGTTTTCATCTGCTGAATGAAACCAAAACATTCCTCAGGCCGGTCATCAGAGCACAGAAGCAGAAGCTCAGTGATGCTGCACAGGGATGAGGAACACAGGAAGTGATCCCAGAGGGAGCAGGATGGAAGAGCAGGTGAGGGTTAAAGACACGTGAAAAATACAAGCAAACAGGAGGCCAGGAGCTGCCGGTACACTCACAGCCCTGCAAAATGAGCACAGTCTGAGCAGCAGGTCTGAGCCCCTCTTTGGCCGGGGCCGAGCCCGCTCCAACCGGGGATACTGCTTTTCCCACACAGCGCTGTGGGAAACTTGGCACGGTCCCACATGCTGCCTTTATTTTACTCCATCGTGACTTGGTTACTGTTGCTTAAGCTCCCAAATTGTGCTCACGCAGCGCTCGGCGTGGCACTCTCCAGAAAGCACCTGTCATCCCCGCACAGCCAAGGGTTTGTCCCGACCTTTCTCTGTCCTACGGAGAGCTGAGCCGTGCTGTCGCAGCAGAGCACCGAAACACACATCGCACCGCGTTTCGCGAGGCTCAGCCCGAGCGTTCGGCTGTGAAACATCCTCCGCACCGCGGGGACGCGGCGCTTTCCCTGCCAGCTGCATCCGCTGCTGCACGGACATCCCCGGGCTGCCGAACCGCGGACCCAGCGCAGCCTCGGGCCGCGCACATCCACACCTGCACATCCCGCGCACCTGCGCGCCCCTTTGGGGTGGGCGCGGATCCCAGCGATGGGGATGGGGGGCACACGAGGTGCCAGTTTGACTTTTCTTTGTCTCATTTCCACACGCCTCACCCCCCCGCCCGCCCAAGCCGGGGCCCGGCCCGCAGCCCCCCGGGTCTCACCGGAACCGCTCCTGCCCGGCCGTGGCCCAGATCGGCAGCTTGATCCTCTTGCCAGGCTCGATCTCCACCAGCCTGGAGAAGAAATCCACGCCCACGGTGGGGTCGGAGATCTGGGCGAAGCGCCCCTCGGTGAAGCGGCGGATGAGGCAGGACTTGCCCACGGTGGAGTCGCCGATGACGATGAGGCGGAACTGGTAGAGCCAGATGGCCTCCATGCTGCTGCCGCCGGCCCCTCAGCGCCCGCCCGCCGCCGCGCCGCCCATGCCCGGCCCGCGGGCCCGGGGGCGGCCGGCCTCAGGCGGGGCCCATGGCGGGCGGCCCGGCCCTGCGCGCTGCCGCGGGCCCGTCACCACCGCCGCATCCCGCCGGCCTCCCGCCGCCTCAGCGCTGCGCACAACGCGGGGCTCCCCCCCCGAGGCGGCGGCCCCGGAGCCGCCGAACCGGCGCTGGAAGCCGGCCGCGGAGCCTGCCTTCTCCCCGGAGCCGGGGTGAGGGATGCGGGATGAGGGATGCGGAGTGAGGGATGCGGAGTGAGGGATGCGGGGTGCGGGATGTAAGATGCGGGGTGCGGGGCGCGGTGCCGGTGATGCAATGGCGGCCGCGCGGTACCGCACTGCCGGGAGGGGCCGCCAGCCCCGGAACGCGGCGGTGCGGGAGCCGGGCGGGGCGGGGCGGGGCGGGACCGTGCGGGGCCGGGCCGGGCCGGGCCGGGGGCATCCCGGCGGCGAAGGCATCCCCGAGCCCGGGCAGCGCTCACCGTCCTCAGCGCTTCGCCAAGGAAAAGCGGGGGTCGAGCAGGGCGCGCAGCACCTTGCTGTGTTTTAACCCCGAGACTTATTCCTGGAGAGATTCAGGCTCCCCGCTGCTGCACTGGGGGCTTCGTTCCCGTTGAAATCTACCGGAGGAAACAAGTGGCGCTTCTGGAGAGCCTCTGCACCGCCCCGGGGTCACCTGCACCGCACCTGTCTGGAAAGAGGCAATGGTAACAGAAGGTGTCTTACTCACAAAACCAAACAAATACACATGCTCACACACATACGTGTGTGTCTGTGTAAATATATATAGTGTGTGTGTATATATGAGGTGTGTACAGCCTCAAAAATTAGCAATTACAGACATGAAATACCCAGCAACTTAAATACCACGTGTCTTAAATGCATTTTCCCTCACTTTGCTCAGGTAGGTACCGGGCTCTGAGTGGCCGTGAACATCCCGCAGTGCCAGCACAGACACCTCAGACTGCCAGTCCCAGGTTTGTCCCAAACAGTGCCACTGCCACAGCAGCACACAGCCACTCTTCCCTGGCTCCGTGGGATATGGCTGAGTTTGAGCACCTACTTTTAAAACTCTTGCCAGAGCAGAGTTTTCCCTTCCCAGGAAGGCAAAATTGACATGTATATTATTAAAAACAGTGAGTAAAATGTCTGTGTTCAGTCAGACACAGAAAGGAGGAATACTGACATTTTTAAAAAATTTATGAATGTGTTGGTGGGTTTTCTAAAAAATAAAGATGGTTTTATTAAAAGCTCCTCCTTCATGACCACTACTGAAATTAATGCATTGAGAGTGGCTGTTATATTCATTAGGTCCTCAGAAAAAGGGCATCTGTATAGACATGAGACAGTTAGCCACCTTTTAAATTGGACTAGGACATTAGAGAGACCATTCCAAGTCTTGAGGAATAAATGGCAAGGAACTTTTCCAATATTCTTTGAAATATAATCTATTTATTAAAAAAATAACAACCCCAAAAGATCCTACTATAACCTACCTCAGGACAGGAAAGGAAATTGATGAAGCAATCTACACTGCAACAGCAACAGTGCAACAGAAAAAATATTAAACCTATAAATCCAAGTTAGTGGTACATTATCCAGTGACTCATTGCCAGCGAGGCTTTGTGGGGATGTGGTGCACTTTACTGAATGATTTCTGAGTACTCCATGCCCATTAGTTGAAGCCCACAAGCCATTGTGGTTTCTCTTCTCTGTTTTTTTTTTATTTTTTTCTCTTCCCTGTGTGCTTGAACATGCTTTCCCTTTCTTCCACAGGTCTGACCGTGCTCAGGCAGGGCAGAGTCACCCACCAGCAGCGTGTCCAGGAGCAGCTCCATGCCCACTGAGAGTGGACATTTCCTGGCATGACCTTCAATACCCAGAGCACCTTGGCTTGCAGGGCTGTGCAGAGCTGAGGAGAACACCAAGGTGCCCAGCAGATCCTGTTGTAGCTGGAGAAATTCCTGAAGCATCTGCCTTCCCCAGGAAATCAGCTTGCAGGACCCTGTGGTGCAGATATTCTGTTCATCTTCTCTGAGCACGTGCATAAAGATGAACACCTGCTTGGTTCAGGTTGCTCAAAGGCCCATCTAACCTGGCCTTGGCTGGATTCCCTCTAAATTGATAGTGTTCCCTGTAAATAGTTTGGTGTTCAGTTGTAGCTTGGCTTTTCTCTCAGAGCAGTGCCTCTTACAGCCCACGGCTGGAGGCTGAAGCCATCTCCAAGCCCAAAGCTGCACTACAGGAGCAGAGTGCATCAGCACTGCACACACCATGCAATTTTAATGCCCTCTCGGTTTCCAAGGATACGAAAAACAATCAATCAGCCACAGTCCCTCTCTGCTGGTCTGGCTGCACAGGAGCTCTGTGTGTCTGTGCCCCAGCCTGGGACAGTATCACAACACTCTGGTGAGCTGCAGCACCCACATCCACCCCTCGCCCTTCCAGGGATTAAATCCCAGCCACACTCACAACCTGCTCGTTGCTGCAGAGATAAACTGCCCCCAGGCTGAGCCCTGAGCCCCTCCACAACCAAACAGGCCAGAGAGCAGTCACTGAAAACAGTCAGGGACCACACACCAGGGTGATGGGAGTGCTGAGAGCAGGGCTGGGCACCACACGGAGCAAACGATTTATTGGCTAGTTCTAAAAAACATGGTTGTTAAATTAGGCCTGTCCAGATGTGACATGGAGACAGATCACGCTGTTGACAGGGATGTGATTGCACCCATGACCTATGGCTGACTGTGGTGCTGTAAAAGCCAGGACAGAGGGAAGGTATTAAGGGGAATTAGTGTTTATTATTTATACCATGCCCACAGTTAGTCAGGGTGGTGCAGACAAGCGTAAAGTCAAGGGCACCACACAGAGCTCTGGAACTGACAGCCCAGCTGACAGCAGGCACTGGGAGCATAATTTAGGACTCTGTGATGAGGTGACAGCCTTCCAGCCTCCAGCAGCAATAGCAGGAGGGGGGAGCAGGCAGGGCTGAGTGCCAGCAGGCACACGGTGTTGCTTCTGTCCCACCTTGGCTTTTGGCTGGGCTGAAGTGCCTTTTGGAGAGGTGGAGTTCTCTGGCAGACCGGCGGCCTCTGTCCCCAGGAAACTTGTCTGTTCTGCCTCCCCAGACACCCCCCTGTCAGCAAAATGCCTCCAGTGCACGAGGGAGTGAGCACTGCCCACCAGGGCAGTCCCAGGGCTGCAGGGGTGGCATCCTGCAGAGCTGCTTCCCCAGTGTCACACTGGATTCTGAACAAAAGCAGTAAAGCAGGCACAGGCTTGATAAAGAGAGTCCTGGCTGAGTGATGCTGGCTGTTCCATTAATGGGCCCCCATCAATATGGGAGCCCATTACCTAAATGGCTCTCAGAAGGTGCCCAGGCTCCTCCAGTACCCAGCTGAGAGGCAGGAACATCTTGAGAGCTGTTTATCCCACTCAGCTTGATGGGAAGAACCATCCTCCACCAGCACTTCTCCCTCCCTTGGCTGCAGAGGAACAAAGGGCCCAGCACAGAGAAGCTCCCTGACTTCAGACAGCTTCAGCTGCCCCGTCCCCTGAGCAGGAGGCTGTGCCTCCTCACAAGGACATTAACAACAGCACAGACACAGGGCTGCAGAGCCAGCCAGGATCCATGGCAGTGGGAGAATGCAGAGAAACTGCAGAAATAACCAGAGAATCCTCTGGGGTCAGTGGCAGTGCTCCAGGGCAGTGTTAGCATTTGCTTTGCAGCCAGAATGGACAGGGAAGGTTAAACTCTCACACAGTGTGACCCACTTGGGTGCACGTGTCCAGAGGATGTCCCCAGGTCCCTGCAAGTGGCAGAGCCACCCTCTGGTGCCACCCGTGGCACAGCCTCTAGCCCCAACAGCAAGTCAGCTGGGCTTTTTGAAGACACATAAAACATTTGCAAAGTATTTCCCTGTGACAATAAATTAAAGGGCAGCTCCTTACCACGGGAGGGCTCACTCCAGATGCAGCTGCTGGTGTCTTATTTCAGATTATGATCACATTAAAATGGGCATGGGCTGGCTGATCGAAAAGGGGGCCTCCCATCTAGAGATCATTTTATCTGCCTGAGGCTGCCTGAATCCTAGCACAGATCCTCCACTGGGAATATCGTGTCCTTGTAGCTGCTCTTCCCAGGAAGGGAATGGGATCTGCTTAGAGCAAATAGGAGCCATTACAATCAGGATAAATTAGTAATGGTGAGTGGGAGAGAGAGAGGAGAGGAAGGAAAGAGGTTATTGTGATTTTTCTTGTATAAAGTGAGTGTCTGAGCTGCTTAAATTGCCAGAAAACAGCTCCCTGGCTTCCCCTCTGAGTCCCGAGTTCAGACTGCTTGCCTACAGCTCAAGAGCTACTTTGGATTGTTAACAACTACTCTAATGGTATTATGGGTTGTTAGATGCATGAAATCTGATTTCTGTTCCTGCTGGTAGCGTCTCGAGTTTAGCAGCTGCCCAGGGTAGTGGAGAAAAGGCCAAACACACTTGCAGTCACTCTGTTCAGCACCTTTCCATCACAAGCTGCCACACCTGTTAGGATTAGCTGTGGGGGTCTGTAAGGTGCTGCAGGGGGTAGTTGTGGCTCTGTGGTGTTGTACAGTTTCCATTGTGTAATACACAGGATGCCGAGTAATTCACTAAACCCTGACAGCAGTCCTGGGAGAAAAAAGGAAAACTGACCCACAGAAATGCCTTCATGCACAGGATTCCTTCCTTTCTACAGCAGGGCTGGTTTAGCTAGTTTGGGTCCACAGCAGAGGCTGAATTACCACAGCCCAGAGACAAGTTCAATATGATTTTACAACATTTTAAAAAGCAAATATCTGCCTGCTTAAGCGAGCACATATTTCAGGCCACTGCCAGGGCAAGGACTGCACATCAGCCCCTTTCCAGCAGGAATATTTGCTGGAGCCCTCCAGCATGAACCTGGCAAGCTCAGGCCCTGCTCCCAGGCTGGCAGGCAGCATTCCCTGAGCCCACCCAGTCCCTGGGGTCACTTCTGTGTCCAGCAGGAGCCCAGGGGTCACACTGAGCCCCCACTGCTGGCACTGTGTGCCGGGAAATGAGAGACACAAACCACTGGCAGGACAAAATCTCACCTTTTCACGTGGCTTTGCTTGACCCATTCCACAGTGAATTAGTAAATACAGCCAGAAGACTTTTCATCTGTTTTTTCTCTCTTTTTCACCAGTTACAAGCCCACTCCTGCTGCCATCAGCACACACTTACAGGCCAGAGTCTCTGTTAGGTTCAGCATCCACAGACAACAAATGTCAGCAGCATAAACCACATGCAAACAGGCATTAACCTTCTGCCCACAAGATCCTCTGCTCCTCCACAGGACACTGGCAATAAATGTGCCTTAAATCATTTTATGATGAAGTGCTTCCTGTGCAGTGAGTGAAACGAGAGAGCATAGCGAATTTTACTGCCTCAGAATCAGCTGTGTGACAAAAGTGTGTGGGGTTTGGCAGTGTAATCTTTTACTTTGATAAACTATTAAATGCCAAAGAAAGCCTCTTAAGTTAATCAGGGCTTAATTTAAATAAACAAGCCAGCAAAAGATTAACAACAAAAAAAAAATCCTCAATGGAATCTGAATACAGAAATAGTCTCACAAAGTCCCGTGCCAAGTTCATAAAAGTAACTCTGCTGGGATGAACTGGCCCACTGACCCCCTTTTCCTCCCCTGCCTGGCACCACCAATGAAAAAGATGTTCATTTTCTGAAACACCAACACAAGCACTTCCAGCTCCATCGATGCAAACAGCACTTTTGGCAACACTGCCGTGCACTGATGCTGCATGAGGAGGAGGAGGAGGAGGGTTAACTCTGTTTTCAGGATGGAGAGGAATCAGCTGAACCCACAGGAAGAGACCTGGACCTGAGACAGAGCCCCTGGTGTTACCATCCCTTTCCCAGCCACAGCAGAGAGTCTTCCCCCAGGAATATCCCTGTCCCTGCAGGCAGGGACACAGCGAGGAGGAAAACAGCAATCCCTCTCTGCAACTTCACTGCACCCAGCCCTGCTCAGGGCTCCTCAGTATTGTATAAATAAAATTGTATAAATATTCATATATTCAGCACCTCAGGTAAAGGTAATAATTTTTAAAACTCTCAGCTTAGGCCCAGTATGGTTATTTTATCCCACAAAGGTGGGATAGGTAAAGGTATTTATTACCATTTATTACCACAAAGGTAATAAATGAGCAAATCTTGGTAAACAAAACATGTCAGGCTGGACCCCCTACAAAGTATTTTTGGGCTGATGTTACAGATGTGTGGGCTCCTGCATTAGACAGTCATTGCTCAATTCTGTTGCTCTGTGGACTCTCTCCTAGTGCTTTTATTACTGTGTGTGGTGCATTTCCAAATATTGTCTTTTTCCAACAGCAAAACCACTTTAATTCTTTATTTTTCCCATGAAAGCTGCTGGTTATTTCCCAAAAGTTTCCATTTAAAGAAAAAAGTCTTGTTACTCTAAGTGTACATTTTTCCATTAATTTATTTACAACCATCTTTGCTGAGCTGAAAATTCACAGTAGGCTTGAGTTAAATAAAATCAATCCATTAAAGAAGAATATCAAAATAATCAGAGAGCCAAAATCTAAAGCGGGATAGTTACAAAAATTATTTCTTCATGACATTTCACTTGCCCTTTGGCAAAAATGCTTTCTTTCAACACACCAAATTTAACACCTCTTTTGCTTGCTTTTTTTTTTTTTATTTAGAGCATGATGAAAACAGGTAGGAGAGACCAACTGACGATGAAAGAAAAGCATTCTATTTCATCACAATATGTACATCCGAAATAAAAGTTACAAAGCTGCAATAATTCAAAAATGTATTCACAACGCCACTCCACCACGGTCAACGTGCCAGGTGCAAAGGTTTGGTGGTTTGTTTTTTTTGCAAGCTACTGGCCAAAGGGAAATTCCAGCTGCAGATAACTCGCTAACAGGTGAAAGGAAGAGCAGAGGGGCAGCAGGGGATGCAGAGGCAGGAGACCCCCAGGAAAGTGAAGCTCTGCACTCCCTTCACATTCACTCACTCCCTGCTTACCTCTCCCAGCAGCTCCTGTGTCCCAGGGTGGTTTTTGTCCTTTCATTCCTGGTGCCAGGCCAACACGAGACTCTCTCCTACCTCATCAGTTTCATGCTGAAATGTTTTGCACACAAGGCATTGCAAAGGTGTGATTAGGCCCGTTAGTAATGTAGCTGTATTTTACATTTGGGCAAATATTTTAGTTTATATTGCACTCAAACTCTCCCAAAGGAACCATCCTGAGGTCACTGAGGGAGCCTGTGGGAAAGCCAGGAAAATCCCACTAAGAGCATCCCTGCACTCTTTCAGATTAAAGCAGAAAGAAATTAATATATCAAATTCCTCATTGTCATCCTCCTCAGGTTTCTTCATTTTCTGCTGCAAATAGTCCTCTCTCTCTCTCTCTTTAGATGCACCTTGGAACTCAATTTTCCTCACACTAAAGAGGTGTTATCACGGGTGACAAATGCAAAGCTCCTGTTCTCAAACTGTGCTGGTGGCTTGGAGCAATTGTACACCAAGTACAAAGTGTCCCCCTTGCAGGGAGTATGAATAATCCCCTGCTTCTGCTTCAGTACAACTCCATCTCTGCACGGAAGAAAAATGCCACAAGAAACACTAAAAAAATAATTAAAAAAAAATGTATCTGTATCTCCTTTTCCTTCTGCCAATGTTCCCGGAGCTTAATGGAACTCAAATATACCGAATACATAAATGATTAAGCAAAAAGGCAAATTAAGTTTCTTCTTTGGTCAAAATCATGTTTGGCATCTTCCGTGTCCTCCGTGAGTGGATCAGTAGTTGGCATTAACAGCTCCAAGGTGCTGCCTGTTCACTGCCTTGTCACCCTGACCCTTGCAGCCCTGTGGATGGTCTCTTTCTCCCTGGTGCAGGAAGTTTCCTAATCCTAGTGAACACATTGGGCATTTCTATGGCACCAACAACGGGTTATTTCAGTTTTTTCCTCCCCGCCAGTGAGCGCAGTGGCAGCAACCCCTCGATCCATTCATTGGCAGCCAACATCATCTCCTGCCAAAAGGCCACCTCCTCCTGGGTGGAGTCCATCCAGTCCACAGAGATGCCATAGCTCAAACCTGAAAAGGATGAGAAAACTTTGGGGAGCTGCACAAAGAGTTCCCACTCCAGTCAAAAAATACTCAGCGGGATATAACTGCTGCAGGCAATGTCTGAACATAAAAGCTGCACCCTGAGCATCTCCTGTTCTCCTGCAAATGCCCATTCTACACCAGAGTTCAGAATGAAGTCACTGCAAAAGCCATAAAATGCAAACCCCTAAACATTAGGGTAGATAGACTAGGCTAGATATAGTCACAACCTGCCAAGGAAAGCAATATTGGGCTCAAGCCCTTTCTGTGTCTTTTTGAATGGTAAAGAAGGTCTTAAAGGCTTGGTTTTCCCTTTAAAAGACTTCCTTGTGGACGAGGTGGAGTATTCATCAAAATTCCCTTGTTTCATTTCTATAGGAATCAAACGTACCACAGCAGAAAAGTGTGTACATCAATTCCAATTCAACCCAATTTTTAGGTGCCAATTATTTGCCAGTGAAAGAGAAGTCTAAATTTAGATCACAGTTAATCTTGGGTTTGGTGTTTTTGTGTCTTATTCTTGTTGCCCCTTCCCTCTGGAGAGTTCACAACCCCCCTTGGTGACATGAGAGGTGGAAAACAGAGAACATGCAGGCAGACATTCCAGCTACCCTGAGCTTTGTGCTCCAAGGAACATTTATAACATTGTGAAATGTCTGAGAGAGCCCTTCAAGGCTGGACAGTCACCACGTGGTGCTGTCCCCTGTGACAGTCCATCCCTGAGCACTCTTCCCTGGGAGCTGGTTTGTCATGCACCTGCTTTCCTGTAACAGCAGGAAAACTCTCTGAGGGACACAAGGAGATCCTTGAGTCTTGCCAGACCTCAGATCTGATGTTGGCAGAAGATGTGGCAACAGAGGGTTGTTTCTATGGTACCAAGGCCCTCTCCATCCAAGACATAGTGCAGGTTCCAGTTACTGAGACATTCCGTCCCTGGTTTCTTTCCAACAGGAAAATAATCTGCAACTTCCCACTTCAGCTTGTGGCTCAGCACTATGGTAACAGTATTGAGTTAATATAAAGGAAAATACTCACCTGTCCCCAGGCCCAGCCTGATTCCTCCAAGGAAATGGTTGGTAAGCTTTTCATGGTCCCACACAGTGAGTTCAACACAGGCATCCTTCAGATCCTCTGTGTGAAAGCCATCATACACAATGGTGTGATTGAAAACAGGGTTTGTGTCTCTCTTTATGACTCGGGTCTTTTGGTAGCTCTTCTTACTGGTGTCTGGGAGCACATAGCTTTGAGAGGAGAAAACACACAGCATGGAGCACTGAGCATTGACCAAGGGCCTTATCACAGCAAACATTCTCCCAGTTTGGCCACAGGTGAATAACGAGAGCAGTTCCCCCCTGTGATTCTCCCAGTGCAACACAAAGGCTTTCCAGTGAGGAGGCACAGCTTGGGGAGCCTGAGAAGAGGGCAGGCAACAGAGCCCTTTGTGGGGGCACAGAGCAGGAGCAGCAGTGTGCTCAGCACTCACCACTTCACAAAGGAGTCGACTCCAGAGGGACGCAACTGCAGCAGGTCCTTGACGTCTTTGACCCAGATGTGAACTTCCCCAGAGGGAGGATTCTTGGGCCCTGCCGTTTATGAGAAGAGAAAAGCTGTCACACCACTCCGAGCCACGGCTCCCAGAGTGACAGGCCTGCTCTCCAGGGACCCACATGGCTCCTGTGTGCTCACTGGGGATCTCAGCACTGCAGCCAGCTCTGCACAGGCTCCTGACACAACCTGCCAGTGCTGTGTCAGACAGGAGAAGAGAAGGAACTGCTGAGACAAGCCAACCCTGTGCCTGCCCCATGGTAACCTGGGATCTGTGCTGCTCCTACCACCTCACAGCACCCCACAGTGCCCACACGGCCCTAACAGCTGGTGAGTTGGAGGTTGTTGAGCCCTTCCCCTCTCCCCAACACTCCCCCAGTAAATCCAGATGTGGGAATCAGACGTAGGCTGCAGGCAGTGCTGTCAAACTCTGCCTGAGTGCTGATCTCTAGGATCTTGCTGTAATGGGATTCCTCTTTCAGCAGCCCCTAAGCAGATGAGGCCCTTGGGCAGCAGCCTTAGTGCATGAAGCACACTTACCCAGGCTTCCAGGGGGGACATACTTAATGGACAAACTCATCACTCCTCGATGATCCACACCATTAACAGCAGAAAGGCTCTGAAACAGAAACAGTTAGGGCTGACTAAATGGAGGATTGTGGAAACACAGCAAGGCAAACAGCTCTTGACTTCAGTGGAGGAGCACAAATGGACAAACTCTGATTTTCCGTGGCTGGAGCAACCCGTTCTTAGGACAGGTCATTTCTCTGTGGGTTTGTTCACAAGCTCAGTCTCTCAGAAGCAAAAGCCTGAGGATTCAGAGTACAAGACTGCCCTTCCAGACCTGTCCAGCTGGATATAATTGACCATGTTGGTTCTGAAAGATCAATGTCCTCTATTTGCTTAAAAGGGACCTCATATCAGACCTGTGAATCCAGAAGCATGCAGGAAGCTGCACAGGCTTGACAAACAGTGGCACCTGAATATTTACCTCTCAAGCCATGTCAGCTGCCTCACCTAGTACTCTGCTGTTTTTAAGGGATGGTCTTCATGTGAGTGGAGAGAATGGCAAAGTCATGGCAAAGCTGCTGTGATTAGTGTCAGGTTTCATTTATCTATGAAAGTGTCTCTACAGACCAGTCACCAAAACAGAGCTGAGAAGGCCATTGTTCCAAACACTGAACTGCACTGAGGTGTCCAGGGGCTGGTCCCTAGGTTCAGGTTGTCCCTAGTTCAGGTTGTCCTGCTCCACCAAACCCAAAGACCTCAGGAGTCAGGAAGGACTTCTGGCAGCCAAAAGGCTTCAGGGCTGGGCTAGAAGGCAGGACTGCAGCTGGGACACACTTACCCGGGGTTTCAGAGGGTACCAGTTGAGTTTCCTGTTGCTCCAGTCCCAGCTGGCCAAGTCTATTTCAATCTCTCCCAAAAAACTGTTACGTCCCAATGGATCATTGTGCCAAACAGAGAGATTTAATTTTTGGATCAGCAATACCATTTTCTCTATTTTATACTAGAGGAAGAAAGAGAAGTCAGGTTGTTCGAATTTTTCTTCTGTTTCTTTCACAAACAGAAATAAACTATTCAAAAGCTTGAATAAGCTCTGAGACACTCAAACCCAGCCCACACATGCACTACCCATGGACTGGCTTCCCTCTGAACATCTCTTTTTTATTGTTCTCTTGCAATACTACTACCCTGACAAAGCTGTTCTGCTGAGCACAGGGAAACCTGGCATTCCATTCATCACAGGGCAAAACCAATATTCTTTCAAGAATTATTAACATAGGCCTGTGCATTGTTAAATCATCTTCTATGCTTTGATGTGCATGATCAAATAATGCAGACCTTTCTTACCAGTCCTGCATGCCAGGCAAGGGGAGGACAAACAGCCTTGCTCTGGCTGCAGGTCCCTATTGCATCCAAAGATCTGTGTGCTTTTGGCAGAGAAATCTTGGGTGCCACACAGATGGGTGCAGAGGAACCTTTAACATCCCAGGCCTCTCAAACCCCAGGGAAGAGCAGTGCAGGGCTGGCAGGAAACATCTGGGCAAGATCTTTCCAGACCTGCCTGCTACAATGAGATTTTCAGAGTGTGTGTTTGTTCTTACCCGTAACACCTCATTGTAAATGGGGTTCACTGTCCTCTTCTTCACTGATGTTTTCCTCTTACCCATCCTAGCTTTGTCTGGGAGCAGGTAAGTTTTGACATACCTAGAAAACAAACTCCACTTGGATATTGCCCCACATTTCCAAGCTCCCTAACAAGCTGTCAGGAAGGAAGGAAGGAAGGAAGGAAGGAAGGAAGGAAGGAAGGAAGGATTACATTTAAAGAAAATAAAAGCCCTCCAAAGCACAGAATTCAGCGATGCAGAAGTCACAAAAACATCACTCACGGGTCAGATCTGCCTTTCTTCTCATCCACCACAGCCAGGTCCTTGCACTGGGACACGTGGACCTGGAACTCCCGGTTCTTCTCATCATAGTCCAGAGCAAATTCCACCGTTCCTTGGGCATCCACACTCCCAAAATCACCACTGTAGACACTGAGCACACTGCCACTCACCTGCCAGGGGGAAGAGAAGGTCAGTGCCACTGGAACAGACACAGTCTGACTGGGTTCTGAGCAATGACAACAGTCTGAGAAATGCATTCCCAGAGGAAAAACCTGGCATTCCTGTCCTCGTGCAGTGTGTGGTGTTCCTGGCACAGAGAGGGCTGTGGGTATAAATATTTATTTATAATTTTATAATATTAAACTGGGTATAATTATTTATTTATAATTTTATAATATTAAACAGCTGTGGCTGTTCTCAAGCAAGCCAGGGATGGGCAATCCAAATAAGAGTCTCACGGGAATGTTTTATCCTAGACCACGACTTAGAAGCATTGAATACTCAAGAAGTACAGAATTTTTTTCACTCCTAAATCCCAAAACTTTGGGAAATGGGCTCAGATATTCCTGGGGGGACCACACATGTCTCTTTCCTATGCTTACAGAACAAATAACTGATACCCTGACCCAATATCATCACCAAGAAAGAAAGATATTGAGAGAACTTGAACTATATTATAAGAACTTGTTATTTCAGGTAGATATAGTCACACAATTGTCAATCCATTTATAAAACGGATTAGAAATGTAGGAAGAACTATTCCTATCTTGTTGCTTACTCACACTGTGCATGGAGCAGCACAAAACAGATACAACCCTGTTCTGAAGAGCCACTGCCCCACTAGATGTGCTTGCCCCAAAGGCACAGGAACACGAGGTTTCTCCAAATCTGGAGCTAGACACCCAAGAGTTATTTGCTTTCCCAGAACAAAATGCATTTTGCCCAGACAAATTGGGCTTCCTTTTTCAAGTCTTTGTCTTTCACTGGTAGAAAGTCACGAAGCACAAGCAAAACTCAGCTACAGAAAGATAATTTTCTCAATCACTCATGATTCCTGACAGGATATCATAAAAGCCAACACTGTTTACAAAGCAAATCATTAACCCTCCTGCACTTGTCTGTGCTACTGACATGAACATTTATCAAAAAACCTTCCTAGTAATTAACCCAATTCTTCTCTGTCTTTCCCTACCTACTTCGGTTCTGAATTTTATTATAACCTCCAAAAAACCTGCTAAACATCTCCTGTCAGGCCTTGGAGCTGCATTTACCATCCCATCAGGATACTCACCCCAGCAGAGAATCCTGAACAAGATTTTCAAGAACACCTGTGTGACCTGGACTCATTTTCAGGTCCCAGATGCGCCAGATTAGGAGAAAAACTCACGTGCCCCAAAGTTTTTAACATATTTATCTACATTCAAGACCATTCATTTGCTTCACATATATTCTGTAAATCTCAAATATACTCCTTGGAGAAATCCATAACAGTAGCACAGCAAATTCAAGCACTTTTAAGCAGCTCCCTCCCCAAATACTGTCTCTAAAGAATCTTTTAAAAACACTCAACTAAACACATTCAGCTTTTTCTCAGCTTTCCTTAGACACTGAAGCTTTAAACATGCTTTTGCTGTCCAACTCTGAATTCCCTCTTACCTGCTGATAAAGGACAAGCTTACAGAGGGGACCCACCAGCAGTCCTGAACCCCAAACATGTCCCTCAATAGCTGTGTGCCTCACTTTCCCACCTAGAAACCCTCTCTCCCACCTTCTGCGCCGCCAGGATTCAGAGCATCCACACCCGGGAGCGGGCACTGTCGCTCACAGGAAATCTGACCAAGGACGACTCAGTGGCTCTCTGTTTTGAGGTGACACCTGGATTCACCCCAAGCAAGTCATTAATCACCCCCATTCCTTTAATTACGTACCCCTGCAGAAACCAACGGGATGCTCTGGAGGCCACATCAGCAGCAGCACCAGCCCGAGTGCAGCATCACCGCACCCGACCGAGGAGCCCTGGCCGGGGCTTGGTACCTACCGAGGAGACTGAAGCCATGTCTGAGGAGTGGCTGCCAATGCTGGGGCTCTTCTTGTGCCTGTTAAACTGGAAGCTGATTTCTGAAGCCGTGTCTGATTCAGTCTGCTCGGAAAACAAGAAGCATCTTTAAGCTGTGCCGAGCGAGCGCTTTGGCAAGGCTGGAGAGGAAAAGGGATTGCTCAGGGGAGTGCCATTAGAGCAGAGATCGGGTTAGGAGAGTGGAGCAGAGTGCAGGAGCCTCCCCAGGGCATCCCCTCCGAGCAGCACTGAACGTCATCATTAACTGCCTCCAAACAGAGCCGTGTGCCCCGCCTGGGCTCTGGGAAAGGGCACAGAGCAGCGGGGTTTGACACACCGGGCAACATCCTCCAGGGTGGAACTGCTGCTCTGGGTTACTGGGGGCTTCTTTCTTAAGGCATTGCTCATTTATTCATGACATAACCAAGGCACGCTCTAAAGTCCTGTTGGTCCCCAGGAGAAACGTTCTCATGACATCAACTGCCATTCAGGGAATGCTGTGAACACTATTTCAGCCATTTCTGGCATCAACCCACCTCAGACAACAGGAGAGGAGAGGATCTGCTCAGGTCTTTGACTCTTTCAGGTTCAAGAAATTGATGTGGTATCAAATGGGGTTTATTGTAGGCTGCAAGAACAAAAAAAAAACCAGGCATCAGGATATTATGTCACACTTTTGTTAAAGGGCACAAAGAAGGAGAAAAAGCTTGTGGAAGGCACTGGAGTACTACCTACTTGCCCTGTCTGTGTCACCTGTCATTGAAGCTGATCCTCCCCAAGACAAAACGTACTAATTAACATCGCAGAGCTATTTTCAGCGCATTTTCATTCACTGTGTGGGAGTGTGGAACTCCCTCTAGTGGCTCATCGAATTCCCTTAGCAGCACAGGGACGTGGATGTTGCCCGTTTCTTTTGTAGAAAAGAGCACAAGAATGTTTATACCCACAATTTCCCCACTGCAAACACCTCTCAAATACTCTGCTAGACACAGTGGTGGACAATAGCCAGGTTATCTAAAAGAAAAGAGTTGGAAAGTTTCCTATCAATAGGAAGATGGTTACTGGACTGCTTAAAAGTCTAACTAAAACTTATTTTTTGTCTCTTTATCTTCTCCCAATAACTCTGTTGATTTTCTCCATCCCAGAAAAATTCATTTTGAAAAGATACATGTATATGAACATGCATGTTCATATACCCACTTGTTTAGCATTTTGGGCATGAGGATACATTCTCTGGTGCTCAAAATGCCCAGGAATTCTTGATTTACCATTCATTTGACATTTACTATTTTTCTTTCCAACCTTGAATAAATAATTGCATCTAGCCCTCTCCACAGACTATTTGCCATACTGCAAACACGAAACTGGAACTCTGTTACAGGAGTGTTTCCAAGGCTGAGGTTTGGGGCTCCAGATAAGGGGATAAGCTGAAATCTTGGTTGTCTTGGTGGAGATCACATCCCTGAACAGCAAAATGGGGCTTGGAGCTTTGAGCCACCCTGCCTGGTGACATGTTGGGCACCACATGATGGGGCAGTGGTGGCACGAGGTGCAGCCAGGCTGGGCACAGCCACAGGGCTCTGCAGTGTGAGCTGCCAGCAAGCTGCCACCCTCCCATAACCAGAGTTGGATTAAAATTGGCTCAGTCAAAGCCTCCTTTGGCTTTACCTTTACCTTTCCTTAGGCATTTTCTTCCCATGCTTCTCATTTCAGTCCTGGCAGCCTTGGCCTCACCACTTTCCTTTCAGGGCAAGCTCTGAGCTGTCTTTTTGGCCAGGTTTCACCCTCTGGGGACTGTCATTGGCTTTCTTGGGCACAGAGGTTGCTGCTGCCTTCCCTCAGGCACTTTCCACGGCTGCAGCTTGCTTGGGTTTCTTCAGGTAGGCTGCTGCTTCTTTGGTTGCCTTCTCCTCAGCTTCTCTGGGTTTCTCAGGGAGAAACTGCCACCATAAAACATGTCCCAGCTGGGGACATCCATGGGCTCTGCTCTGGGTGAGGGGAGAGGCCTCATGAGCAGGACACACACTGACACCAGGTCTGGCACCTCAGATCAATCCACAGCCCTCGTGCAGGAACAGGAGAGATGAGCTTCTTGCCAACCCTTTGAAGCCCTTGTGTTTTTGCTGAAGTAACAAACCATCAATCCAGCTGTAATTTCCTGGCTCTGAATTTAATTTTAGGCAGTATAAACTCTCTAATTTGATGATGAAACAATATGTCATTTTCCTAGGCTGGTGCATGCACAGAAGCATGGTGATGAAAAACTGGCATTAATATATTACCTTCAGCAAATGCAAACCAAAAAGAAGAAAGAAAGATGCTACTCACTCTCTGTGGTTGTGTAAATGTTCACCATGCTCTTTGCAAGATTAATGCTATTTGCTCGGGCCAGTGCCCGAGCAGCAGGAGAATGATCCCCATCTTCCTCTGGAACACACAAAAAGCCAAATCAACATGGTAAATAAACCAACACCAATGGGCAGTGCATCAACAAGCCCATGTGTGTGTGTGTGTGTGTGTGTGCCTCCCTTGGTCACTCTGCCCAGAGCAGTCATGTCTCTCTAATTGGATTTCAGAGTGCAGTCACAGCCCTCAGTACCTGAGTAAACAGCTGAGTCTGTTCCCTGAACAGCTTCTCTCTCTCCAGATGGTTCACCAGGCGTTGGCTGCTCTGAAGACTCGCACATTTTTTCCCCAGGTATCTCTCCATTTATTTCCATGTAGTCTTGAGTGCCCAAATCAGACTTCTCCCCTTTCTCACCATCATTTTCACCATCTGTGAGCACAGGGTCGATCAGTATCTGTACCCTGCTGGCCAGGGACCTCGCTGTGGGCCTGCGCTCCTCTGCCACAACCAGCTCCTCCACAGGCATCCCTGGCTCCAGCGTGCTGCCAGACACATCCTTGGTAGGTGACTCAGGATGGATGGAAGGTGCTCTGGAAAGCACAGGCAGTCTGGATTTCTTGGAGCAGTGCTGCACCACCTTCTCCTCCTCTGCCATCAGCAGCTTCCCATTGCTCTCACTCAGCGAGTCATTTCTTGTCACCTTGCTCTTGGCACAGGTGGGTCTGGGAGGGATGGAAACAGAGCCCTTCCTTGCAGGAGCGGCACAGCTTGGCTCTTCCTCGCTGGAAGACAACGTTATTGTCCTTTTGTAGGGGCTCTTTGCTCTGGGGAAGGCAGCAGGTTTTCCCTCAGCATCCTGGCCTTGCCCAGCCTGCAGAGAGAGCGAGCGGCACAGCCCGACCTGCCGGCTGTCTGCCCCGACCTGGCCCGCTTGTGCCGCCGACTCCCCTCCCTTCTCCCAAAAGTTCTTCAGGTTCCTGAAGTGCTCCCGGTCCAGGCCGATATCCTCCTCTTTGTTATTCATTGCTGAGATGGTGTAGTTCACGCCTTGCTTAAAGGCCCTGCCGCTTTCCCCGTCGGAGGGCAGGGCTCTGGGGGTCTCTTTCTTTGCAAGGCTCTTTTCTGCCGGCCCCTCGTGGTTCACAAACTGCTCAGACCTGGGGAAGGCTCTGCTCGGTCTCTTCTTAACTGGTATTTTGCTGGGGGCATGAGTTTCTTCGGGTGGAGTTTTTGGCCCCTCTGTGGTGCCGGTAGCCCCATCCACAGCTTCTCCTCCAGGTGCAGGGCTGGGCTGAGGCACAGCATCTTCTGAGAGCTGGGTGGGCAGTGGAGATACTCCATGACCTACAAAAAAAAAACAATCCTCAGAGCCTGTCCCTCTGCATCACATCCAATCTCTTCCCCAGAAGGTCTGGGCTGCAATTTCTCAATGAGAAGATGGGGAATTTTCAGAAATCATCGATATATGCCTAGTTTTTTTCCATACTCAGACTCTAGAAAGTTTCCTTCCATCTGAAGAAAGCCCTGAAAACCCCACTCCTCCTCCCTGCAACACAAAAAATACACTGAGCTCTAAAGAGTTGCTGTGAGTTGTGGATTTGTTTGCAGGTTCCCTTTCAATTTGACAGGTTCCCTACTGGCTATTTGCAATGCTCCAAAATTCACTATGCAGTCAGTGCTGGAAAGAGAGGGTAAATCTTCTGGATTAAAGAGCTGAGAGCCAAGCACTCAGTTTAATTTGTACTGAGAACCCAGAGAAGTTTCAGCCCTCAGATTGCTTTCTGCCTTGACCCCTGCTGCCCTGGCTGTAATTCACAAAGTGTTGGCAGCCCGTTCTTTTATGCCAAGGTACTCTTTGTTATTTATTTGTACACACACTGAAAAGCATCCCGTCTCTTGGTGTTTGATGTTGAGTAACAAAAGCTCACTGAACAAAACCCTTACCTTTTCTAGACAAATGAGAGCTGTTTGTTGCAGTCACAAATGGACTTGTTCCAGTGTCACTCTCTGAGGAAGAGACATCATGTGTGCTGGATCTCTGAACAGAAAACAAATCTTATCAGTGCATAAACACTGGGAAGACTGGAAAAAATGTATTTTATTCGAGCAGAGACACCAGGGCAGGCAGCCTGTCAAGAGGTATAGGCTGTGTGAAGCTCCAAGGAGTAACAAAACAAAGTGCAGAGGCTGTGCCTGTACTACCTTGTATGATGCAGACAATTGGACAGGAAGTCTTGGCTTCGGTTTTGGCAAAATTTTCTGCTCTGTTGTTTCAAGAGTAGGTGTGCTGGATCTGTGGGAGAGGAGAAGTGCCTCAACAAGGAGGTCTGTGGTAATGATGTGTCTGTTTGGGTGTTCAGGCAGTCTTCAGCATCACCTCAGTTCTGCTCAGATGCAGAACTTGCTCAATAAAAACAATGTGTGTCAACTACTGGGTTTGTTCAGACTTTCCCCTTCCGGGGAAGAGCCCGAGGGCCATGCAGAAGGGAGAGACATTTCTATTCTGTGGCCCAGGAAGGAACAGGCCACACCTTGCTTAAGACTGAATGAGAAAAACAAAGCTAGCTTTTCAGGATTTAACCAACCCTCCCCAATAAAAAGCACTGCCAGCAAAGCAGGAGCACCTAGGGCCTGTTGCCTCTGGATCTTTCATTAAACAACACCCACAAATCAGCTGCAAGAGGTTTCCAAGTGTTGTCAAGGCCCATATTTAATATTTAACTGGAGCAACTGCCACCTGTGGAGAATGATTCCTCATTCTGCTGACAAAAAAAAGGCAAATGAGATGGGAACAACAATACATGAATATGTGAACATTTTAATTGCTTCTCCACAGTTCACGGATATTGACTGAGGTCACTGACTCGCTCGTTGGAGTGCTTTTAACAGATGTTTCTGCTCAGTCAGCACAACGTGAAATCCCACCAAGCCTTGATGGAGAGTGCTGAGCACTGGACACAGAGGTAGACACCAGCAGGAAATGAGCAGTTTCCTCACACAGCTCATTTTGTTAGTGTCGCTCCATAGCAAAAATTAAACAAATACAACCATAATTACTTTGAAAAACTAACCAGCATATCCTGACATTAGAGACAGCTCCCATTTTACTGATCCCTTATCAAATCATGCAGGAAAGGACCTTTGTGGGATAAGCACATTAGCACTTGATTATTAGGGGTGGATTGATAGTCTGACAATTCCTGGAAGAAGGACGTAAAAAATATCCTATAGAAGGTATTACTTATACAGTCTCAGAAACTCAGTTAGGATTTAATAGGTAGCATTCAATTTTCATTAGAAGCAGGAGCAGCAGCCTGAGCATTGCACGGAGCAGTGTTACCTTCCCTCTCCTGCCTCAGCAACGTCCTCAGGAAGGGCAGGACTTGGGGCAGCTCCACTCTCCACACCCATCTGGATGTGCTTCTTGGCCTCATCTGTAATAGAGACAAGCGAGGAATGACATTTCATTAAACTTGTAGTGCTTGGTGTGTTTTCTTTGGGGTAAGAAGATGCTTTGCCCAATGGAAAAGAGTCCCACCAGCACAATCCCTGGGGGTTTAAGAGGAGAGGGCTCTCAGGGGGGTTCTGCCTGCTCTCCCCAAGGATGGGGGAGCCCCAGGGCAGGAAAAGCACTTCCAGACCCCACAGGTCCAAGGGGCCAAAGCTGCCCAATGCCTGACTCGTGCCAGGAGCTGTCACATCACTGGAAATCTCCACAGGACGCTGCCACTGACTGTCAATAAAGTTAATCTGTTCCAGGATTTAAATTCAGCCATTTCCTGTTTTGACTCAAGTCATCCGATCTTGGCAAACAAAGGAGGAGGCCAATACAGTTAGTGAGGAGATCCCTGTTATTTTTACTGGCACGAGGCCCAGCTATATCTTCTAAGCTCCCAAAGACCCCAAATTAAAAACAATAGAGGATGGTAACTTTGACAGCAGACTGCAAGGTATAACTCTGCATTAGATATTTTGTTAGCAACTGGGTTTTCTTGCTACTGCAAAACCAAAAGGATTAAATTCTCAAACAGTGAATAAAAGCTCAGTCTGGTCAACAAGATCTGCATGTATTTATTCATGCAGCTTGGTCTATTTTAAAGAGAAAATCTGCCTCTTACAAGAACTGCCACACCATTTGAGGATATATTTTATTAATACAGTGAGCCACATCCTCCTGCCTCACACCTGGGGCAGCAGGCAGCTGTGCTGAAAATAAAGGAACCAAACACAGAGCTCCCATGCTTTCCCTTTGCCTGCCATGGCTGAAAAGGCCTTGACAACCAAAGACTGCATTCATTCCTTGTTGGAACCCTGGGCACTGAGAACTCCAGACTTTCTGTGCTCACAGGCACTGACCCCCAGGAAAACACTGCATTTGACCTGAGGCCATGGAAAAGGCTTCCAAAATTGAGTAGCGGCACTGGGATTGTGGGGGTGGAGTTGGAATAGAAGTGTGTGATATCACAGAGTGGAAAACTTAGAGTTTAAGGGTTTAGAATATAGTAATATGTATATAAAGCAATATGGAGGTTTTAGGGTGTAGGAAAAGTCCTTCTTTTTCACCCTCTTCTTCATGGGTTTGAGTGGTATTTTGTAATTGGCCAGAAAAAAATCTGCATTGTGGATAATTTAGGTGTAATTTCTTATTTGGACAGTTTATTCTTTAAAGGCCTTGCACAGAGAGAGACAGGGCTCCATTTTCCAGTTTGTTAGCTTGAACTGCTGTGGCACTCACAGTTTGTGAGCCTGTAACATAGATAAGAATTAATAAACATCTGAGTCCGAACACGAACTGTGTCTCTCAAGCAATTAATCCTGACTGGCAAAAAGCAGATAAAACACTACAATTCCTCACCCCACTGGCAAAGTCACTGTGTCGACACTTCCCCCTCAGACAGAGCTCTTCACTCCTGGCTGGCAGAGGCTACAGGAAGCCTCCACTTCCACCCATCCAAATCCCTGCCCCGAAAACTGGCTCAGCCACTGACACAGCTCCTATCACCACAAACAGTTCAGTACATTATAATCCCTCAAGACAAGCAAGACATGCCTTTGCTAACTTTAGGATGAGACAAGAAGCAAATTCCAGCAGAAATTAGGAGTGGCCTGACCAGTTTAACTTGCCCATACATGTATTTTTATGCATGTGTATAAAATTGACAGGCACTCCTGCTCTAACACTTTTACTCATTTCCTACCACTCTAAAACAAATATTCTTAGTGGGGTATTGATAATTAACTGTGCAGCAGGGCTCACTTGCCACAGCAAGTGGATAAAATGCCACAAAGCCCTTCTTACTTTGAAAACCACATCTTGCCCTGGAATTATTTCCATGTAAAAAGTGATACATGGACCCTCTCAAGGGGGTGAATGGATGCCAGGAGGAGAGAGGCTCCCTGTCCCTTTGCAGAAATGTGACTGACCTCAGCACCCCAGAGGCCTGTGAGAGCAGCTCCTGTCACACCACTTCAGGAACTGGGGCACCAATGACCTCTAGCAAACAGAAATTTTGGGAAAAAGCAGCAAAAACAAGAAAAAAGAAGCTGAAGTGGGGAAAAAAGCATTCACGGCACATGGCTTTTGCCTTGGTCCTCTGCCGCACTGTAGTTTTTTCTTCGAGCCCTGATTTTGATAACAAGAGATGTTTTTCTGGTACTGAAAACACAGATGAGAATCTCCTCATCACAACACAGGGACTGGTTCTCAACAGACTCCCAGGACAGGGAGACTCCCATCCTGGACCAATTTTTTCCTGGTCCATCAGAGTGTTTTCTGAAGTTGTACACTACCATACTTACTTTCTAGTTTGCCCTTTTTCCTTCTAATCGATGCCCGAAGCAGATCCGGCCCCTCCAAGTCTTCCTGAAACCGTTTTGCCTTCACTTCAGAAAACCATTCACCTGTCACAAACTTCTTCTTCTTCTCATCCTTGATGGAGCCTTGTATCCTCCTGAAAGTCAGTGCAAGCATTACACACCAAAAAAAATCTTCAGAGTTTCAACTTCCCCTGAGCTGCCTTTGTGATCTGTCCATGGGTTCACCTGTCTGACACCACGAAGGATCCAGAGATTATTCTCTGCAATCACAAGAGCCCAACCAGCATTAAAACAGCAGCTGATTTATTCTTTATCTGAAATGAGAACAGCACCTTGTAAACTCGGGCTTTCACCTCTTCCAAATTTCACAAATCCAAACCATTCACCTGGCAAGGAGATTTGTCCACTTGCTTGGCTGCCCTGAGGGTTAAGGAAGGGGTGGAGCTGTTTGTCTGTCTTGCACTTCTCCATTTTATTTGTCTATTAATCCCTTCATGGGCAGCAAAACCTTTTGGATCAAATTTGCTGCAAACCACGGAAACAAATAATGATATTTAGGAAAGCAACTTGTCCCTGCAGCCTTCTCCCTGACCAGTGGTCCTTTCCCTGCCATGCCTATTTTGGCACCCACATGGTTAGTTCTCCCTCCTAAGCCTGGCTTCTCCTCCTGCACCTCACTTGGGCACACCCAGGGCTGGTTTTTGGCACCTAAACCTGTCAGTGCTGACAATCAAACATGTCTTACTGCAGGTAGCCAAACTGACAGCAAGGGGCTCTGGGCAGGAGCTAATTCACTTCACTCCCAAACCAAAGCCTCCTGTGCAACAGCTTTCAGAGGGAAGTGAAATAAAACCAAAATAATCCAAACATTCTTTTTACCAAACCTCCACTTCAGAGGAAAAATTACTCCATTTCAGAAACAAACAAACAAACAAGACCCAAAGAAATAAAACCCAAACCTTTTTGAAATTGTTTCAATTCAGAGGAGAGGTAAGAACATGCAGACACAGACACCCCCAAGTTCTGGCGCCCAGTTGTTTCCCCAGCTCCCAGCAGAGGCCAGGGCACACAGGAGCCTGCAGCAAAGCTTCCTGCTCCCCCTTCAAGCCTTGAGCATCCTTTCTAGAAGGATATAGATTTCTATATATTTCTATCTTACTCTTTTTTTGGCTCAACAGCAAATGGAAGACTCACACCCTTAGCTGGGGTAAACTGGCACAGTGCCATCCACACTCACTGAGTTATTCTTTCCATGGAGAATTTGGTGCCAGCTCCCTGAGCCTGGTGCACACTGTCAGCCCAGATGGTCTAATGCTGGCATTTAAAAAGTGACAGCAGCAACAAGCACTCCTGACCAACCACACCTGAGCTCCAGGATGGCCAGTGGCAGAGGAGCTGAACTGAGCAGGAATCCCTGGCTCCCTGCAAACCTCTGTCAGATCATGCAGCCTCTGATCACCCTTCTCTGTAGGATAGATGGTGCACCCCAAAAAGCAACAATAAAACAGAGAAGGGGATTTAAGATCTCATTTTGTAAAATCTCTTTTTAAAACGCACTATGGCCATTCTGTGCTACTGAGTGAGTAAAACAAGGTAGCAGCTGCTCCCCTGCTCAGACCTCTGCCACGAGGAAATCAACATCTTCCTCCACCAAACAGGAAAGGGGTGATTGCCCTTGGCATCTCTGAGGGCTGATGATTAACTCAAACGGAGAGTCCACTCCTGCAAGGAGAGGACAGCAGCAAGAGAAGGATGGCTGAGAAAGGTGCAATGAAAAGATCTGAGCAAAAGGGACAGTGCTGCTGCAACCTGCACCTCTCCTTGTTCACACACACACACACACCCANNNNACACACACACACACACACTCTCATCTCTCAAAGAAGTGAAAAAATCTTCCCCAAGGGAAGCTCACATCCTGCTCTCTCACCTGATGCGATCCCCATCCTTCTTCTTCAGCTCCGCATCTCTCTGCAGAACCTTCATCAGCTTCTCATACTCCTCCTCGGTCAGGAAGCTCAAGTCCAACATCTTCCCTGCACTGTTCTTCAGCTCTTCAGGCGGCTCAGGTGAAGGCAGGGCAGGTGCCGACCCAGCCCATGGGCAGCCCCTCGCAGCCGCCCCGGTGCTGAGCGAGGCGCGGCCGGAGAGGAAGGATTCACCACAGCATGCCTTGGGTGGAACTCACCCTAGCACCTGGCCTGGCACCTCCAGGCTGTCTGTGCCGCATGCCTTCCCCTGCCAGGAAAATCCTCTCGGCAAAATCAGGCTGCTCTGCTTTTCTCCGGGTGCCAACGTCGATCCGAGAGGGAAGGAGCGAGCTCCTGCCGCCCGCCGGAGCTGCCTCAGCAGGCACCGAACCACATCTCACCCCAGCACCTCTGGCATGCACCCTCCTCGACAGGGGAGTCTGCTCTCTGCAGCTCAAGCATCCCTGCAAAAGAAATAGCACCGAGATGCCTTTTATGATAAGCCTGACATATGGTAACCGAATGTGTACATTGGGGGTTTTTATTTGCTCTCCAGCACAAGTTCCAAAACGAGCCGCCCTGCTTTCCTCCTCACGTGGTATTAACCCAACCAAGACAATGTTTTATTTTAGCCCTCTGCTGCTAACAGGTAAACAGTTGATTCAGCATGCCACAAGCAAAATATGCATGTAAATTACCAAATGGCTCGCTTGCTTTTTACCTCCGCTCTTCTTACCCTCCCTTCTCTGTGCCCTAAATGAGATCAAGGATAAGCAGCCAACCTTTGTAAAGCAATTGGAAGAGGACAGAACAGCAACCTGCAAGCATTTCTGCTGCATGTTGTGCCATGAAATACCAGGGGCTGCTCATTTTCTAATATGCGTGCCCTTTGCTTTAAGCTGCACTGGTATTTGCTGTTCAAACACCACTGGTGCAGAAACTTTTGTGTTTCAAAAGAGTGAAAATGGCCAGAGGCTGCAGGGCGTGGAGGAAAGGTAAATCAAGCACTGCTTTGCCACTTTATTCCTTTTCCTTTCTCCTGGCCAACTTGAGGGCAGGAAGGCACACCTTTGAGGGAGGAAAAGTTCTGTTCCTGCCCATGGAGGCAGTTTCTACCACACTCAATTTTTCTACTGTTTCCAAACTTTTCTGTTGATTGTGGGTTTCGTGATACTTTGCTCTTTCTTCCAAAGACACAGCCTTGGGAGGTCAGATCATTAAAAATTAATTAATCCCAGCTTTCATGGCAAACATGAACTGAAGGACATCAGGGCCATTCCCTAATCTCAAAGCTTGTATCACCCTTAGTCTCTAATCTTTGAGGACACCAACCTCAGCCCTTTCAGGGCATCTATTTCAGTGCTTTGCTGTCAGCAAGAAACTTCTTCCTATTGTCTACCCCAGATGTTCTTGATATGTGTCAGCCCATCCCCAGCTGACACAGGAATTATCCCTTTGCAGCCATCCTCACTGGCCTTGACACTTCAGCCTTCACAGCCCCTTCAGATTCCTCAGAGCTGGTGTTTTTATCATTTTTGTCACCCCGTTGGACTGTCTACACGGTGCATCTCTTTCATCAAGTGGCCCATCCAAAGCTGAGAACCAGCTCTTCAGCTGAACTTCGCTCACTTGACATCATTTCAGGGACTTACCTTGTTTTAGGGATGATACATTCACAAATGTTTGTCTTTTTTTGTAATGGCATAACGAAGGGTAAAAAGCAAGAACAGGCATCTGACCATAATGTTTACAAACAAATACCACAGAACACTGCATGGAAAAAGCTAATAAAGAGAATGGCATTGTCATAAAACCCCTTATTTTTTTGTAAAAAATTGTTGGAGGAAAGGAAACGACATTTCCTATTTCTTTATAACAAGAATGGCTGTGCTTGTCACACTACAATTATAGCCCTTATCATCTAGGAAACTATCAATACAATTTTAAATAGTTTAAACACAAACAATAATAAAAAGCCCTGGTGAATCTCTACTGTTTAAACCTACATTTCATCCAGCTTGGCATGGCTCTTCCATGCTTAGTTCCATCTACTCTTCCCTGGCTCTCAGGCACAATCCTACTTCTACAAAGACATTCACAGAATTTTCTGGGACAGATTTTATTTTTGAAAAGGTATCTAAGGACATATCACAGTCTTTGCTTCTCAAGAACTTTTATTTATTTTTAACAAACCCCATGACATGTGGGCTGAAACTACTTCAGAAAATATTTCCAGTGAAGACTCATATTTATTCATCGGTATGGCAGTCAATTAAAAATAAAGGCTACTTCTTGGGGAAAAAAAGTAATTCTTTGCAAAGAGCCTTTTTTTTTCTTTCCCATTTCTTACTGAAACAGCTACGCTAGAAGGAAAAGGTTAACAGAAACCAAACAGCCAACTCCTTCTTTTGTTTTATGTAGTTAAAAATCAAACCACTTGATGCACCTGCTGTGGGAAAGCGAGCTGGTCCAGAAGACTGCTCCACTGGAGGTGGAGGTTTTGCTGCAAGTGTCAGGACCTGCAAAGCTGCTGACCCAGACCTGCAGGAATAAACAAGCCTGGGAAATTCTGTCCATCTGCAGCAGGACAGCACGGGGCTGTCCCTGCTCCGCTGAGCCTGGGCAGCCTCTGATGGGCACCCCCTGAGTGTGCTGGGCAGTGCAGAGGCTGGAGAGGAGAACCCCAGCATGAACCACTCGGTGCAGAGCATTAAGGGAGAGTGTGCTAATTGCTAACCTGGGACTGTAAATGCAATAGATTAAGGATAAGAATGACCTGGCAGGTACAGTACATTATCAGGCAGGCACAGTGCTGGGTGCCCACTGTCCTGATTGCTTAATCCCTGGGCCAGGCTCACACTCCTGCAGCAGCACCACACAGCTTGGGTTGGCTCTGTTAGAAAACCCAAGGTTTTCCAAATTAGAAAATGTTAGATTATTGCACAGAATCCTCTCCCCTATCAAAGCCTCGTTAATAGACAGTTTGGACACCACGGGGGTGATGTAGTACAAACACCTAAATCGGGAGATCCACAGGAAAGCCAGGAGCCAAGGTGCATTATTTTCTCCTAATTTGCAATAAACCACTTGCAACTCTGAACTGTCTACTCCTCCCCTGACTAAGAACAGCTGTGAACTACAAGAGCAGAGAATATATTTAATTGCTTTCTGAAAAGCTATTCCACTAAAAATGCTGTCACTGCACTGACTGCAATGATATTTAGTCTGACTTGCTGCAGAGAAACCAGAGAAAGAGGCCTACAGTTCCTACCCAAAAACCTGCTAAGCAGCTAAGTCATCTAGAAATGGCCTTCAGAGGAGAGACAGCTGATAAGATAAAGAATAACTACAAACAAAGCAGGCAGTTGTAGTCTCCCAGAGCAGTCCACATCTAAACACATCTGTTACCATCACACAGGAAATGTCAAGGCCAAATTCCGGCAATGCCAGCTACAAATGCCAGAATTGTTCAAGCTTAACTACTCAGACTTTATCCCTATTTTCCTCTATTCAGTGGGGGCTGCATGTGACAGAGTGCTATTCCCACCTCAGACAGAACGATGAGCAGCTTGTGTTGCTGATAACCCCCGCTGAGGGGCACCTCAAGCAGAGAGCAGCTCCCACCCTAGAGATGGCTCTCCACTCCACTGTCCATCCCAGAACAAAAAAATACTGCCCAGTTCATTCTCAGCACAGCCCTGGGTGGTTTCTCTCAGGTCAAGTCATCGTTTCACATCACGCTTTCCAATAATGTCCAGCGTGATGGAGAATCTCTGCTGTTTTATTAAAATCTCTTCCCTCCCCCTGCCCTTAGGCAGCTTTAGTGAAGGATGTCCACTGATCAAGAATGGCCCTGAGATGGCACAGAGGAATTGCAGGAATTCATCAGGACAAGCAGGTCTCCAGCCCAGGCCCTCCAGAGCAGCCAGCAGAAGATATTTTGGAACAACAGTACAATGCTAAGCCAAAAAAAATGAGCAAACTCCCCTATTCAGTGCATGTGGGGAATGCATAACTGAGGAAATGGGTTAATTCTGCCTATTTGCACTCAGCCTCAGAAATATCTTGGCTTCCAAAGAACATCCCAGGACATTACAGGAGGTTCAGTTAAGGATGCATAAAATTTTTTTTCTCCCCTCTACATTTCTAGCCAATGCAATGTAACCACCATATGAATGAATAATGAATAATTATCTCCACTGAACTCTACTCATCTCCTTCTAACAAGGAACTGCATGGGTGGAATTTGCATTACACACAATTTACTTCCTTTTAGCCATTTTTAATTAAATGAACCATCCTACGGTTACCACCTAGGGTAAACAAAAGACTGAGTTTCTCAGTCTTAATCATTATTTCCTAGAACTAACTCTGCCAAAATAAAAACACCCATCAGAGGAGGAGCCTGACTCAGACTCCTTAAGGTCAACAAGTCCTTTTATTGGTAATAAACTGATAATGCAATGCTATAGTCTAAATATTTAAGAGTTCTGTTTATTTCGTAGGTGGGAACTATTTGCAGAGCTTGCAGGATGTAGCTCATTGTAATCCTGCAGATTGCCAGAACACAAATAAACAAGCACAGCCACCTGGGACACCAAGAAATCCCCTAATATCCCAGAGAACAGGGATGGCTGGATCTCCAGAGGGGATGCCAAGACTTCAGAGACTTTGCCCTGTCACCCTGGACCATTCATTCCCAGCACAGGCATCCCACTCCCAAGAGATTGTGCTGGGGTTTGTTCTAAATCTGCACTTATGCCCTCAAGAAAACGAGTTCTGAATGAATTTTCGTTCCTCATTCATTAGTTTGTAGCAATTCTTCACCCCCACAGCTTAGCTGTGAGCCAGTTTAGGGTCCCTCATGGACTTGTTGCTGTGCTTCTGCTATGCTGACATGTCCATCAGAGAAACATCCTCGTACCCAGGCTTCCTTCTCAGCCAAGGGAGAACAGACATGTTCTATCACCTTAAAAAACTCAGCTGTCCTGCCAGCAGCATTTGTAGATGCCACATGGTATGATGGGTACTCCTAAAAGCATCTTCTCAGCTGTTTACACTTCAAAAGGCAACAATAATTAAATATATGGCATCTAAAACTGAGCAGTTAACAGCTTAAAGCCAGAACACTGCAAGTATTTAGATTAATCATCCCCCTGTCCCTCTTTGTCACTCACTCATCCTCAGAACCCAGATATTTTCAATATGAAAAATGGGAGGTGGAAGGTAAGTTTTGGCTGAGTTCAAACAAAGGAACTGCAGAAATGGAAGACAAAGAAAAAAGCAACCACCCATGAGAACTTCTGTCTTTTATTTTTGACCCAGAAAAATATTTGCTGACCTCAACTGTGCTTTCTTCCAAACATAATTTCTCCACGTTTCCCTGCAGTGGTGACATGTCTTAAATTGCTTTCTTGACCCTGCTTGTTATGCCCCAATAATTGTGAGCTTGCAACACCTACCCTGGCCAGGAGCCCTCTGGATCAGAAGCCATTTTATTTAAAAAAAAACCCCACAATGCTAAAACCACCTCGTTTTGTAACATGGTGGAGAAGTTAAAACTATGCAGGGCCCAACTCCTTTGTACTCCCGTGCCTGCTGAGCTCGAGGCGTGGTGATAAATCCCAAGGGAAAACAGTGCTGTTTGTTTAGGAAACTTTGCATACTGAGGGATCCTTCCTTCTGGTCACTGATTATTTTTAAGCCTCAGCCACGCCTGGATGATTCTGAAATACCTTCAATTCCAGTGTTGAGCTAACTGTAAGGCAGCAGGGTGCATCTCATTGTTTGAGAGATCTGGCAGGTTTAATTCCCTCCAACATCAGGGAAAAGGAGTTTTGGAAACACTCTTAGGAAGTAACGGCCTGTAGTTTCTAGTTATTGATGCCAAAACAAAGAGGGTCTGCATCCAGAGGCTGGGGTCATCCCCCAAATGATGGAAGGGGACAAAAATGATGCCCAAGTCTGTCCATGTCTGAGCCAGGATCCATTCCTTTATCTCTTCTAACTCCCAGGCACATGCTGAGGTCTAGACTGGTCTGTGCTGGGCCCAGTTCTAGTACAGAAATGCACTAAAATTTCAACTAAAGCTGTTTTACTTTGTCACCCTGACATGCAGTGAAAGGAAACTGCAGGGGGACTAAGCCCACTGCTGAATCTGCCACATCACCTGCTTTCACACACCTCGTTCCACAAGAAAACGAATTCATACAGGGCAACATTTTCTTTTAAATTGGCCACTTTTCTTCCAGAAATAATGCAGCTTTCCAGTGCAAACACAGACTCAGCCATTAATTCACTGTATATGTATACGTATAATATGTATAATATGTATNGTATAATATGTATAATATGTATATTTATATGCTCTAGGAGCAGGATGACCTGAGTGGGACAGGAGGTTCCACTCTCTGTCCCCTGCAATGCTTAGAGGTAGGTGAAAGATTAAAAGATTTCAACACCAAACCACAGTTCTCTTACTGGGTTCTCCCTGCTGGAGAAAGTTGCAGGAGGTTAATTAGCTGCAGGCACAGCTATAAACAGATGTGCTTAAACTAGCACAAATCTGCATGTGGGCATGGCCTGTCATTTAGCTTAGTTTAATATAAAAGTTTAGACAAATTTGAGGGAGAAGTCCAAACACAGATTGCACTGATTTAAGTAAATCACTAAAAATAAAATGAGTATCAGATGATCATCTGGTACCACTTCCTTGCACAGACGAGGTGTTCCTTCTATCTGTGCAGCTCCATGAATACTTAGCAAATCTTGAAGGAAGGTGGATAAAATAGACTTTTTGGGTAAAAATAACAAAGTCATCTAAACTGTTGAACAAAGTAGTTTTACTTCTAGGTGCTTAAACTGAACAAGACTGGGAGCTTTTATATGAGCAGTGACGACTCTAATTCTGCTCAGACACAATTGGATGATGATGCTGTTGTGTAAAATGGCCCTTATGCTGCAGAGGGTGAGGTGCCTGCCCAGGGACACTCCACGCTGGTGACTCTGCAGTGTCAGCCCTGTGAGCTGCAGCTCTGCAAGAAGGGAACAGCCTGGGCTGAAGCTCCTGAAGCCATGGAGGCTCGATTCCCAGCAGCATCCTCCCTGGGTGAGTCTCTAATCCCATCTGTTCTGGCCCTCAAGATGAACTGCACCATTACGTTTGACTTGGGGGAAAAAGTGACTTGGTTTTGAATCAAGTGTCACTAACAAACCCTCATTTTTCTCAGGGTCGGTCGCCTGTTTACACCCCAGGACAGCCTTGTACTCCTTTCAACTTTGTTGCAAACATTTCTAATTGCTTGGTTTTTCTCTTCCCCCCCCTACACACACTCCCCTGCTACATCTCTGAATGCAGATAACCATATTGATTTAAATGCAATCAAAGCGAGCCTGATGTACAATGAACACTCTGTCCCACATTGTGCCATACCATGGCAAGGGCTGCCCTTTTCCCAGGCATGGAGGCCCATTAAAGGGACACAATTTATGAGTCCAGGAGGAAAAAAAAACCCAACAAGTTTACACTTCAATTACAGAATTGTGCAGGAGAGCAGAAACTTGGGTCACCACGTGGAGTTTCTCAGATATTCTGCCAAAGGTGGAACAGGGAGGGAGGTAAAGGAAATGGGTTCAGCCCTCAGAACCAACTAACTCCTGCCTATTGGCACCCTGACAGAAGTTTCACAGGGACAGGTCAGTAGATCTCCACGGTCTGACCATGCCCTGTGATCTGTCCCAGGGGCAGAGATGCAGAATGGTCTGTAGCATCACTGGAGAGGATAAGCTCCACTGTAAACTATTTTATGTGAAAATGACTCACTGCCAAAGCAATCCAAGACATAAGAACCAAACAGGTCATAGGTTAATGTGGCTTGTACAACAGCATTGATCACGGTGGAGAGATGGTTGCAAAGGGAGCAGAAATTAATAAATGCTGGTTTTATTGCCATGCAGACTTTCTTTTAAAAGTTTTTTATGTCTGATTTTCTCTGCAGAGAAAGTTGTGGCTGCCCCATCCGTGGAAGCGTCCAAAGCCAAGGCTGGATGGAGCTTTGAGCAACCTGGTCTAGAGTAAGGTGTCCCTGCCCATGGCAGGGGGGCTGGAATGAGATGATCTTCCAGCCCAAACTATTCTGATCCTTTGATCTCCCCTCTGAAAACCAGCAGCTGCCTCACAAACTTTATTTTAATAGATGGGAGAAAACCACTCTGTGACTAATTGCAGAAAGCTTTGATAACGTAATCCATCAATGCGAGGTAAGTAAGATACACTTTGATTTGGACAGCTCAAAGCCCCGGCCGGACCCGCGGGAATGATCAAGGCAAGGTCCAGGTCTGCGGAACCAGCCCCGAGCCGGCACCGGCAGCGCTGCGACAGGCACGGCCATCTCTGTGTCCCGGCCACCGCTGTGTCCCCGGCCACCGCTGTGTCCCCGGCCATCTCTGTGCCCCGGCCATCTCTGTGTCCCGGCCATCTCTGTGCTCCGGCCATCTCTGTGTCCCCGGCCCCGCCGGACGCTGCCCTGTCGCTGTGCCAGGCGCTGTCCTGACCCCGAGCGCTGCCGCGGAGCTCACGGGCACCTGTAACCGTGTCCCCACCGCCACTGCCGCCCCGGCTGTCCCCGTGTCCTGCCCGGCAGCGGCTCCGTGCAGCCGCCCGACCCCACGATCCCACCCGCTGCCGGGCGCACGGTGCCCCCGCGGCCAGATCCTGCCCGGAGGGGAAGTCCCGGAGCCCTCCGGGGACCCGCGGACACCCCCGGCACGGCTGGCCCGGGGCGGGGGCAGGAGGGGAGCGGCACCTCCGGCCGGGGACCGAGATCCGGCAGCGCCGGTGTGTCCCGAACCCGGCACACGGACACGGGCACAGAGTGCTCGCACCGAGCCCACCGGGGCTGCGCTCCCGTACCCCCGCACACCGGGGCTGTGCCCGCACGGCGAAACCCCCCAGCCCTTACCTGGCCTCGGCCGCGCGGGGAGGGCGGGGCTATGCATCCCGGGGCGGGGCTATTCAGCCCGGGGCGGGGCTATGCACCCCAGGGCGGGGCTCTGCATCCCGGGATGAGGCGGGGTTTTCCATCCCGGGCCGGTGCTTTCCGTCCCGGGGCAGATGGCACAGCCTGGCACGGGCACATCCTGCCGGGACACGGCAGAGAGGACACGGGCACACAGCCGGGCTGCAGGCACACACCTGTGTGCAGGTGCCGGGGATTCACCCCCGGGACGCACCTGGTGCCGCGGGGAAAGGCGTGACAGGGATGTAACTGCCAGGCTGGGCTGCCCCCGCGGCTTTCTTTAACTCGTTGGAATCAAATTGCTCTGTACAGCTGGATCGGACAGTTGTTTTTTAAAGATCGCATCCTACGCACTGTTAAGATTAATATGTTTTTCAGGTGACTTCATCTGAAGTTACATTTTCCATTACTTCCCTACACTTTGTGAACTCAGTGCCCATCTGATCACTGAAGGATAACAAGTGCTTCCAAAGAATTTGAACAGCGGTGTGTAACAAACTCTGGAGATAGGAGTCTTTTCTCCACCCGCAGTGAAGTGACTGCTGTGCTGCTGCACTCTGGGCTGTTCTCTCCCCTTGGCTGAGCAGTGCAAGAGCTCCTTTCTTGTCCCACTGTAATTTAAAACATCAAACCTAAGCAGATTTTGTTTTCTGTGTTCAGTTCTCCTGAACAGGCACTGCTGCTCTCCAGGAGCAATGAGTGAGAAGCAAGTTAACAGCAATCTATCTCATATATATATATATTATATATATATAAAATATGTTATCTATTTACTTCACAGGGGAGTAACCCTGGAGGGCCTGCAAGATTAGTGCTGGGAACATCTGGTTTGAGTGAGATGAGCCCCGGGAGGGTAATAGTCAAACATAAACACTCCTGCTGTTCAGAATCCTCTGTAAAACAAGGTGATGGTTGTAATCTTGTGCTATGAGCTGTACTCATTCTGTAACTGGTAATCTCAGCCTTTCATCCCAAGATTAAAGGGGTACATGTTGATAGAGAATTTGTATTCTTGGCTCAGGTTCTCTGGTCAAACCGAGCATTTCACCCTCCAGGAATGTAGTTCTGTCATTTTCTAAATTGGCAAAAAGTGAATGTAACAAAGCAGAAATACATATTAGCTGAGGGAGCTTTAAATGCCAGAGAAAGGACTCTGGTGTTGATGGATGAGGGGGAATTAGAGGACACACTGATCCTGTGGTAAAGATACAGGATCATGCAGGTGCTGACTTACTCAGCAGGGTGGCAGTGGTTTTTTGCATCTTCTTGAAAATTGCTGCCTTATGGATGTGAGCTACCAGTCAGACTCCTGGCTGTTATGGAGCTGCCACAGGCAATCACTGAAATGTGTCTGTGTGTTGTCTCATGTTCAGATCATTTGCACTCATCCATAGTTAAATGACTGGAAATCAACAACAGATCCCATTTTAGGCTTTGGGGAAAGCCAATGAGAACTTCCCATGAGGGCTTGTGATCCCTCCACACTTCCTCAGTGAAGGTGAATCTAAATGCTTTTCAACTTTTGGAAGAAATCCGATTTTCAGTCTTTCAATGTACATATTCCTTTATGGACTCTGGGTCCCTTGTGATCCTTGGACATTTAACAGTCCCAAGACTTGTCCTTCCCATAGTTTAAAGACTCTCTGTGAGAATGCTGACAGTCAGAACTAAGGAGAAGATATCTCAAAACTTTTGGAGATGGCTCATATAAAAATATGAAAAACCCTGCCATCTGCCCAGAGATTATTCAGGCATCTGCCATGCACAGAAATACCTGGCAGAATAAAATAATCCACAAACCTGATCCCAACAGTAACTGATGCAGCCAGCAATGTGACTTCTTTGCTCAAGAATCTGCCACCACAGCACATGAGAGACGAGGGAGAGCCTGGTCATTCCTTTCCCCTCCAACCTCACACGGCCAGATGCTGACCTCCACCTTCCAAAAGTCCCATGTTTTCAACAAGCATAGAGAAAGTCCCTGACCATGTCAAATGCCTTGGTTCTAGGTACAAGGTGCCCTCTTCTCACTCCCCATGGCTGTGTACAGAGCCAGCTACTCCCACTGCAGCTCAGGACTCTGAATCACCCTCAGTCAAACAACACAGAGCACAAAAAACAAATCTGGCTCCTCTAGGAAGCTGAACAAACTGTCTAAGATACGTTTTGAATTGAAAATGTACTGACAATGTATTATCTACACATGCCTGTTTTTGAAAGGAAATGACAGAATTAACAGGAAATTAAGATTATTCATATTAGGCCTGACCTCAACAGTGGTAATCAGATTGACTGCTAAATAGCTCCACAAATACTTTTCTTGTACTCAGTGGAAGTACTTAGGTAGGCAAATACTGCAGGGCCCTGGAAGAAGTGGGAGAATTTGGGCTTCTCTGATTCAGAGGTTTATTATTAACAAAAGCCCAGGCTGCTCAAAGCCCACAGAATGGTTTCAAGTGAACAGTCACACCACTAGTCGGAGAAAGGCACACATATGATAAAGGAGAATGAAACAGCTCACTGACGTGTTGATACACAGCTGATAAGGAAAACAAGAAAACCGACTTCAAAAAATAAAACAGTTGAGTTTCAGTCGAAGCCAGAGGCAGCACCTGGTCTCTCTTCTCCCCCAGCATCAAGAAGGGACAACAATGCTGAAGATATTTCCAATTCTAGCCATCCTTGCAGGTAAGAAAAACGAACTGACCAAAATAGGGCTGGAACAAAGGAACTGTTGAAGTGAGAGAGCAGGTGGACCTGACTAGAAGACTAGGAGAACATTTAAGATTAATTATTCCAGGATGGAACAAAAATCATGGCTACACTGCCAGCCCATTCTATGGAAATCCACCAACTGACCCCTGCCTGGTTTTGCTCAAGAACAGAATTTAGGTTTTGGTAGATAAATGCTTTGCTCTGATGTCAGGAAGAGGCAAAGAACTCTTGTGTGGAGCGTTCAGGTCTTTCAGGTGTTTCAAGGTCAGGTTTTTCCATATTTGGCTTTTGTCTCCCCTTGATAATAGGGCTGGAAAATGATGCCTCAGTCCCTCAACCACCAAAAAAATTTGGGGGGGGATGCTTAACTTTAAGCATGCAAATAATCTTTGGATTTCCTTGAAATTAAATGAGGACATAATACTTTGTGGAATCCAGGAATTTTGTGGTATAGTAAAAACTATAAATTATTTCAAGGGCAATATATTATATTATTTCAAGGGCATTTCATTGTGCTAAGCTTTACTTTTAACATGTACAGAAGCAGTCATTTTCATGCTCCATGGAGATGAACAGCCCTTGTATCCACTACAGAAAATGAAAATTAGTTTCCACTAATCTTCTTTTCCAGATGGAATTATCTGGTTTGGGTGCCATAGAAATATTTTAAGTAGCTGCTCCTGGAGTTTCAGTGTTCTATCTCTCACACACATATAAACCCAACAGATTTTTACCTCAGGTATGAAAAGTAATTCAGAATTGGTGCCATATATACTTTTCAAAGCCATGTCCTCTAATTTGAAAGTTCTGGATTTCAGGCGAGCAATGTGCCCGTATTGGTGGGCACGACCGACTGGGGGTTTCTGTTGTGGCTCAGAAAAGATCCAAGCAAACTTGGAATTATTTCATGAGTGTTAAAAACTGCAAAGGGCTCCAGTGAAAGTGGGAGATCCCTTATTAACTGCAACGACTTTCTCTGTGGGAAGGAAACAGTCGCACTCTAACATTGATGAGTAAAGACATGGATCAGCTATTTTTAACAAGTTATGGTCCTGTTCACACTAGCTCTTTTCACTGAGTTCTTTCTTATTTGTGCACTTTTAAAAAATTTAAACCAAAAGGCCTGTGTGTATGAAATGGGATTGGGGTGGGAAGCCATAAATGCAAAGTGGAACTCCCATTTACATTCATGGTGAGGGAACGGGGTCTATGGGGCCACTTCACTCTCCTGTCAGGCAAAAGATCCATGTTGCAATTAATACTGGCTTTAAACAGCCTTTTTATTTGAGTGAGGATTATTCCAATTTATTCTAGTATTTCTTCAAAACATAGTTTTATGGAAACTAGAATGCTTATTTCTGCTAAAATTAATTCCTCCGGGAAAAGCTTGTAACAGTCAGGCTCTGTGGCACTCCTGACTCTACAAGCAGAGAAAGATAAATGTGGAGAAAGATAAATATGTGGAGCAGATGACTAGAAAATGGATGTTTTCAATAAAATAACTGTGTTGAAAGATAGTACTTTTAATCCTGCAAAGAGCGGAAAATAAATACATGTAAACTGTGGCAAGAAGCTATCATCCTCTGCAAAACACTAATTCTTAAAGCTGAGAACAGTGAACAGAGATACCTAAAATAATGTGGCACAGCTTTTAAATTAGATCTCAGTAAGGATTAAGCTGCTGTGAGCTCACAAGACAAGTAGGACTGGGATCCCCTCTTTCCCCAGGGCAGGTTTGACACATTTAGGTCAGTCTCCAGCCATTCCTGTGACACTGTATTATGTGTCTTCACATACAATATAAATCTTGTTGTAGTTTAAACCCATTAATCTTCACCCTAGCCACCATCAACCTGGAAAGTATATTATTCCTTTCTTCTTTGCAGTGAGCTTTTACTATTGAAGCCACCAAACAAGGAAAACCCTTCAGATGGGTTTGCATACTGTACTAACTCGTGAATTTGCAATATTTACATAGTTAAAAATGACAAAATAGATTCTTTCTTTTTATAAACAATGTTTTCTCTCACAAGGCTGTTGATTTCAGCAAAATACTCTTTAGTATTACTGCAGATTCTGCTTAAACTCTCAAAAGCAGAATAAGATGCACAGGTCCTGCATTGAGAAAAATATTTTACATCGTTGTCTCAATCATTAATATATGCAATAAACCCACGTGAAAATTATTATCATATGAAATTCTCACCTTGCCTGTTTTGCATAGAAAGCTCCAAAATGTTTTATGTTTTCCATACCATTCAAAAAAATACATTCTCAGCCTGAATTTGGCTTTCAAACTAGACACAGTGGCCTACCAAACCCCTGAAATTCAGACTCATTTTCCCGACAGCTCTATCTTTGCTGTCATGTGTCACCATGGCCAGTAATTCACAGAGGATAGGAACAGATAAACGGTGTAAGGTGGTGCTTGATTCCTTTCATGACTGTGATTGTGTAGTCAAGACTGATCAGAACACTACGGGGAAGGGCTGACAAGTTGTGTTTGCTCCCTTTCTGCTTTGAGCACCACAGAAAGGGTTGATTAAGTTATCAAAGAACTCCCTACAACCCACACAGTAAAAGCGTTCCCAAAAAGTTTAGTTTGATTTTTCCAATGTAATAATAGCATTGGGAAAAAATAAAAACGGCTTCTGGAGGTAAACCCTCAGAAACCTAAACAGAAGCAAAGGGATTAGCAAAAGAAAAGCAGAGAAAAGCTGCTGGGCTCCAGCCTGAAGGATCCAACAGTGCCACCAAGTCAGAACATAAGGGTGTATGAAAGGGTGATGATGCTCCACAGTGAAGCAGATCAGATATCTAAAGAAATAACTGCAAAAAAACACAAACAAACAAACAAAAAACAAACAAACAAAAAACAAAAACCAAAAAAAAACACCAAAAAAACCACCCCAAAAGGCCAAGAAAGGTGTAAGAGAGGGGTAGACACAGCTGTGAATGAGAGTGCAAGCACAGGAGAGCACTGTGAGTGCAGAAGAAAGGTTCAGTTTAAACAGAATCTTAATGAGTGTAAGAGTTTAACCACAGACTCTCAGTGAGAAGATGAGTATCAGCCAATGAGAACAGTGTTTAGGAACTCTGCTTTTTAAGAATATCATTTGTTGTAAGGGCACAAATATTCTGGGGGATTTATCTGCTTGCCAGCTTTTACCCAGTCCCAGCTTGTTACCCCTGAAATTTCCACACAAAAGCCAAGGGAAGCTGTACTGAAGAGGAGAAGAGCCAGGTCCATCCTTGCAGGTTTCTCCAATAACACAGTGAGGAAGGAATTCCTGCAGAGTTGCCAGGGCCAGCCCCTGATCTCTCCTCCCCACATTTCCTGCCCACAGGCCACAGCAGCGGGGTCGTGGTGACCGTCCCTGAGAAGACAGTGAATGTCACAGCAGGTGGAAATGTAACCCTCCTCTGCACATACACCAGCTCTGCACCTCTGGGAAATTTCTTTATTCAGTGGAGTTTTTACAGTGCCAAAGAGAGCCAGCTGCACACCGTAAGACATTTATTTATTATTACTACGAAATGTAAAAATAAATTTACTATGAAGTTATATTTGAGATATCCTTTAAGTCCTCAAAGGGTCTTGTTATGTTTGATAGGGTTATCCTTGCTACAGGCCAGGTGAGTTCCTACCCTAGAGATTAAGGACTGGGGTGCAGTGAAATTCAGGGGCAGATGAAGAAATGATCTGGGCTCCTGGCTCCTACTGACATGCCTGAATGCCTTCACAAACTGATGAGAAAGTACAAAAGTGATTCAGATGCTCAAACAACTTGCTCCGAGTCACAGAGGAAGTGTGAAGCAAAGACCAGGTGTCCAAAAACCACACGAGTGCTGCAGCTCCTGGACCAGCTCCCTTTTCTCTTGTCTGGCAGATATTTCCTGCCATTGTCAAAGCTGCTTTCCTGCTGAGACGCCCTTGCCTGTGATATTGTGTTGTTCCCCATTTAAGGGTCAAACGAGAGCTCCTTGACTCAGGCACTGCAGTTTTGGCAGCTCAGTAAGAGCTGCTGAGCATGACAGTGGACTGTGAGCACAGTGACAGCAGCAAGAGTGTTGGCAGCACTCTGCAGAAAGTTGTCACAGCAGGAAATTTGCCACAGCAAACTTGCATTGGTATTTCCTGGCATCCCAGGGCTGCCACTGTGGAAACAGAACAATTACAGGTCAAGGGCAAATGGTCCCTGCCCTTCCCGAGAGCCCGGGAGGCTGCAGAGCCAAACAATATCTTATTTTGGGGGTACAGTGAGGCTGTTGTAGGCTGGGGTGCCAGCACAGATGGGATTGGGAAGGACACCAATACCAGGCAGTGGACTGGTGTTCTTCCTTTGTAAGAAGTATTCCTGATTAGAAGTGTTGCTGAATCCTTGGAGATGACTGGGATTCCTTTTCTATGCCCTGGTGTCAGGCATGTGGGACAATCATTTCCCATTGTTTTTATCCTGTTCCAAACTTTTTTTTTTTCTGAAAGTTCAATCCTCTTGCTTGGTGTTACAGCTGAGAGTTGAAGTAAAAAGATTTGACTTAGAAGAGTGTCACAGTCCACACTCAGGACATTTTAAATATAATATTAAATTTAACAAATTTAATAGTATTACAGTAGGAGATTTGCCATTGCTGATGCAGTTGTACCTTCCATCTGGTTTATCAATTACAGCAGAATTAGCTTGCAATTTGCAGAATGTGCAGACTGTAACATATTTGGCATTGAGCAGCAATAGCCAGTGTGTAAGAAATTGCAATTTAACCTACAACAGAACTGCTCACTCACCTGCAGTATCTCACAGTCACAGATAAAGCCTGTATCAGTGCTAAATACAAACTCTGGGCCCATCCCAAATTGTGACTCGAGCTGAGTGCCAGACTGATGTAGGCACACCTTGCCTGATTGTGTAGCTGAGTAGTTGTTACTCATTGTTTGCTTTCCTCAAGTTAAAACTGTTTTATTAAATGAAGAATTATTGCTAAAAGGGTGGTAGCTACAGGTTTCCCAAGCTGTATATAGTGCAATATATTATAATTTTGATCCAGGATGTTATATTTTAGATTTTAATCACTTGTTCAAGTGGGAAGTACAGCACTGATACAGGATCAAGCTTGTCTTCTCCAGGTTTGGTAGAAATCTTTCTGTTCTACTCGCATCAAATTTTTCCATATTGCAACACACTAAATGCCATACATTTTTCTGGTCACAACCAAGAGAAATAAGCAGATTGAAGTTATAAGTACTACAGAAAAGAAGATAAGAAACCCACATTTTAATGGTGCCCCATGTAAGGGTCCAACTCAGGACCTTCAGGTAACAGGGCTGCAAAGGAATGAAAAGCACAGCCTCCCCTTGAGGCAAGGTAAAATCTCTGAGTACTTAGGGACATTAAATTACCCCTGGCACCATTAAAATGTGGATTTCTTATCTTCTTTTCTGTAATTAGAGCCAGGATTAATTGCTCAAGAGACACAGTTCGTGTTTGGACTCAGATGTTTATGAATTCTTATCTCTAGTACTGTCTCACAAGTTGTGACTTCTAGCCCACAAAGTGAAAAATGGCTCTGTCTCTAACTCTTTCCAAGGTCTTTTAAGCACAAATGGTCCAATTATGAAATGAGACCTAGATATTTTTTTACTTTTAACCTAATAACTAACCACCCACGGCTAGCAATGTGGATTTTTCTACCCAATTACGAAATACCACCCAGACCCAGAAGAAGGTGAAAAAGAAGGACTCAGCCTCCACCCTATATCCTCCCTTTTGCTTTAAATATATATATTATTATATTCTAAACCCTTAAACTCTAAGTCTTCCACCCTCTGATATCACACACTTCTATTCAAGCTCCACACCCACAACCCCAGTGCCCTCACTGAATTTTGGAAGCCTTTTCCACGGCCTCAGGTCAAATGAAGTTTTCTTGAAGGTCACAGCCTTTCAGCACAGAAAGCCTGAAATTCTCAGCTTCCAGAGTTCAAACAGCTACCAATGCAGATCTGCCTCCCAGCACAGCCTTTGTGAGGTTGGGGTTGTCTTTTGCTGCTTGTTCTGGTGTTTTTGTGCCCTGTCCTGCCCTGCCCACCCTCCCCAGGTGCTCTGACCATGGCAGTTACACCATGGCGAGGAGGAGACACCACAGCCAGGCTGCTCAAAGGCAGCACCATGAAAAGGGAGGAAGCAAACAGAGCCAGGTGTTCACTGCCCTGTTTTGAAGCACAGCTTCACAGAGTGGGCGAATATAAACTTTTTTGCTAACTGAGCCAAACTCTGCTCTTCTCCTGAGAAGTATCTCTAGTAGAACTAATTTCCCTCACTTGAACTTAATAATGTAAGTATAAAATCATGGAAAATAGGATGACATATATATTTTTAACTTTTTCTTTTTGCCATTTAGCCCTTAGCATCCTTTCATGCTGAATTTAAGTTTTAAATCATAACTCCCAGCCAAGGATCTCGAGAACTTTCCAGCACTGAGTGATCTCCATTTCACATCTAGACAAACTATTCTGCTCACCCAGGCTACATCACAGCCTGGCCTGGTTCAGAAGGTGAAGTCTCAGCTCCTGCTCAGACCTACATCTGTGCTTCATTTCATGCTCTGAGTCACTCGGCTGGCCCCAGTGTAAAGCACCTAAGTAAATGTTTGAAAGAGGCAACTCTGTTGACTCTTCACAGGCGAGGCTGCAGCCTTGCAAAGCTAAATACAACTCCTGAACCTAACCGGGGCCACACCTTGAGCTTCCAGCCCAGGAACCCACAGCTCCAGTCAGTGAAATGATCAGGGACACTGCCTGACTAACCAAGATGTGCCCAGGCCAGGATTCTTGACTGAAATTTTAAATTCACTATATGAGTAAAGGTCATGGATGCCTGTTACTTTTAGGCAGAACAGAATTACTGATAGACTTCCTATGAAAATCTTCTTCAAAAAAGGCAAACTTGTGGCACATCCCTATCATAGATGCCTGTTACTTTTAGGAAAAACAGAACTATTGATAGAATTCCTATGAAAGTCTTCTCAAAAAAAAGCCAACTTGTGGCACAAGGGGACAAGGAGGGAAAGCCCAAAGGAGGAAAAAGGCAAGAAGAGTGACCTGAGCACAGACGTGTCAGCTCCTTCCACCCTGACAGCCCAAATTCAGATTATCAGTAGTCCCAATACCTGCACAACTGTGCTGCTCAGCACAAAGCAAGGCACAGCCGTGGGCACTGGGCTGCCCCAGGTGAGAGCCAGAGGCCAGCCAGCCTTGTATGTGGGGAGTTTCCATAAAAGCTTCTGAAAGTTTTGGTCCATTTGCATCTTGGGGTTTAATTGTCCAATTCCAGCTCCAGGTAGTGAGGTCCCATCCTTCTTGTTCCTCCCTCCAGCCACCCTTGTTTGTGCTTTTGGGCCTGAGAGTTGTCCTTGGTGTGGGGCAGGAAAAGGATTTGTTTTGTGTCCGTGCTGTGTGCAGGGCTGAGTGACACTGACTGTGAGCTCAGAGCTGCACCCCTGGGCAGCACAGAACCTGAAACACAGGAAAAATAAAACTTAAGGCATTAAGACTTCAACCTTAGTTTGCCTGATTTGAGGTAGAGCTTAGGAATTAGCTTCTATTTCACCTTGTGGTTGATAAGGCCTGAGATATTTCTGCACAAAACACCGAGCATGAGGCACCTGCCCTTGTGACCAGCACGGATGGTAGGTGGGGGAGCTGTGTGGAGAAGTGGCTCTTTGGTTTTGGGGGAACGTTTAAAGTCTCATTTAACTCTCAGATCAGCACATTTCTACTCAAATGCAGCACTCCCCGTGTCACGGTATTCTGAGTATGGATGAAAAGTCAGTCAGTCTTTGTCAAAAGACGGTCTATGTGACAGATGCACGGGGAAGATGTAGCTGGAGATACAAGGTAAGAAAACAATCCCCATAATCTTAAGGGGGAAAACAGAGCTAAATAGCTTCTGCTAGATTTGTGTTACTGTGAGACCTGTATTCATGTTCTGTACTGAAATCTCAAAACCAGCACGTGACTGAAATAAGTTGAATCGGATGCATCGTTCAGAATTTTTAACTCGCCCTGGTATTCATTGCATTTTTCTCTGTCAAAATTATTTTGGATGTAGCTGTTGTCTTGGGAGTTTTTTCCCCCACCTATTCTAGGTGGGTGAACTGGCAGCTTCAGAAATATTCCACCCAAAGGGTATCTGAAGGGTGTGTGCACCCACCAGGAGCCTCTGGGCTGAATGTGAGCAAGACTGGATAGCCCAAACTTTGGGCTATGTATTTACATAGAAAAAAAAATCATCCTGGATCTCCTTTCTAGAATATAAAACCATTTTGAGATGTGATGGATAGCGAGGAGACTGAGCTGAACCAGCTTCCTCTCAGCTGTCAGCTCAGTGTTCCAGCCATAATCCATTCCAAACTCCCTGAGTGCAGCAGGATTCCTATCTCACCATGAAGTCCAGCCCAGTGTAAACTGAGGTCTAATAATAACTGCTGAAGAGCAGCTACACCAAATGCACTAAGAAAACACATTTGTTCTTGATGCACTGCAGGAATTATTCACTAATAGTTCAGCCAACAAGAATGATACTGTGAGAACATGAAAGAGCTGCTCCTTCAATATATTTGCATCAGTTAAAGCTGCTGAGTGATTAATCCTCTAAAGGCTTCTGACTCCCTTTCTTCTTCTGCCAGTGCACTTTTGTGACAAGACACTTCTTGTCACTGTTAATATCCTCAATTCCCCATGCAAAAACCCCAGTAACAGACATCCCTATAATATCCCTACTACCTTCTGGCAGATCAGAGTTGTGACAAAAATGTGTGAAAAGAAGCTGTGGATGAAAGAAGGGATTTGGGCCCAGACTCACTCATGTGACACATGTCAAAGGAACCAACACATGTGTGAGCATTTGCTTTCTTAGCTAGCTGAGTTCAGAATCTGAGCTTTGGACCTTCATTAACACACTGAATGTGCTACCTGGAGGGGAATTTCTTCTCTAATTAGATGGCAAAATGCTTAAGGAAGTGATGAACATTTTTTCCCCCTTGTTGTTATTTTATAAATTCTGTCTGTCCTCAGAATTCAAAAAGAGATCATGATCTCAAAGCAGTGAAGTTGTTAATATCCTCCATTTTCTAGCAGCTTGAGAAAATGTCAAACAGAAAATGACAAACCAACCCAACGACAGGGCCCTGTGGATGCTGGAGCTCCCCAGCTCTCCAGGCAAAGACTGTGAGTCACGCAATGAATCCATCAGAAAAACGTCACCCAACAGGATGATGCAAAGCTAGAGCTTTACATGTGCTGCTGGGGGAAAGGGAGAAGAGGCTGGGGGAGGAAGGACAGGTCCTGGAAAAGAGGTCATGTCCTGAAACTGCCCCCCAGTCAGGAGGTCAGGATTCTGTGGAGATTAAGCAGGACACTTTGTTGTGCACCTTCAAGTACATCTCATACCTTTGATATCCAGAAGTTCTAGGCATGTACAGCACTGTGATGCAGTGACTCCAGGAGGTGGGGATGAGGATTGACCTGGAAATTAAGAATTAGTCCATCCAAAGCCATCTGAAAGACACATATTTACACAAATTCTAGTATATATTTGTCCTGTCAAAAGAATAAGGGAAGCAGAGGGAGGCGTTTTTCTTCCAATTTCCTGCCTGTCTCTTCACACACCTACTTCACAGTCTAAGGAAGATCTTTCTACAGAAGTTGTAGAACAAAAACTTGTGGGTAGCTTCCTCACACTCTGCTGAACATCTGGCAGCCTTTGAAAGTCCTCAGCTCAGCATCAGCTCTGCTGACTGCTTCCTCTGCAGGAAAACACTTTCCACACCATCACTCTAGAAGTTATTAGGGACAACAGTTTTAGGAGTGAAAATCTCCTGTCCGTTTTCTGTCAGTTGTTTGGTTAGTCACTCAGGCAGCTGCTTCCATGAAAGGTGAAAAGGCACCATTCTATAATAACTTGCCTGGACAAACTAGCTGGTAAGGAGGAGCAACAACCATTAATGCACCCTCAATATTGTTTCTGCTCTGGTAAATCATTGACTTCACTAGAGCTGCTCATGATTTGCTTGAGGACATGAAAAGCTTATTGTTTGAAGGGAAGCACAGCAGAATCCTTTTGCCTTTTTTTTTTTTTTTTGCATTCAAGATGGTGCACTTAAAATATATTTATCACATCAGATTAAAAATGTTTCCAGAAAAAGTCTACCACTGACTAAATATACACTTTTCCCATACACATATTTTAGGTAATATGGAAAGAAAAGTCAATGATGTGTGTCTGTAGGAGGAAATACTAGCTGGCAGTTGCCCAAAGCCAAAAAGTTTTCCATATCTTCAACAGAAAACAAGGGTTTTTTAGTTTTGAATTGAAACAGAAATACTTTTGCAAAGTTTTCATCTCAGTTTTCTGAAAGCCACAAACCAGCTTTTCAAGGACAGCATAAAACCACTTTGAACCAGGGTTTAAAATGGACTATGATTTCACAGCCAATTAACTGAAACATATTCCTCTTAAATGAAATTTCCTGTGTACACAATCCAATCACACTTCTGGGACAAGATATACACTCAGCAATTAATCAGAACATTATTCAACCTTTTTGGTGTTTACCACCTTCCTTCAGCCAATGAAGTCCAGAGCCAGGGAGATAAGCATGGAACAGGAGAGAACAGGGAACAGGCAGGAGCCTGCAGAGGAACTGAATGCATTGCCTGAGAATGTTTCACTGCCTTTATGTTCATGGCTGACAAAAAAGACCCAGTAAGACTCTGTTTAAATCTATGAAGAGAAGAAATAGTCTCTGCTGTGTTGACACCTGCCTTGGATTTATCAGCATACACAAAATATTTTCTTTTTATTCATTGACTCAGAAAGAGAGAACACAGGGGATTAGTTTTTCAGTGCATTGTATGAGGACTTCAGCACGTAATTCACCCTGACTCCAGGTCAAATACACTGAGCAAATATACCAATTGCTCCTGTACAGTTTACCTGGCATGCCCTGACTGCATTTACAACTTGCAGCACCAGTCTTATTCCCAGGAAGATGTGCTGCATCTAAATGAGCATTTAGTGGACCTTCTCTGCTACTCTTTACTCTCACATAATCCCAGATTACTCTGGGATATCAGATCCTGGTATCTGAGGTAATTTGAGTAGAATTTAGCCCCTTTTTTCCAACAATCAAGCCTTTAGTAGGGTATGATGGGCCTGCCACTCCTCTCATGCTGCAGCAAGACACATTACTTCATTTCAATCATTGTAGAGGTTGATTTCACATTAAAGGGCTGATGGAACCCCTTTCACTGCCCTACTCCAACAGTGCAGCTGATGGAGAGGAGATGGAAATCCAGCCCATCACTACTGAGAGATATCCAGGGACAGCAGCCTCAGGGCAGGCTGAAGTCACAAGTGATGGTTCTTGTAACTTCAGACTCTTGCAAGAAACAGTGATGAATAATACTCTGCTATTGCTCACACTCAGATAAATGCAGAATGAGACTAATGTGGCCAGCGTGTTTTTGTAATTCCAAGTGGACACCTTTTTTGATGAGTGATTTGTTCAAACAAAACTCCCTATTTTGAACCCTCTCCTTCCCCAGGGAATACAGTGTGTCCATCCTGACTCTGGTTTGGCAGTAGAATTCCATCTCTAGACATGTGCAAAGCATAAAATCAGTTTTAAAATGGATGGTATTGCACGCGCACAATGGAAACTGGGAGGAGTATCCAGCTTCAGCAGACTTTCTAACCAGGTCTGTCATCGAATTAACCCTGGACCTCTCATGCTTCCCCACTGTACCACCAGTGTTCCACACATTGGGAATGCTTTGGTGTTCAGAGCCCTGCATCCATTGTACCTGGTGTTTGTAATCCAGATAAAATCTGGCTGAGGAGTTTGCAGAATTGCTCTTGAGATGGGGCCAAGCTGCAGTCCTGGAGCTGCTGGTGCTGTGCAAGCTGGATTCTGACCTTCATTTCAAAGCCATATCTTTGCATAAACCAGCTTTGCTCTGACAGTTTTGGAGTGTACCTTGCCTTAAGCTAATAAAGGCTTTTAGATAACATTTCTTAAAGACTCCAGTCAACACCTTATCAGGGAGGATAAATAGAATTAAGAATTAATATTCTTAATTCAAAGTGCAATCAGTTGATCTGCAAAGTAAAGCAAATTACACTTCACGCCTGGGGATCTGCAGTATCTCTAAAAGGAAGGGAACTTGGACCAAGAGGAAATTTTGATGCCAGTCAAGTGAGAATGGCCTGTGAAGAGGAGTCTGTGAAACTTTTTCCTACAAGCATTTTCCCACTAAATAGGAACCCCACTCTAAGCACTGAGGTCAGGAGGTGTCCTTTACTTCCTCCCTGGTATAAATTCAAAAAACCAAGATAATCCATGACACTACCTCCAATGCTGATGACACAAACAAGAACAGCATGACTGCTCCAATTGCATGTGTGATGACTCTGCTCTGTTCTTGTACTGCATCCTTTTGGCTTTCAAATTTACTGCCAACAGATCAGGTGCCTCGTTTGCTTAGAGCTTTGTCTCATGAATTAATTCCAGCCCTCTCTTTGCCAGATTCTGTATTTGGAAAGCTCTGCAGCCACACACTTTTTCCAATGACAGGTCCATCCTTGTTACAATCTTCTACTGAGCTGCTTATTTATGCTATCACGAATTATCAGCATTTCACTTCATACCATTATTCACTGTGCATGACTTAGCATTTTTTCACAGAATTGTCATATGATGGTCAATGGCCTCACCTTTGTTTTTGCAATTCCATCAGTCTGTGCTTGGAGTATCAAGCTTTAAAGATTCAGCTACTGTCAACTGCACAATTAAAATTGCCATTTCTGAAAAGCTTGTCTTTTAAGAACCTTTAGAAGTATGTATTCAAATGTACCATGTTTTCTTGGGGGAGGAGGCAAGAAAGGGAGTGACATTGCTTGGCTTTAATCAGAAATCAAATATATTCTGAGTGCCAAACATAGCAGCAAGGAGATCTTTTGTTATTAAACTAACAATTGTTTCTTTATCCCAGATCTATTATTATTCAGGAGGCCAGTCTTACTCCTATGGAGCATTTAAGGACAGGATAACAGCTTCAACAAGTCCAGGGAATGCATCAATAACAATCTCCAACATGCAGCCCTCAGACACTGGTTCCTACACCTGTGAAGTTTTCAGCCCTCAGGGTGATGCTGGCCAGAGTCAAAAATCTGTGATTGTCAGTGTGCTGGGTAAGTGCCTTGCCTCTCTATTGCTGTATTGTCTTTTTCTTTCTGTATTACGAAACACTGATTTCACAGCTCAAAATACGTGGGGCCGGAGGGAATAAGAGGCTGTGGTAAACAAGGCCCGTGATGCAGAGGGAAGCTCCCTGAGTCACTGCTGCAGTTTCCAAAGGCTCCAGAGGCAGGCAGAGCCTGGCTGCCCTCTAGCTTCCAGCCACAGCTGACCTGCTTCCACTGCACAGCTGTGCAGCTCCATAGATTCACTCCCTTTTTCATACTAGAAAACAAAGGGATACTAGTTTTGGTTAAAATAAAACAGCATTTTAGCTGGGAGGGGACAGCTTCTCACTGAAACCATCACATGCCAGCCCCGGCACAGTCCAAAACTTTGCTGATTTTACCTGATGTTGATGATGGTGACTTGCATAGATCTAGAGAGAGGTAGCAGCAGCCCAAGAGTTCTGGCTCACATCAATTCCCAAAACCTCTAGGAACTTAGTGTGTGTTGGATGAAAGTAGTACAAAGTCTGTTTTGCAATAGCTCAACCATGAACAGGCAGAACAGAAAGGATGAAAAGCAGTGGAATGAGATCTTTTATTTCTTAATAAGATAGAAGATGGTAGTAACCTTGTCTAATAATTCCTTTTATCTTGAGAATTCGTACCTGATCAGAGTGACAAATCACAGACATGGAAATGTGACTCCAACATCACTTGCCTATCTTCCAGGGAAAAGAAAAAGATATATATAAATTCATTTCCTAAAAATCCAAAGTACTACTGATAATTTTAATCTAAAATTCCCACAATAGATCGTAAATCTTGGGGCAGTTGAGTAAAAGATTACACTTTTCACATGAAAACCAAGAAAAGTTGTTGGTTTGGGCTGTGTTCATTGCTGGTTTCCCTTAACAGTGCTCCAAAGAACCACAAAAGCATATCTGGAGGTAGGAAATGAAAAACAATGGGTGTATGTGAAGACAGAATCTTCCCTTTTGTGCCAAGTGAGGACATTATATAAAAACAGATGCATTTTTTAATCAGATCTATAGCTGATTTATTTCCTTCACAACTGTTAATATACTGAAAGAATCAGGCCTTAATCCTCTCCCTCTCTGTGGAAAAGCTCCTGCCCTGTCTCTAAAGAAAATGATGTTGTTATGTGGCAGAATGGTGTATGGGGAATATTGAGTGGCCCATTACAATGAAAATAATTGATAGTCTTAACATATCCCTAATAACAGCTAATATGCTAATGGAAGGTAATAAAACTGTATCCTAGGCCACGTACATATATTTAATTTACTCAATTTTTTAATGGGAGAGGCTTTGGTCAGTTCCATAACTGAGACTCTGCTCTTGGATGGAAACCTGTGCATGGGGTACCAGACCTTGAGGTGAATGTTTGCAGCCCTGGGTGTGTATTCCCAATGTGTCTGTTCTTATTTTACAGTCAAACCATCAAAACCTTTCTGCAAAGTAGAAGGAACCCCTGAAAAAGGCCATCTAATCTACCTCCTGTGCAACTGTGAAGAGGGATTGCCTCGCCCCACCTACCGCTGGTACCGAGTGGACGAGAACACCCTCAAGCCTGTGACAGAACAATTCAGTATGTATCTGCAGGGCCAGCACACCATGGTCAGGATCTGAAATTCCAGCAGTTCAAATGCTGTGTATCACATAGGCTAATTAAAACTTATCCTTCTCTTTCAGCAGTCAATGTCACAGAATGGTATTTTTACTTGTTTACTTATTTTTACTTCAAATCAACTGACAAAACCTGCTGTCCTGTCAAAACCACAGGATGCTTCTTCTATTTAATAAAAAAAAGAGTTGAAGTCCCATCCATGCCTTTAAGTTGTTAAAATGAGAGAAGTATTTATGCCTTTACGTCTCTCTTCCCTTGAAATTTTGAGTGAATTTAAGTTGAATCAATTTATCATTCAAGTACTAGCACATCCTTCCCTCCCAAAAATTTCCTGGACCTGTTACATTTTCATTTGTGAAGTTACACAGACAACCACAGTATCAGTGTGGGTAAAACATCAGCCAGACTGGTTGGCAGAGCAGGGCCAACAGAATCCACTGGAGCAATTTTCAAGGAAGGTAAACATTTTATATTTAAAGAATATTAAAAAAACCCCATACAAATCAATAATTGGTGAACTCTTTTTCTAATATCTGAATAGCTCTGTGTTACCCACTGCAGAGAACTGTTTGCCTCCACAGAATGCAAACAGTAACGTGTACCTGCTCCCTGCTTGTCACAGATCCAAACTCTGGCATCCTTTACATTGGCAACCTCACCACCTTTGAAACTGGCTACTATCAGTGCATAGCCAGCAACTTCCTGGGGAACAGCACCTGTGAGCTGGACCTAACAGCAAAACGTAAGTGGAATGCATGAAAATCATCACACTTTTGATGGAGGACATACACAGTTTGCAGGAAAATTCTTTAACGACTTTGAAGCTTAGATTTTTTTTTTTCAAGAACAAAACGGGATTTGGAGAGCTCTGGAGTTTTCATCCAGGCCTTCCCAGACTTTACAATGACCAAGAAAACTGATTTAACATCCCCACCTTAATTTCCTGCGAGGAGCAGGAGCTGGACCAGGTTCTGACTGCAGAGCCTTTACTGAGAACAGACTGACAAAGGAGTTCTGAGCTATTTCCTCCAGCCAACAGTCCCACAGAGGTCTCCCCACCCCAGAAATGACAACCATGACTGAAATGTGGTAGCACAAGGACTGGGACACTGTAGATGGGACTGAAAGGCAGAAATAAAGGCAACCTGGATTTCAGTATGTGCTTGCAGTGATTGAAAAGCAAAGGCTTGTACCTACTGCCAGTGTCACAGCCCAAGGATTTCTTAGCCAGGCACAGACAGGGAGTTTGTTGGGATAAGGAGTTACCAATGAGAAAGGAGGCAGCAAAGACCACCCTAGCACAGAGCTCTCACTTTCCTGCAGAATCTTTGGCCACCCTCCTGGAATGAATTCTTTGAATCCAACCCCTTCTTTCTGCTAAAGGCTCCTGCACTAAATTTCCATGGGTTTTTGCTATGCTACTACTTTTTAAAATGTCAAATAATCTTTTTGGTTTCTTTTCTTTGCAGATTCAGAGGGTGCTATTGTTGCTGGAGCACTGATTGGAGCAATTCTGGCAGCTGCTATAATCTGCATTATCGTCTGGGTCTTAACCAAGAAGGCAAAAAATAGGAAGTCGCCAAATAATGAGATGCAGTAAGAATTATGTTTGCTTCATTTTAAGACAATTATTTCTGTAAAGCACTGCTGATAATCCAGAACTAAAGTAAAATGCATAATACAAGTTTTGAGAAAACTTTCAGAGTAAACATCTTCTTTTGGGGGACTTTTTACCTGTTGCTCTTCTAACAGAAGGTGCCATTGCCCTCTTCCCTGTTTTAATAGGCAGTTACCACTTAGCAGTATCTAAAACAGTGAAGTAAATGTTTTTAAACAATACAAACTAAAGTGGCAGGTTATAAAAACAGCTCTTTAGGTTTAAAGTTATTGGGTGGAGGTTGAAGTTAAAACCAGGTGGAGGAAGTAAATGAAGAAAGAACAACTAAGGGTCCTCTCAGAAAATTTAGTGGGATTTAAACACAGAGGGCTCAGGTCAGGGCTGTCTGAAATTACAGGACACACACTTGGGATACCCCCAGGCACCTCAGATCGCAGGAAACACAAAGTTTAGACAACAGAATGGAGCCCAGAATGTCCATTTTGATCCTGCTCTGGGGATGTTTTCTTCTCTCTGCTTTGGTTGCTCATTTTTCCCTTAAATTGCCAAATCTTCAGAACAGGGATAATCTCATGCACTACATAGACTGTGTTCAGCCCATTGATGTTAAATGCTAAACAGCTACATGCAGTTGAGGCCAGAAAAAAACTGTGACTTCCCTGTAGCACAGGTTCCAGACTTCCTAATATGGAATTCTGCCAACCCAGACCAGTGATCAGTCACTCATGCACCTGATTTCTGCTTTCACCTGATGTAGCATTGACATCTAGTTCTGTACTTGGATCCTAATAAATCTTACTGCACTGAATTAATCCACTAGCATCTGATATTTTTTACCATGTGAAAATGCTTCAATATTGGGAGCTGGTTTATTATCATTTTGATAAGATAGATGGAATTAATACCTGTTATTAAAAATACTTGTCTAGATTTCTGTAGTTTCTAAAACACTGAATATATTTTACATTACTTTCCCAGATTTCAGTCTTTTCATAATTCTTTTTCTGACTGAACTCTATTTTTCATGTACTTCAGTAAGACACCAGATCTGCATGGGATTTCCTAGAAAGCTCACAACCAGACAGTGAGTTTTTCTGTCACTCCTCAGACACTTCCAGCACTCAATTTCCCTTACCACTTTCCTGGCATAAGATTTAAACATACTAAAATCCATTTTATTCTAATGGGATGACTTAAAGCAGCAATGCAGGTGTCTTTCCAGCTAATATGCTGTCACTCTTTCTGTCTCAGCACCAGTGGTGGTGTAACCTTTTCACACAATCTTGGAACAGTCACAATAACGTCGGGGTCACTGTTCAGACAGCAAACACAAAGATTCATTATTTTGAAAGGCTCTAGTGTACGTGGGGATTCAACATGTGAGATCACAATCCTAATCCTGTCTTTCTGCAGAGAAATGGTTCAGAAACAACCCAATGCAGACTATGTTCAGGTACCCAACGAAGAAAACATTCCTGCAACCACAGTTCCATCGAGCAATGCAACAAATGAATACCCAAGTGCTGATGAAACAGCAGCTCCTGCAACGCCTGAAAATGATGAGAAGCAAGAGGCAGAAAAAGAAGAAATAGCCTAGAGTTTATAATAGAGTTTTCTTTGTCACCTTTGGACCCCTTTATACAAAAATTGTTGTCACTGAATTAACATAGAAGCATGACTAAAACTTGTATTCAAGGCATTTGTCTTGGGAGCAACTGGGGTGGATCAAGAAGGGTCTGTTGCACATTACACAGGCACTTTGTGAATGGCAGAAGATTTGGCCTTTAAAGTGAACCAAATTTCTTGTATTACCTAGTTATACTGTAAGAAAATACGAGTATAAAAAGAGTATCATCTACATTTACTCGGCCTGTTTTGCAAAACCAATTAGGAAACGGGCTGCAGCATTTGTTGAAGTATGAGCTTTCCAGTCAACTAGCAGTATAATGCTGTGTGTCCACACAGCTCAGAGCCACAGCAGCCTGCTCCAGAAACAGTGTTAGCCAACCTGCTCCATGTGCACCGACAACAGCAATCATGGCCAGTACCTTGCAGTGTTTCAAGGAACTCATTTTGCACGTCAGGAGTAAAAAGAAGTTACATTCATGTCATCAGAACGCTGAAACAGATGTTAAAACCCGAGTCGAGGAAATCTTGTGTGTCTGAATCCCACTTAAGCTAAAAAAGATAATAAAATCCTGGAATAAGTAAGGTAGGAGCTTATGCTGGTGAAGTTGTCAGTAACTTCTATGGATAGCACAGTCTCCCTAGAACACCACAGGTTTTATATTTGTTCAAAAGGTAGAAATCGCTCAAGTTATGCTGAAGTTTTTATATAAAAGGAACAAGTGACCACATTCTTGACTTCTGATTCCTCTCACACTTCTAACCACCAGTAACAGATGGCAGTAAAAAGGCAAAATAAGAAGCAAAACAGGCTGCTGGGAGTAAGGAGGCAAGGAAAAGAACATGTCTTTGGAGTTTCTTGCCATAGTGTGGTGTTTTCTGTAAGCCTTCTGGCAGATGTTTGCTCTCATTACGGAGTTTAGATAAAGTTTATTAAAAAGGATGGGGCAGCATTCCCAGCTTCCCACTGATACTCTTGGCACAGCACAAGTCAAACGAGGTACTGATCCAGTGTGTAGCTCTAAACCCCTGCAGAGCCATGCAGGATGCAGAAACATTTTTCAGAATTTGCTTTAGATGTTCCAGCTATCTTTGCTGCGTGGCCCATTCATCTTCCCATAGGGAGTAGGGATCATTAATATGGACACCAAATACTAAGCCAACATTCAAGCCACCATCTCCTGAGGAAGCAGATTTACAAAGCCACGGAGCAGGGTTTTTTTGATACACAAAGATCAAGAATGAACACAGAACTCTTAGTTTCAGCTCCTCTCCAATCACATTTTTCAGTGCTGCCTGTGCACTATGTAAGAAACATTTACTCAGTCAGGTTCCTCCTTCGATCTGCATGGCCAGGGTTTACTGTACAGGCAAGTTATCCCTCCTGCTCTTAATTAACGGGTCCCCTCAGTGAAATTTAACCTGCATTTTGTGTTCCAAGATACATTTAAAGTCCTTGGTGAAGGTATTTGTTTGGTTGTTTGTCTTGCTTATCAAAATAAATTGCATTACCTTAATCCCTACAAGTCAAACTGTAGAAACTGTCAGCTTGCATTTCACCCTTTCCTTGAGGCTGAAGATCAAACATGTTGCATTTCCATACTCTGTAATGGATGGCAGGGTTTCATCTTGTTGTTCACATCCCAGACATACAAGCTATTTAGAAAATACTGGTTATATTATATGTAAGTTTAATAAAGTTTTATAATACCAAAGACTGTTGTTTAGGAAAGTTCTTTATTTCACAGAATTTCATCCTTTGTTCAAGGGGAAATCTATTCACCGGTGTCAAAAATGATCTTATCAACATCAGGACAGGAGATCACTTTTCAGACTCTGCCTTGTAATAACTTAATATCAGGATTTGCTATGAGTAAATAAAGATTAAACCAGGCTTCTGTGATAAAATAAGATGGTAAACTTCAAGTGTCAGTGCTGCATATGGGAGTCAAAGAGAACAGAAAAAGGAACCTACAAAAGGAGCAAGAAGAAAAAATACTGAAGTGCATCCCAGAGGAATATCCAAGCCACCCATTATAAAACAGAGTATTTGCAGAGGTAACCCTGAAACTGTGCCTTGCACGCTACAAGCAGTCCAGTGCACTTCATCAAATACATCTATTTAAAGGCTCAGAGAAAAACAAGATAACAACCAGTAACAACAAAAAAGATTTACACTTAATACACCAAGAGTAGCAAAAATGGATACAATTATCTAAGTAACTGAGCAAACTGCATTCTACAAAGAGAAATATGGTGTAGCTTAGAATCGTCTGGAGAAAGACAATCAGTACCCACAAAACACAGACAAAACCCCACACACAAATCACAACGGCTAAGAGAAAAAACAAAAACTCTAGGAGAAAATAAAAATTGCCTTTAAATAGTTAAAACATTTTTGGTCCTGCTTCTTGAAACAAATTATTCTAAACTGAGATCTGAAGTAGATTTACATACATCACACTGCAAACTGAATGAAAACTGCCAGATATTGAAAAATACTTTAAAATCAGTGAACTATTTAATTAACAGGACGTACAAAGAGTTGTTTTGGCATTGCACTTGAAGGACAGCTTCAATAAAAACATTCCGATACCACGCTGATACCACACACGACATCCTAGTAGGACTATCAAGATCTGAAGTTTTCAGTCTTAAATAGAAGTGCAACAGGAGAGAGACCCAAGTGGGAAGCCCCCTCTAGCCTTCCACCATTCTTTTAAGGATGGCTCCCAGGCCACCCTTTGCCACTTTCAGTGGGGTCAGCTCTTCTTTATTCTCAATGTGAATACTTGCACCATGAGACACCAGCAGCTTGGCCTCCTCCACTCTCTCTTCGTCGCAGGCTAAATGACTGCAGTGAGAACAAGAAACCCACAGCCACTGTTAAAACTCCCCGAGCTTTTCAAGAGCAACAATTTTAAAGAGCTATGTCAAAGTGACAAAGTGTGAACGTTGGGGGGGAAGATACAGCTGAGAACAACAAATCCACAAGCAGCCAACTACCTAGACAGATTCCAAAGCTTCCTGTCCAGTGCCTCTGCTGTCATTAAGCAACTCAAGAACATTCCTCCTGCTGCTCTCCTTGCAATGTTAAGACAGCTCTTTGGGTTAGGATTTGGCTCTGCAGTCAGCAAAGCTAGAGAGAACATAATCCACGGTGAGAATGGAAAACGGCAGTCTCTGCTAAATTGAAGGTGAGAAATAAATTGCCCAATGCTAAAAAATAACGAGTTACTGCAAATGCAGCAAGTGCTTCTATCCATTTGGCACAGTGTCCTAGGAAGAGCTGTGTGCATTCCAAACTGAGGTTTATGAGCAGCTAAAACACACTGCTTGATCTTATTCACAGCAAAATCTGCATTCCATTGTGGTTTTGACACCAGCTTCCAAGTAGCTGTAACCCTTACAGATTGAAATTGATCTCTAAGGTAACAACAAACACTGGGCTGACTGTACTTCAATAGCAATTTATTTTCTTTAGAGAGGTGAAGAAAAGCTTCTGAAATGAGTTCTAGCTTGGCAGGACAGAGTAGACCAGCGTGGAAGACCAGTTTCCTCTGACTTTGATGTCATTAGCTCACTTTCTACCCTGTAGCAGCAACCAACATATTCCAGATTAATATAAAATGTGTTCTACACTCTTTAAGTAGATGTAGTAACCCAAATTAAAGCATTCATGTACAGACCACTGAGGCAAAATACTAAGCATGACTTTCTGAAATACTTTTTAATTGCACAGGGATGTGAAGCAAGAGAGTATTTTGAGGCAATGAACAATTAAAAAAAAAAAAGGGACAATGAAGTGATGGAATTTCATTTCACAGAGATTACGCTACAATAAGCAAAACAAAAACAAAAAATTACTTACAGAGGAGTATTCCCTTCAGAGTCCCGTATATCCACAGTTGCATTGTGCTGCACAAGGATCTGTACCATTTTCAGGTTTCCTTTGGCTGCTGCTCTGTGTAACGGGGTGGACTCAAAATGATCTGTGGCATCCGGATCTGCTCCGTTCTCCAAAAGCATGATTGCAATCTGAGTGTGTTGAAAGAGAAAGGAGTGGGGGAGGAGGATGTGGACTTAACATACCCAAATCCCTCTTCCAAGAACACCACCAGCTCCAGCAGCTCAGGTAAATATACATACCTCCTGCTTGTTTTTGGAGGCTGCATAATGCAGGGGCGTGCAGCCATTCTGATTGACAGCATTGACATGAGCACCCTTAGCAATCAGGGCTCTCACAATTTCATCACGGCCTGCTGAAGCAGCAATGTGCAAGGGAGTCCAGCCAGCCTACAGAGGACAAGAAGAAATCCACAAGACAAAAACCACGAGTGTCAGGCAGAAAAACGTGATAACGCATAACCCCGACAGACCTGAACTACTCACACCGCAGGTATTCTTACCAATGTAAGGCTAAACATTATTGATTTTCACTAAATGCAAGGTCACGTCTTCTAATATGCCTGCATTCATTAGCTGGAAAAAGCTGCCAGTTAAATGAGAGAAATCACTTCTGCTACGCAGTTATGCATGGGATCTTTGCAGAACACTTAGTCCCTGCAGAGTTTACACTAGTGCCTTTTTAAGAACGAACAGCAGAAGTAGAAAAGGATGCTAAGGTTTCTGACACTTTTTCTATATCCTGTTCTCTAAATTGATGAGACATTTCCTTCTCTACGGATGACATTTAGGATGCTTTGTAATGGATGCAAGTATTTCAACTCTTCCCCTAGAACAGGAGGAGGCCTATTTCCACAGGGACCGTGAAATCCTTCACCCTGCCTTCCCAGCGCACACACAGCAGCCTGCCCTTTCCCAAGCGTCAGGCATCGCGCTGGGCTCACCAGCCGACAGGAGGCAGGGGAAAAGAGCCGAAAGGAACCTCAAAAGCTCCGGGAACCGCTCCCGGCCGCTGGCAGGGCCCCTCCGCGGCTGAAACCGCGACAGGAGCGGGCCCCGGCAGCATCTGGGCGCCCCGCACAGCGGCACACGGCTCCCTCAGGCGCCGCGGGGCAGGGCCGCCGCACTCACATCGTCCTTATCGTTCACAGGCACGCCGAGCCCGAGCAGGAGATCAGCGACGTCCGTGTGTCCCGCCGAGCAGGCCCAGTGCAGCGCGGTGCGGTGATCCTGCGGGAGGGAAGCAGTGAGCGGGGCAAGCGCGGGGAGCGGCTGGCAGGAGCCACCCTCAGGGCCGCCCACCCCCGGCTGACCTGGTCGGCCCGCGTGGCCTGGGCCCGATCGCGGAGCAGCAGCGCCCGGAGCTCCTCCAGGCGCCCGGCGAACGCCAGGTTACACACGGCCACGTCCGACACCGCGCCCTCCATGCTGCCCCACGCCCGCGGGCCGCCAGCCGCCAATCAGCACAGGACCGGTGCCCAGTCCAGCCAATCGCGCCCGCCAGCCTGCTCCGTTCGCCGCTCGGGCCGTGGAGCTGTTGGGATTTGTAGTCCAGTGGGCACAGGGGCGATGCGCTCCCGATGGGCGGCGGGACTGCAGCTCCCAGGGCGCCCCGCGGCGCGGCCGTGTTGTGCCTCCGTGTCGGGGCGAAGGGGAGGAGGATGGTGACAGCGGGAGGATGGAGGCCGGTGAGGGGCGCGGGCACGGCTGGCGGGGCGGCGCTGAGGGGCCAGGCCGGGGCTCCGGGGGTCCCCTAGGGCCGGCGGCGGCGGGAGATGCCCGCGGGCTGAGAGGACGGGGAGGCGGCGCGGTGCGGGCGCTTGGGGTCCCGCGGCCTCTCCGGGGGCTCGGCTGGGGACCCGGTGCGAGGGGGCTCGGCCGGGGCTCGGGGCGGCCTGAGCCGGGAGCCGGGTCTGCCGGCCCCGCTCCGGGAGGCGCCGCAGCTCGGCGGGGAGCTGGGAAGGGAAGGAGACCCCGGGAAGGGAAAAGAAACCCTGGCGGTACCTTCGCCAGTGGTCCGAAGTGTCGTGCGGCAGCGGGGGCGACCGCGAAGGGGCCGCGGGTGCCTCCGGTTGGATTTCGGGGGTCGAGAGTGTCTTAAGTCTTTGGACTCAAAAATAGATAATTTGCTGTCGGAGTGCAGCGCGCCGCGGCTTTTCCGGCGGAGGATACAGGGCACGGTGCGAGAAGTTGTTTTGCTGAGCTGACAGCCCTGGAGGAGCCTGTCGTGGTGTTTAAACGCTGCCTGAGGGGACGGTGAATGTCGGGGCTCGGCAATGCTGGCCCCGGTGTCCAGCCAGAGGGTGGTGCAGCTCCCTTTTGATTGCTGGAATATATAGTTCTTCAAATGGAATCTTGCTTTTTTCATATATATATTTACCTGCTGATACATTAATTATTTATTACTTGCTGAATATTCATTCCTTGTACTGGATATATGTGCGCTGAGTAGGGTAAATTGTTTGTTTTCACTTTTAACGTCTGATTCCTTAGCATACCCCTTAAGATTGTTATCAAAAATAAATGATTTTACATTAATTTGTACACCTGAAGGGTTGTTTCACTCTTCCAGAAAGCACCATTTTAATGATCTAGTAAATGATTGGACTGTCTTCCTTCAGTAATATTAATTATAATTTGTTATTTTTCACTAATTAGATGCGGTATTGAATAATAAAATCAATACATCTACTTTTTTTTCTTCCTGAAGTGTTTAAAATCTCCAGTTGGGAAAGTAAAGCCCAGTCTTGCTAACACTTTTCATATCCTTCCTTTTAAGCATGAGGCCGTAATCGCTCTGATTTGTATTTTTTGTACATTTCAGATCAAGCTGTGGTACCTAAATTTTTTTTTCCCTTTCCTCATTGTCTTGAATGAAATCTCATCTTCACTGCAGTCATCCTGAGCTTTTGTCACTGGCTTCAGTGAGACTGCTTAAAATCAAGGTGCTGTTCCTGGTGTTCTCTCAGCACTCACTGAAGTTCTAAATAAAAACCAAGGCAGTGGATATTTCGGTGTCAGAACAGCTTTTAAGGGAGAAAATGAAAAGCATCTGGCAGCACTGCTCGGGAGCCCCAAAAGCTGCAAAGATTTGAGAGCTCCAAGTTGTGCATAAAAGAACAAGGGGATAGAATGGAGTTTGAGTTTTGTGTATTCCTGTTCAGTTTTGTCTAGGTATGAAAACCAGATCACTATTTTGTCAGACTACTTAGAAGAATTTCCAGAAACCGATGAGCCGGTGTGGATTTTAGGAAGGCAACACCACCTGAACACAGGTATCTTTAGAAATAAATTATCTGTAACATCTGTAGAATAGTCACAGATTCATATGCAGCAACAGCTCCTTATGTTCCCTAAATGTCTGGTGAGGGCAGTTTGTTTTTCTTCATCAATGAGGCACCAGGTGTGAGGGGTGGAATTCCCCCTGTACAGAAACCAGAACCAAGGCCAATGTGCTTCCAGCTGTAATTCCAATGTAATTCCTGCAGTGTGATCACACTCGTGGCACGGGCTGGCAGATGTGAGCCTGGTCACTTCACAACATCAGGGCCTCAGAAATAAATGTATAAATAGCTTTTGGGAAATGTTCAGCATTACTAATGTCGTTTTCCTAGGAGGGATGCTGTCTGCAGCCTGTTACTTGCAACTAAAATGATATTTCAGATAACAATAGTAAGTTAATCCATGGCATATACTGCATTTTAGTGAAAATAAATACATGAGCTAAAAAGGTAAAGCGGAGTAATGTGTTTATGTGAAAATAAGATTTCAGAAATGAGTTTTGCCCCCTGGGGAGAAGACAGGGGCATCCTCCTGTGTTAATGTCAAAGGTCACCAGTGCAGGCACGGTGTCCAGGACAGCTGAGGGTGCTGCATGCAGCCTCGAGCAGCAGGAGAATCCTTTGGAAAACCCAGCCAGCCTGAGCCACAGCTAGGGGAAAATGCAGCAAATAGCATTCTTAAGCATTCTGCAGAGCCTTTGGAGAATTCTCTAAGTGCACGTGTTTATACAAACAAGGAAAAAAGAGAGGTTTAATTCAATTTAACGTGATTAACCTTTTCTTAAAGTTACTTTCTGTTGGGTTTAGAGTAATATATAATTCCATGCTGATTTGCATGTAGAACTTCTTAACCTGCTTTACCAGTTCTTTCTTGAGGACAGAGTTCTCCAGAGCTGTTTTATTCAGCCTGGGCATAGTCATTCCAAACACATGGTAAAACTTCATTGGCTAATAATTATTTCATCCTTAATAAGTTAACTTTAATTAGCAGTCTGAAAAAAGCTCTCTGTGTTCAAACTGCTAAAAATGTTTTAAGTCTTATATGTAAAAGCTAACAGGAGCCTTCCATGCACTCTATATATAGATATGAATTTTTCAGGTTTAAGTCTGTTTTAATAATTTATTTCCTCTTGAAATTATTCCAGACAAATCTAAGTTATTGTTGGATGTAAGTGCTCGTCTCTGGTTTACATACAGAAGGAAGTTTTCTCCTATTGGTGAGTACACAGCATTCCAGCTGCCTGCTTATGGATTAGCAGGATCAGTGATGATGTTGGGGCCTGAAAAATTATTTTTACAGCACTAGAAGGTTTTGATCATAATTTAAGTGTGTATGAAAACAAAAGGTTAAAGCTATTAAAATCAGTGTTCTCTTGTACCTGTGTATAATCCAAGTCTTCATGTTTGTGGGGCAAGCAGTGAAGTGACTGTGGAGAAGTGACTGAGAAGCACTTGGAGAGAAAGGAGCTGGCCCAGTGCCTTTAACCTGTCTGACAGTTTAGGGGTTTCACTGTCAGGGTGTCTCAGGCTCTGTGCAGAGCCCACAGTTTAGGGGTTTCACTGTCAGGTCTGTGCAGAGCTGACCATGAGCTGCTCTGTCCCCAGGAGGCACAGGGCCCTCGTCTGACGCAGGCTGGGGATGCATGCTGAGGTGTGGGCAGATGATGCTGGCCCAGGCACTGATCTGCAGACATTTAGGAAGGGGTGAGTACTGTTGCTGAGGCAACTTTGGTGTTATTTGGAGGCTGTTTCATTTTTGTTGTCATTTTCCATAAAAGCATAAAGCCTAAATTTATTAATGAAAGTTTCTGCTTTGCCCTGATACAGTTACTAGTGAACTATTCTTGTCTGCTGGGGCAAAATCATGTCAGCCTTAAGCAAAGAAACAAAACCAGAGGAAGGACAAATAGGGAATTATACTGTTGTTATTTTATAAATCTTTTTTGAGAAATGCCCAAGTATCCAATACTCAGGTTATACTTGCAGTTGGCATTGTTATTTTAGTTTCTCAATTTTCACACAACAGCATGTGATGATAAAGGACAGCTTGATAATAAATGACAAGGTGTGACTTGTAGGATCTCTAAATAAAATGTAAATATTACAGATGGATTGTCTCTGAAGATCTCATTGTATGGCTTTCTGCCATCTAGAAATTTGATCAGTAGAATGAAAACATTATTTTTTAATCTGTATAACTTTTTTCCTGTAAGACTGGCAATGGGAAAAACACAAAAAACAACCAGAAGAATATCACAGAATCTTACGGTGCTTTCTGGATAGAAAAGATTGCTGTTATTCCATCCACCAAATGGGTAAGAACACACATCAGCTTCCTTTTGTCTGCTGAAATTCCTGGGGTGTTGAAACGTTCTCATTTGAAATAAGTTAATTAAAAATTTTTAAGAGATGATTATGAAGGCAGTGTATATATTTATATATAAATACAAATGTATGCAAGTGGGTACAAAGTATAATAATTCAGAAATGTTATTCACCAAGACCTAAATAAATCTGTATTCTAGAAAGGAGCTCTTGGTAAAGTGTGCAAGTTTTGGGTAGCAGAGTTGAGAGTAGTCATAGTCATAAATAAATAGATAGTCATAAAACTTATTGCTGCAATTTGTAAGTTACATGTTTGGGCATATGGACAAATTTGTAATTTGTAACTGTCATTACAGTTGGGGAACTTTTTGCAAGGGAACTAACTAGCAGTCATTAGGCTTTGCTAAGAGTGTAGATTGAGAAAATAATTGTTGCTAAATACAGTTTGCAGTTGCTGTAGAATGTTTGTGAGGATATTAGCAGGCCGTGCTGTTGGACACAGACTGTGACCAGCCTCTCTGTGGTGTTTTCCCTTACAAAAACAGCTCAGATGGGTGTTGGAGAGGGGAAGTCCATTGGAGAATGGTTTGGACCAAACACAGTTGCTCAAGTCCTGAAGTAAGTCCTGGCAGTGACCTGGGGGGTGCTCAGGCCACACCGTGCTGCCCGAGGCTGCTGGGGACAGCCTGGGGGCTGCTCCTGCTCTGCAGCCACACCAGGGACAGGGACAGTGATTTCAGGTCCTGGGGGCCATTTGCTGGGACAGACACATTCTGGAGAGAGAAAGGAGCTAAAGGATGTCCTGGCCTCCAGCTCCTTTCCCTTGCAAACTCTTCACGACTCCCATGGCAGTTTTTGGCTTGTTTTAGACAACCAGCACTGCCTGTGCAGCCTCAGTTCCTTTCCCCAGAGTTCTGCATGTCACACAAAGTGGACAGAAACTTATGCCACCCTCCTAACTTTTGGGCACCAAAATCTTGTGCTGCTCTGGCTTTTAACAACCTGAAATAGTTCCCCTGAGTTTAGTGGAACTTCTTAAGCACAAAGTAATGTGAAAAACTGGCATTGGAATTTCTTTTTATTCTCTACATGATGTCAGGCACCCTGGGCAGAATCCCACAGCAGAATCTGCTAATTGCAATAGAAAGTAATAAACCTAATTATGTGGTTGAGCTGTTACTACCCCTGCTTTTGGCAAAAGGACAAAACAGTTTTCACGTGCTATAGTGTGTGTGCTTTTCCTGGAGCCACTCATTATGATTTTTTTTCCAAATATGTTAAACACTAAAAGTTATCTTTTTATTACATGGACCCTTAAAAAACCTCCAACAATTTTTTTTCCAAATAAATGACTTTTTTACTCAAGAACCATTTAACTGTCCTGAGTTAAAAGCTACCCTCATGGTCCTAGTAAGCTTTTATTAATTACTGCCTCTGTATTTTCTAGGAAGCTTGCTTTATTTGATGAATGGAACTCGTTAGCAGTTTATGTATCTATGGACAATACAGTGGTCATTGAAGACATCAGTAAGTGAAACAGGAGCTTTTGCTTTAGTGTCTCAGCAGATATTAAAGAGTAGCTCAAGCTCATGGCACATTTAATTGTTTGGACAAGCTACTTCTGGGAGCATTAGGGTAGTGGTTGGATTTGATGACATTAAAAGTATTTTCCAGCCTAAATGATTCTGTGATTATTTCCTTGGTGGCAATTTTTGATTTGACTTCCCTCTCCTGAATGTATCTAAGTATGAGCAAAATCTTGGGACCATCCCTATTTGTTGCCAGGGTAAGAAAAGGAATAAAGGAAATGGAGACTCAGGTGTGGGGTTTCCAAAGTAAAGTTAGCACAGAACTGCAAGAGGCATTTTTGGTGACCAGCTTAAATACCATGTGGGTGAGAAGGTGGAGTTTGGTCTGTGCTACCTTAACTCCCACTCCAGCAATGGAATGAAGTTGCAGTATGTAAAAATACAGAGTTTGCCAGAAATTTGCTTTTGTCAGGCAGAAGGGAAATGAGGGACAGATCATTCAGAAACGTGTGGCCCATTTGCAGTTGTCAGAAGGGTGGGTTTACAAGTGGTATTTAGCCATAGCCAGGTTCTGTTTGAGTCCCTCCTTCTGCTTATTTTATGTCTACATCACTGGAAGTGAAGAATTCCCTGAAGAATTTCTAATGCCTCCTCTCTGCTATATCATATTCCAGGCAAAGCTTGACAGCATTAATACTGATAGTAGTAAATGCAACTTCAGCCTTAAATATCCATCCCCTCATTTTTCTCATGTCTCACTAATGTGCCAGCACAAACTCTGGCTGCCAGAATTATTTCTGCTAAACAGTCAGGATTTCCGTGCCCTGGTCCTTTTGTCTTAAAGCAGGAGCTCTCTAAAGCTGTCTGGAAAAGCAATGAATTGCTGATTGAGGGGAAGATGTGCTCTGTGTTGCTCTGTGCATTCACTGATGTCTCTTTTCGTTCCCCCAGAGAAGATGTGCTGGTGCCCTGCCCAGAGCAGCAGCGTTGCCCACAGCAGTGCACACTTGCACAGAAGTGCTCTTGGCCAAAACAAGAACACAGCAGGATTGTGCCCAGGCTGGAAACCTCTCTTGCTGATTATCCCTCTCAGGCTAGGGATTAATCACATCAATCCAGTGTATATTGATGCCTTTAAAGTAAGGGATTCTTCAGTGGCTCGTTTGTGTGTGTGTGTGTGTGAAAAAGCTCAACTATCTGTTATATCAATAAACAAATCAATTTAATTTTTCTCTCTTTGGACTCCTAGGAATGCTTTAAGATGCCACAGTCTTTGGGAGCATTAGGAGGGAAACCCAATAATGCCTATTATTTTATAGGATTTTTAGGTAAGGAAGAAGGAAACTTACTCCAAATATCCGTATGACTGAAAGAGAAAGGATTTTCTTTGGGAAGGGGCAGTAGTAAGCATTTTAAGCATGAGAATGGAGAAGAAACATACCTCAGACACTTCAGGAACAGTATAAGACCATCCTTATAGGAACAGAAAAGGAGCAGCAAAGCTTGACGTAAAAATGTGGAATGATATAAACAACAACAAGACACTAAGAAAAGTCGATGGCATTCTACAAATGTCAGATGTCACTGCTGCTTCAATACTGTCATTTTCTAATCATTAATACTTCCTAGTTAGGAGTGTCTTGTTTTATTCTTTTGCTTCCTGGCTTTCTTAAATTATTGTCTCATATTTTTCAGTTTTTTTCTCAAAGTAGTGTATCTTTCACCTTCTTCCATGTCTTCCTTTATTAATTAATGCAATAGTTGATCCTAGATTCAGTCTTTCATATTTCACCCTGGTCTGAGCTGTACCTTCTTGGCTATTTTGTTCTTTCTTTTGTAAAATCTGAGCTGCTTTAGTCAGACTTATTTGTTCAGTTTCTGGGTGAATGCCTAATGGGATTACAGATTGCATTTGTGGTCATCCTGTATCTTTGATCTGAGGAATGTTAGGGATTATTACAGTTGAGATTTTTAAAAACTGTACTGGACCTCATGCAGATAAAAGAAAGTGTGTGACAAAGGTAGAAAAATCAAAAAAATCTACCCTAAAAGGTCACTGGAAAATGATCCTAAATGCCCTGGGGGATGCTGTGGGGCCTGGATTTCCAGTTCTCTTAGACTCCCTAGCTAGAGAGTTGAGATATGGACTGTGCTGATAGTCCAACTGATGTTTTACAAGTCTGGATGGAATTAGTGTTTGTTCTGCCTCTTGCTTGTCCTCACCATGTGGATTTTACCCTCCAGGCAATGAGCTGATCTACCTGGACCCTCACACCACTCAGAGCTTTGTAGATTCAGAAGAAAACGGCACAGTCGATGACGAGAGCTTCCACTGCCAGCAAGCCCCACACAGAATGAAGATCATGAATTTGGACCCTTCAGTAGCTTTAGTAGGTGTTGGAGAATAATAAATGTGTGTGCTTTGTTCAGAGCAATACCTCTGGGTATTGGTAAGGGCAGCAACGTGTTGCCTTGATCACGGGGCACTCTTCTGCAATCTAAAATTCAACACACAGTAGTTTACATGTGGATTTCATAGGATACAAGAATTTTAGCTCAAGCAGGGGACCAGCTGTTTCTATCCTGGGGAGCCAATTAAGTTTCTTTTCTTGGCAACACAGACCTTTTCCAAGAAGTAGTTTGAAAGTCAAAGCAAGGAACTGAATCAGGTTTCCTTATTTTCTTCCATCACTATTATTTGTGTGTTGGTTGCTCCCTAGCAGATACTTACCTGAGCTTGTTTTATTTAATCTACAAATCTCCAAGTGGAGTTTCTTGTAGAACTCATCCAGCATAGATCACAAGAATAGTGTGGTAGTTGAAGAAATTCAGTCTGATCTCATGCCAGTATCTTTTGGTTGGGTTTTGGGTGATTGTGACTTGAGATATAACCCATACACAGATACCACAGTACTTTGCTCATTGACATATTGTATTGAAAAATATTACTGTGTGTATTCTTTCCTTAGGGCTTCTTTTGCAAAGAAGAATGTGATTTTGATAACTGGTGTAGTCTTGTACAAAAGGTAATGCTAATATCTTTTTTTGCTCTGTATGAAATCGTGGATCCTGTTCTTTTTGCCGTTAATGGAAATTCCCTGCCTGCAAATCAAATCCCCAGTGAAGGTGGCACTAATGAGGGAGAGCTGACACTGCTGCTGGAGCTGGTTCTGCATTTTGCAACCCTGAGCCCTGGCACTGGGAGAGGAAGTCCATCCAGCTCCTTCCTGAGCTTGTCCTCTGTCAGCAGTGCTGCCTCAGTGCCTCACACCTCAGTCAGTTACTGACAAACACAGCAAGCAGTTGGAATATTAAGCAACAGGAATGTGAATATGAAGTACCACCAATCAAAAAGCGTTTTAGTTAAAAAAAGGCTACAGAAAGCAGTTTGTCAATAACTAAAGCAGAGGATATGATGTTAGCTCACCTGATAGCAGTGAAATTTTGCTTCAATAATAACTTGTTTTTCCTCATCAAAACCTGTCTTCCAAAATCTGTTGGATTTTTTGAGTAGATAGATCTGTCTTTTGTTCCCATTGATCCACAGAAAAGTTGAACACAGAGAGGTCCAAGCAAGTAATTTACTTTTAAAAGACAGAAGTATGTTCTTGGTATCTGTTTGCTCCATGTAAATAAAATTGTAGATGTATGGATATCAAAGCTCTTTATCATGCACTGGTAACTTGTAGGAGAGTTTAAGAGCTCCATCTTCCAGGTGTGTTTTCAAGCAGGACAATACTAGACGTGTGTGAAGCAGAGATTCATGATAGCAGGTACCTGAAATAACAGGAATTTACAGCCTTTGTTCTTGGACAGATGCACAGTAGTAAAGATGTTTTGGATTAAGTAGGCACTTTTTTTGGTTTGTATTCTGCCCTCAGGAGATCCTGAAGCAGCAGAGCCTACGGATGTTTGAGCTGGTCCAGAAGCACCCACCTCACTGGCCTCCTTTCATCCCTCCAAGCAAGCCAGAAGTGACAACCACGGGAGCAGGTGTGGTACCACTCAAAGAGCCAGCAGGAGAACCAGCCCAGCTGGAATAACTGGGCTTTTCTGAGGATCCTGCAAGCACTGCATGGTTAAGAGCCTTTCTCTTCCAGAGTATCAGTTATCCAAACAGGCCGTGTCCAATTTACAAGTGTCAGCACAATATATTTTTAAATCTTCGAAAATATTTCAAAGGCAGCATTTCAGAAGGGGAGGGTTTGGAGGGTTTTTTCAGTAAACAAAATCAGGCATGTCTTTACATTCTAAACTGTTTCATTTATTTTTCAGAACTGATTGAATCTACTGACAAGCTCTTTGAATTGGAAGAAGAGTTTGAAATCCTGAGTGTATGAAGGAAACCATGGTGACCCTTCTGAGTATTGAACATATTGCTAATATTATTGCATTGACTTAAATTACACAGCCATGTTAGCCCAAAAGTGCCTGAAATCGTGGATAACAGAGCACAAACATCCAGAACTCCATCAGGGACAGTTCCTTCTGTCAAACAGCTTCCCCAGATGGAAAGGCAGTGAAAGATGTTATTATAAGACCCTGAAAGGGAACCTCTTTTTAATGTGTGTCTTTCTTGAAGACAAATGGACCTCTTGAGATTAAGGCAAAAGTAAGTCTGTCACTGGGCTGTATGTCTGGAGAAAAGGATAACACAAAATGGGTATTTCTTGCTCTCATATAATGCAATAGTTTAGTTCTTAAAGCAAAAGAGTCTTCAGTTAAGGAGGACGTTTACTTCTGTTCCTTCCCGTGGGCTGCATCACAGAAAAAAATCCATTGTCTTGTTTAAAAGATCAGCTGGATCAGGAGCAAATTGTTTCCTTGTTAAATATTTTAACATGTATTTGAGCAACCACACTTTATGACAAAAATGTTTCTGTGAAAGGAACTATGTCTAAGGTCTCTGTTTGCAATAGCCTTCCTGTTCCTGGGAGACCTCAAGGGGAACAGGAGCCTCAAAGAGTTGATACAGATCACAACCACTGTTAGAGTTATGATATATTTCACCTTGACCTTAAAGTTCAATCATTAAAACTTAGGCTGACTTTTCTTTTGGAACTAAAGTGAGTCAAAGGTGGTTTAATTGTACCTTATTTATTTAAAAAAAAAAAAAAAGATTTACACAAGTATCTCTGTTACTGCACTTTATCCGTGCATCTAATAAATTTCTTAAGCTTTTCATAGGTTGTATGCTGCTATATTTTGTTAATTTGTTTGTGTGAATGAAATATAACCCAGGTTATCTTAAAACTTAATATATAGGCCTATGCAAAGTACTTAATTGTTGGGTTTTGACTTGTTGCCTTTTGAAATCTGTTTTGGTAAAAGTGCCTTAATTCTCCAGGTTTGTCAGAAGAGCCAGTGCAGTTTTGTTTCTTAGGAAGAGTATCTCTGTAGCAGCTATAAGAAAACCAGCTCAGAATAAAGGCAAAGATCTTTTAATTCATTTTACATTTCCTTTTTACTATCAGACAGTCCCCTGATTCTGATCATTTTGTCACAATAGTGTAATGCACATGAATCACACACTTTCATCTTCAGTAATAAATGACCACACAGAGAAAACCATGAATGCTGTCTCCTCTCACTTGCACTTCCGGATCAGGGCCAGTGTGATTTCCAAGAAAACAGTCATGACCTGGGCACACTTCATCTTGTTTGCCTTCAATGTTTATTAGCCATGGTTTGGAAACCATACACGTAGGAAAAATATCATTTTCTTCCTCTCTCCATGGATTAGCTGCACAGGTTTAGGGTTTTTTAAACAAAGCATTTCAAAGGCACTCCTCTGAAATATCCTGGAATGTCAATAGACGAGGATTTCACAGGCTTCACTCCAGAGAGGTTCATGGTAATAACTTTGGTCCTACTGAATGAATTCATCAGAGGTATAAGCAAACCTTTGTCATGGGTTTCCCTTAAAGCATACAAGGAAAATCCAATTAGTGGCACTTCTCTTTAATTAGGCCCTGAAGGAAAGTTAACAGTGCATACAGTAGAGATACAGTTTTTTTAAGCTAACAGCAATAAAGCCCAGAGGAAGCAGTATACAACACGTGGTGACTGCAGGAGTAAAAAACGTACATCCCATAACTGCTTACTCCTGTATCTGCAGAAGCTTCTGTGCCATCTAGTAAAGGCTCTACTTTTCAAACAAACACAGCTGGAATAATTACAAATTAAGTGTGCCAAAGCTGCCTCAGAAAGGAAAATTATGTTCACAGTAATAAAAATGTTGGCTAATAAAGTATGGCTGCATATCACTGGCTGCAAGGAGAGAAGCACAGACCTTGAAGCCGACAGACCTGGAATATATTTCAATGGAAAGCAATGAAAAATGGTAAAGGTGTTTTGGATTTATCTTGACATGAAAAATTGCATTTTTCATTGGTGTAGCTCTTTTAAGGTCAGCTGTGGATATCAGTCTGGATTAGAACTGGTTACCTGTCACTGGAGGAAAGAATGTTCCATCTGTGTAATAAGCAAAGCAAAACATTCATTTTTTTCAACTTTCCTAAGGAAATCCATTCTCAACCATTAGTGCATAGTATTTCTGAGTCACCCAGCATATAGTGATTAATTTTGGCTAGTTCTGTGTTTCTCCACTCCCTTACACCAGACCAAACACTGTTTGCAGTGTCTGTGATAAAGCAGAGCTTTGGCAAAGTCTCTCTGGGTGACGACTGGATGTGCCTTGGACAGAGGAGTGGTACGAGGTGTCAGCTGCTCTTCAGTCTGAGTAAGGAACTCACTGAGACTTTCTGAGGTAGCCACAAAGGAGGGGAAAGAACAAAACATTGAAGTAAAAACATAGCACCATGTTTCATAAAAAAAAAAAAAGGCTTGAGAACACTGGTCTTTCCCTCCTCTGTGCACAAACTCCTGGACTTGAAACTTGATTTTTGTCAAGTTCTGGCTGTTGATTCACCCATCAAACACACACAAACCGGGCTGGTGAATTTACCCTTCTGCAGGCAGTGCTGTTCTAATCTGGGCTAGCAGAGACTGTTCCCGTGAGTGCATTTCTGTTCCTACAAGTTCTTCATGCACACCTGGCAGCGGCTGACGCGAGTCCGGAGCTGCCCCGCTTTGAGAGTCTCGGAGGGAGGAGCGCTGACAAACTGCTGCTGCTGCTCCACCGTGGTCAGCCAGAAGCTGTACTTGTTGGCAAAGTAGTGGCAAGTTCCCCGGGCCCCGTTGCACTCGATGAAGGGAGTGGCTCGGAAATCCTCCAGGCAGGAACCAGGGGACACCAGGGATTGGCCTCCGCCCTCCGCCCCGGCCGCCGTGTGCTGGAATACAGATGGCAAACTGAGTCAGCTCAAAGGAACAGGAGATAAACAGGGCACTCTCCTGGTTCCATCGCTAAAAGGAGTGGAACAGGCAGCCAAAATTATATCCTGGCTGTGTGTGTCTGTCTCTTGAGTCAGGGCTAGAAGGCAGAAAGCAAAGGAAAATACTTACACTGTATATGCAGGCCTGGAATAATGGAAAACCAGCTTCTCACTTGAAAGTTGGGAAAATTTGGAAGCAATAATGCTGGCATCATGTTTTTCTAACAGTCTTACACTAATAAGCTTCTCAGAGAGTGCAACGGAAAACTTTTTCCACTGAGAAAGAGGATTAAGTCAATAGTGTAGCTTAATTACTGTTCCCACACTTAAAGGTTTGAAAAACAAACATCTGTGGCGATACAGAACTTGGGCAGCAGTGTTACCACCAAAACTGATCAGGGCAGGTGCTAAACAGGGCAAACTCAGAGCTACAGCAGCTCAGCGGATGAAGAAATGCACAGAGGCAAGAAGAGACAGGGTTCCAGGTTCCTGTAACTCACAGGACACAGTCTCAGCGACCTCATCATGAAATGTTTAAAGCTGCCTTTGCAGCAGCAGCAGCAGCAGCGTCCTTACCATGAGGAAGGAGTATCCTATCCACAGGCTGCGCCAGCCCAGGGGACACTGCGGGATGGTGATGTCCTGGCTGTGCACAGCCACGGCCTGGGAAGGGGCTTCACACACAGAGCACCTGCTGATGTACTGTGGGATCTGGAGGCTGTCCACGGGCATCATGGGGATGGGGGCAGTGGTGGACAGCCAGTAGGACTTGTCATTCCTGCTGGCATAGTAGCACACCTCGTTGATGTTGCAGTAAATGAAAGGCATGGTGCTGAAGCGAGGCAAGCACGAGCCAGCAAAACCTGGAAAAATCACAGAAGGGGTCATACCAAGCATCTCCAAACATTCCAGGTCATACACACCAACATTTAGTGGCGAGGATGGCACGAGTGACACTGCTCCCAGCGTGGATCTGGCCAAGCCAACTCCACTGGAGCCCTCTGCACTGCCAGGGAGGATGGCTTTTGAAATGCAATTTTGGCCTGTGCTGTTCGCTCTGGAGAGAATTCCATCAACTCACCGAGATCCTGGTTGTGTGCCTTCTCCTGCCCCTCCACGTACAACAAGCTGTATCCATCCCAGAGTTTGTTCATGCCCACGGGACAGGGCGGGATGTGCTCTGACTGGCTGTGCTTCACCAGCGTGTATCCCACGCCCACGCTCCGGCCCGGCATGCCCGGCAGCCCCGGGGAGCCCGGCAAACCTGCCACACCTGGGGGACACAAACACAACTGCCACTGCTGGTGCCCATGTGGGCCCCACCTGGCATTGCTTAGGGCACTCCTGTACAATGAGGAGCCCAAGTTTGGGGTTGTTATATGGATTTACTTTACAGCTCCAAAAGCAGCCACTTCACAGCACCACCCACCCACTCCCTTCCTCTTTTAGTTTTCTTTCTTTGCCCAACAGCTCTGGTGCCAGTGTGTTGGGTGTGTGTCACAATGCAGGATCTGAGGATCTCAAAGCACCAACCAAAACCTAATTCATTCATTCTTGCTGCAGCACTCTTCTTGATGATACTCCTTTCTCACTGTGCCTTTCCTCTGCTGTCCCAGCCTCACAGCTGTGGTTACTGAGAATACTACAGCACTCTTCTAGATCTTCAAGGTGATTCCCACAGCCACAAAACATTAAAACCAAAAGGTGTTTAGAGTTGCACCCACAGAAACACCAGCAGTGACATCGACAAGGACATGTGACAGAACTTTCCTCACTGAAGATTAAATTTCCTTCATTGCAGATACAGAACACAACACCACAGACATCCCCTGGTTTTCTTAAGGTAATTGGCTGTTGGGAAGGGTCTCTGCAGAAGCTGTAAGCTAACACAGTTCTGCTGCTTTCTTCTTTTGGATCTGTGCTCCCCAAATCATAAAATTACCTTCAAATCCCTGTGGTCCTGGGGCACCTGAAGGTCCTGGATCCCCAGCTATGCCAGGGGTGCCGGGTAAACCATCACGTCCTTTCAAACCAGATCTTCCTGGCAAACCTTTTGGGCCTGAAATAAAACACAATTATTAGTGTCATTATTTCCTCAGACTCCTGCAATCATATTCCAGAAGGGAAATAAGATGTCAGCAGCCATGCCAAGAGCCCACCCTTAGCAGCTCTGGTTATAAACAGCCACCTCCAAAAAAGACTCCACCTGATCTGGTTGTGAAAGGATTCAGAGGTGCAGCTGAGTATCACACATAGTTAAAAATGCAGAATTGTGTTTGTATATATTATATTTGTGTGCATTTTGATGGAATTCTTTCCTTAACTAAAAAACTCTCTAAACATTCCTAAAGCATTTGACAAAGTAGTGGTTTTCTTCCACAAGAACAGCATTTTGGTGATCTGAGTGTGCCTCTTACCTGGTTTTCCAGCTGGGCCATGGAATCCAGGATCTCCATCAAAGCCAGGAACACCATCAATTCCTGGCAGACCAGGCAATCCTGCAGGGGCTGTGACTTCTTCTGGCTGTGGGGTTATTCCTGGAGCTCCTGGTCTGCCAGGGAGACCTGCACATGGGGCAAAGGATGTGTGAGTACCCCACAAAACCCACGCAGATTTGATCCTAATCCTGACACTAAGGAGGAAAATGTGAAATTAAGACCACCTTTGTATATCAGCACTGAGTATCTTGTAAAACATATGTTAAACTCTTTCTAACTTATTTCAGTCTCTAAGAAATCAACAGTCTCCCAAACAAGCCCATTAAGGGAGCTCTGAAGTCACCCCCAGCCCAAACCAGGCACAATGAACAACAGCTTTTAAATGCTCCAGCACTCACCTTGCAGGCCCATTTCACCCTTGAGGCCGGCGTAACCCGGATCCCCTGGAGGCCCATCCTTCCCTGGCATCCCCATCAGGCCAGGCTCACCTCTTGCTCCTGCAAAGACACACAGCTGAGCCTGGGGCTAAGCACTAATTCTGATGGCAGCAACAGCACTGGGGCCCCCACATGGAGGGGACCACAACCTTTAAGGCAGTTTGTGCCCAATTTCACACCCACGGTGGCTGCAGAGCCTCAGAACAAGAATTTCCACTGCTGCCTAATTGTACTTTACTGGAGGTACTCTGCCCCTTCCCTGGGTAAGCCAGGGACAGGGTTTGGAGTGCACAGCTTCATTCTTTGAAATCCATCTCTGTGCACAGCACAGAGGGATGGGATCTGCCAGCCTACAGGGACAGTTTTTCATCTGGCAGTGCTTCTCCACCCTGCCCTGGCTTCTGAGCTGTGTGCTGTCTCTCCAGCCTTGCTCCTGCAGTCCCTGTGTGCAGCTGCCCTTTGGCCTCCTTTGGTACAGACCACAGAGAGGTCAACAAGCTCCCTGCCTCAGCCCAGAACATCTCTGAGCTCCTGCAATCCTCTTAGCCTCTTGTGGAGACTTCAACCCACCACACTAAAGCCTCAGAGCACACAGGACAGGTGGCATGAAACAGCAGCTCCAGCCCTTGCCTGGAGAGCACAAGTGGGTAACTGTGGTCAACAAGCCCAGTGACACTGCAGGTGGACACCATCTACTCAGAAAAAAACCCCAAAGATAAGAGGAAAAAAATAATTAGGGACACACTGAAGAACAGTGGAGCTGGCCACACTTTGCTGCTTTTGGAGTCAGCAGCAAAAATCTGCAGGAGGCAAAAGGAAACATTGAGACATCAAATCCAGCTGTTCCACCTGAACGAGGAGGCCACACTCACCACCCACCAGCCATGACAGCTGCCAAAGCCCTCCCAGAGCCTCTCAAGGCAAGATCACCTTTGAATCCAGATGCTCCAGGGAGTCCAATTGGACCAGTGGGACCCACGTCGCCCTTCACGCCTCGCAGGCCCAGAACACCAGGGAAACCTGGAGTGCCTGTGTCACCTTGGTCAGAAGCTGGCCCAGGGGGCCCTCGTGGCCCTGGAGGACCTGGAAAACCTGGAGATAACAGAGGGAATTGTTTTTGCATGGGGCATTCCCAAAAATAAAGCCAAGTCCCTGCAGATAAAAGACCCGACCAACTTTGTGGACCATGTCCCAGTGGCTGAAAATTTCATTGTACTTGGTCAGTTATCTCCATGATTTTTCAGAAGTCTTGAGCTTTGCTCTGTGCACACAAGTGTTTTAACAGTGCAGGGTGTGAAACCAACATGCTCTGCCTGTGCCAGGACAGCTAGGAAGTAGACTGGATATCCTGCAGGAAAGGACTGCAGAGTTAATTAACAGAGTTAATTGGTAAAATCTATTCCTGGGGCAAAGCAAATGCTGGGGCAAAGCAAATGCTGGGGTTATCCCCAGTGTTCCTTTCTGTCTGGGGAAAGGCTGGAGGCTCAGGGTCCTCCATGGGTGCCAGTGCCATCCTTACAGAGCTTCCAAACCACACACACCTGGAGTCCCATCAGTGCCTGGAACACCAACATCTCCAGGTCTCCCAGGGATATCAGATGGAAGAGAAACTCCAGGTGTTCCTGGCAGGCCAGGCAGTCCCATAGGACCAGGGGGACCTAGAATGAGAAACACAAAGTGAGGGACAACCAAAGGTCTTCATGGATCTTCACAGACATTGACAGAAGCAGGGGCTGGGGAGCATTGCTATTGAGATGAACAAAGACATCTCACTACAGGAGGGGAAACAAGACACACTGTGCTGTTCAGGAGAGATATAGAGACTTTCAGAACTGTGCAACCATTTCCCAAAATACAAAGCAACATCACAGATTTCACATTTACTTGTCAAGCTTCTAACCACCTTTGAGACTTCAGGAACTGTCTTTGGTAGCCCAACTGCAACACCTCCTGATTTCAGAACACCAGTATTTACCCGTGTCTCCTGATGAGCCTTTTGGCCCAGGGAATCCTGCAGCTCCTCTTCCCAAGCCTGGAGAACCTTCTTCACCCTTTGTACCTGGGAGACCTGCAGGTCCTTTCAGCCCAGCCTCACTCAGACCTAATTAAACATGGTTAACAAAGGTAAGAGAGCCTATTTAAATTGCCTAATAGCAGTCAAATTATGACACAAAATGAGTGGTGATTTAAAACCCAGCCATTTACTGCTGCCTCTGTCTTCAGCAGAGCAGCTGGAATTGGTGATTTGGTGCCTCACATGGTTGTGCAGAGCGAATTCAAACAATCTGTGAGATGCTGAGAGAAGAGCATGACTGTTCTGGTCTCCCCACAAGCTCTTGCACAAGAATGGGAGCGCAGCAGTCCTGTGACAGGATCTGCTGCCAGCCTGTGTGCTGTGTCCCTCACGAGGACACACCACACTTCTGGTCTTTAAATAACCTTGTGGGCTTCCTGCTGCAGCCCAGGCAGGGAGTTCAGTCTGCACAGAGCTGCAGAAGGCTCACAGGCACCAGTGGTGCAGGGAAAGCTGCAGGGAGATGTGCAGCAGGCCACTCTGGGAACAGCATACACTACAAGCAGCTCTCTCAGGAAAATTGTGGAGGATCTCTATGCTGCAAATCGTTGCCTTCTGATGGTGTTTTAAAGGAAGAAAACACAGGTATTGTTTGAGTTGTACGTGTGAAGTCTGTCCATTTTCATGCATAAAACAGCTGCCACAAATTTTAGGTGCTAATTTACAACACGACTGTAACTAAACGATTCTTTTTGGTCTTTCTTCACTTCTTTACTTTAGTAAAACCCCTGTCTGCAACACAGAACTACATTCCATTTCATATGATTCAAAATATGAAAAAGCCCAGCAAAAGCTCCCTAAAAGCAGAATCTGGAAACAAATCAAAGAAATCAGCTCCTGATTTTATTGATGTCTTCCTTGAGCTCCAAATAATGGAGGGCTCTGCAGCACAGAAACGTTTCATTGCTAAGTCCAATCCAAAAGCAAGAATTTGGTGCTGCCCTGCTCAAATCAAACATCCATTGGAAAGAGTTCTATGATTTCATTCCATCAGTTTTCCAGAAGTGACACAGTCCTTCAGGAATTCAAGGAGAACCATCACCAGAAACTCCACAGGCTGCATCCTGTTCTTACTGGCGTTGAGGCAGAATTAGTTCATGCACATTCAGTATCCTGAGGTCTTTCTCCAGGTCATAATTAAAGCCAGAACTGGGTGAAATAAGGGAATCTTGTGGGAAACTGTTCTCATGGTGGAGCAGTTATGTATTTCCCTGGCTGTGACACTTCTACTCCACGTTTCCTTTACCTGGTGTTCCAGGAGAGCCTTTTGTGCCTGGCAAACCATTCAGACCATTTAAACCTGGAAATCCAGGAAAGCCTGAGGAGACATGGGGAACACAGAAGTGAGCAAACAGGAAAACAATCTAGTTAGGTGAAAATGCACAAGGTGGCTCATGGAGAATACAGGACAAGAGAAACTTGACACACAAGGGAGCACAGCGGGTAAAGCTGTAAAGTTTTCCTTCACAGAAACTCTCCCCACTGCTCTACCCATGAACACCCATTAGTGATTAAACCACATGAGAGCCCCTCCTTTTCCAGCCATTCCACTGCTCATTCCTGGCAGCTGCACAAGAGGGGAGCTCTTCCCCAGGCTGCTCTGCCAGAGACACTTGGCCAAAACATCACCTTTCCGACCCAACTTCTGCCTCCATGTGCAGGTTGCACATGTACCTTTAGGTCCTGCTGTTCCACGAGCTCCAGGGAATCCAACAGGTCCTGGTTGTCCTGGGGGTCCTGGTGAGCCAGGGGCTCCTCTCAGCCCAGCATTGCCAGAGATTCCTAAAAGCAAGCAGAAAAATATTCCTGTATATTCTGTATATTCCATCGTGCCCAGGCTGAAACAGCTCAAAGCTCCATCCTACAGCTTGGTCCTGCACTTAACTCGTAAGATGGGTGAATAAATTACCATTTAAATAAAGCAAAATCAGATCCAAATCTCTCCTCATGCCACCATTAGCATCACATTTATCAAGCTATTTACTTAACTTTTTTTTTAATCATAGCACTGACATTCTTCATCATCCACTACATAACACATGAACAGTTCACACACCAAACAACTAATTAAATTGTTTTTCAAATAAAACATTTCAGTAACAACTTCCACTGTTCTCCAGCCTTTGATCTTGATAACTATTTGAGAATCTACCTGCTAATTACACCACTAATTAACCCAAAGACACTTGTAGCCATTCTTCTGGGTAGGTTTGGCCCTAGACAGGGAACAGACAAAAATGTTGCAATGAAAGAGCTGTGAAGAAGCTGCTACTGCTTATATATAACTGAGATTTTTCCTATTTGTTAAAGGGACTCCTTTGGGTTTCAGCATTGCAGGATTCACCACGTTTCACCAGCGGGACAAGGTGACACCTTACACTACTCTCAGAGAAAATTCCCATTTTCTTGCCAAACTTCTTGTTTAAATCTCAGCTAAGCAGGGCTAAGGAAGCATCAAGGTGAGGTTTTCATAGTCACAACACAAACTGCAGCACTTAGGACAGTCCAGTACCTGCTGGTCCTTCTTGGCCAAGATCTCCTGGGCTGCCTTTGGGTCCATTGACCCCAGGGGTTCCTGGGTAGCCTGGTTCACCCTTGAGCCCTTCTCTCCCTCTCTCTCCTGAAAGGACAGAAACAGAGATTATAAACACAGGATAGAAACATACCAGCGTGAGGACAGGGCTGGTCTCAGATGTGTTCATTATTATCCAATTTGTGCCCCACCTGGATTGCAGGCTCCTCAAATTTCACTTTCAGGATTACAAAAATGCCCAGGTTTGGCAATGCCAACCTGTTAAGTCTCCAGAATTTTGTATTTTTGAAGTCAAGGTCTATTTTACCTGGAAACCCTGGGTCTCCTCTCTCTCCTTTTGGCCCAGCAATGCCAGGAGCACCAGCAGACTCCCCCTGATCACCTGGAAAAGAAAGGAAAGGCTTTTCTGTCATCGACTGTGGACATCAGTTTCCAGGGCTTCTTCAAGGAAATAAACCTCGCTACATTTCAAATTCATGGTGCAAACAAAGACAACAGCAAATGATGCACCTGAGTCTGAAATTGCTCATCACCATCAATGGATGCAGATCCACTCGTGCAAATGCACAAGACAGACATTTAGAGGTAATTCCACAGCATCCTGCACTTTTGACACGAGGGGATGAGGGAAAAGGGTCCTTCCTGCACTGCCCAACAGGCTCACATGAGGACTGTGGATAATGAAAGGCCATGTACACTGTGAAAGATCTTTTACCCTTTGGACCAGGAAGGCCAATAGGTCCTGGGAATCCAAGTGTCCCTGTGGTGCCATCTGAACCCTGAAAGAAACCAACCCAAGCAAAATTAACCTTTGCTTTCTATTCTTGCTGTTTCAAGCTTGAGTCATGTGGAATAACAGAACACAAAGGTGTAGGAAGAAATACTATGTCAAATATCATTTAATGGCACGAGCCAAACAAAAACAATCTGGAAGTTTTGTAAGGAAAAATCCTGCCAGCTTCTGCTGCTGTGCTGCAGAGGTGCCAGTTAGAACACACAGGCTTTTCCAAAGAGCACCCAGAGAAGAAGATGATACTTAAGAAAGTATTTACCCTCTCTCCTGGCATTCCTGGGAATCCCACGATGCCCTGTACACCCTTCTGTCCTGGCAGGCCAGGGGTTCCAGGGGGCCCAGGGAAGCCTGGGTCACCATGAACACCTCTCTCTTTGCTTGGTGACCCAGCTGGGCCAGGGACACCAGGCTGTCCACGGCTTCCTGGGCTTCCTTTATCACCTGGGGAATACACAAGAGTGGAATTTCACTCAATAATAAAAGATATCCAGCTCATTTGGGTCAGTTGACCTGTTACCCTAAACTCCCCTAAGGAGGAAGAAGGGATGGCATTAGGTCTACACCACAGAACTTCCAGGGAAAACTGTTTTTCTCCAAATTCAGAACTGCCATGTGCAAGCCTTGCTAGAATGGGGATGGCAGAACAGAACACAGTAACACTGCTCACTGCTCCACTGATAACGAGCCCAGACACTGAAAAAACTGATACTGGCCACTAACTGCAATGTTGTGAAATACCTCTGGGTCCTGGGAATCCTCCAAGTCCAGCTAATCCAGGATCTCCTTTGTCTCCTTTGATCTGCAGTGCCTGTTCTGAAGTCCCAATGACAGGAAGACCTGGTGGACCTATATCACCTCTGTCACCTGAAGAAATAAAAAAGTCAGGAAATCTTCTTGCAAAATAATCTAGCAGAGAAAAACACAACTTCCATGTCTCCTGATGTAATTCATTAGCAATCTTTGGTAAACAGGCCAAAGTATTGAAAAAGAGAAGACTGCAATATTTAGAAGAATGATACCAGACACAGCCATCTCAGAACTGCCTCCTTTTTGCTGCACGGCCAGCAAAAGCCATTCAAGATGTTCCTCACCTTTTTGACCTTGAAGTCCCACAAGTCCTGGACTTCCTTTTCCTCCAGCTGTGCCAGGAGCTCCTTTAAGCCCGTTCACTCCAGGGACACCAGGCAGTCCTGGCATGCCAGGGAAACCAAGCAGGCCAGAAGATCCTTTCTCGCCTGCATAGAAATGGTGAGAAATAAAAAAGGAATAAATATCAGTCTCTCCTGAGAGTCTCTCCCCACTGCACACATCCTGGGGCAGGTGGAGGCTGCCTGGCTCTGGCCAATCACCCAAATTTGGATATTTAAACAAGCACATGGCACAGGCACGGCACTGTCACTTCTGTCCCAGGCCTCCATTCTCACTACTTTCAACCTGCACTTCTCAATTCACCTTTGAGAACCTGGTCCTGCTTCCAGTGGAGATCAAACACAATCAGTTTCCAAGAGAACAACATGCAGTTCCACAGCTCTTGTGCTTTGTGTTATTCTCCAGGAAACCAACTACAGCATTGCTGGTTAAGGATCACACACTTTGTGAATTTTTACTTCCCATTTGATTTGGGCTTGAGTCTCTCCCTTCTTTCTATAATTTCATTCACTGTTCCTTTCTTCAATTTTCTTGTCTTTCTATTTTGATTTACACAATCCTTTGTCCACAAGAACCTAACACCTTCAAGACAGATTTCCTTATGAACATTATTTGATAATTAAATCCATCATTTGTAACTCAGCAGCAAAACAAATGCATCCCACCAGTATGGGATTCATTTCCTTTCAGCAAGGGAATTTTGGGCCTAAAATCAGTCCCAGCAAGGTTATTCTTTTTGTGGGCACAGCAATCTCAAGACTGAAACACTCACCTTTTGGCCCAGAGAAACCTGGACGTCCATCCTGACCAAAAGGCCCAGGTGGGCCTAAGAATCCTCTTTCCCCAGGAGATCCTGGAGCTCCATCAACACCTGGGAAGCCTTTCATACCAGCAGGGCCTTGTGGTCCTACATCCCCAGCCACACCTTTGGCTCCAGGAGGTCCTGAATCAACACAAGAGAGAACTCAACAGAGGACACGGCACAAAACGAGGACAATTTGTGGCAGCTCTTTAAACACGGCGTTGTTTGTAAGGACAAATGGACCTTATGGCACATGCAGCCCACTAGAAGGCATAAAGCTTAGAACTGCAAAAGCATTAGTCATCTAAAAATAAAAGACCTACACAGAGGGTTACTGCCTACGTCACTACACAACTGGCAAGAGTGAAACCCCTTATGATGAATCCGTGTTGGACCACCAGCAATGACCTGCAGTGCACAGTCTTACCTTCATCATCAAAGCAGCCAAGACAGAATGGGGAGCAGCATTAATGCTCTGGGTGAAGCAGAGATCAATCAGCTGGACAGGCTGATTTTCACAAGTTCTTTTTTTTTTCACCTGGGTAGTTGAACTGTACTTCTCAAGAGCCAATTGCTCACTACAGGAACAAGCTGGTTGTGCTGTCACAAAACCAGTACCCTATGCACTGGTTTGCATCTAAATGTTTCTAGCTGAAGCTTTGTAATGGTTTACAGTTTTAAACAAAGGCTCAAACCATTGAAAACAGAATGCTCAGATGCAAAGGAATGAAGAGAAGGAAAACCCAGGTGGCTTCTGAAAAATTACATTTGGAGCAGTAGCAGTCAAGGTTGGAGCTCTGTTGTACTCAGGGCTTTATGCTACAACCCAGTGTTTCTTAAAGCAGATGAAAGAGGATCTGCCTCATTTAAAAAGACAAAGAAAACACACACACTTAAAATCTCTTTGTGAAGAGATCTTAAAAATCATATTAATCTTAAAAATCATATTAATGATTAGTGAAATCTTAAAATCATATTAAAGATTTTCTTACAGGCTTGAGACTTGGTTACTGTCTGAGCATTCTCATCACAATGGTTCTTTGCCTTCTGCTTTGATTAGCAATGATAAGGGGTATCACCTATGGTCAATGCAATTCTTGTAGCATTAAAAGCTGGGTTGTTAGTCCAGGAGCTTTTCTGCTACACTGCATTTTCTCACCTTGACAGCCTATGTGAAGAACCCATAACCAAACAGTGTGACATCAGAAATGGAGAGTTGATGATAAATGGAATAGAAACATGGTGAAGGAAAAAACAGACAAAATATGTGAACAGAAAGAACAAGGCTACAAAAGAAATTAATGATTCAGGGAGACAACAGCTGCAAAAAAACCCGTAGTTATTTGGAGTTTATCATCCTGGCCATGGGAGGTTTTTAAAAACAGTTGAAGAAAAGTCCAATATGGCATACAGACCGTAAATGTAAAACAGTAGAGAGGCAGAAGGAATGCTAACATTAAAATTTTAAAAAAATTAAAAACTCCATATTTTTCATGTCAAGTGCTTTGATTCACTGCCAGTGTGCTTCAGCACTGTCATTCTGCATGTCAGAAGAGCACTCTTACACCCCAGACCATCATCTACCAATTCCCAGGTCTCTCTTTGCTTGGTTCTCAAGTCGTTCAAATACTGTTATGAAACACTTTAGTCAGTGCAGCCTGACAGATACTGCTATACTCAAGTGGTGGGTTTTTTTTCCTCAGAAGTGGAGGAAAATAAAGTTCTCTTCTGCCCCAGCAAAGAGAAAGACAGAGAAGAGAAGTGTTTGTCCTGAGAAAGCCAACGATTTTCCAATCTCAATCACATTTCAAGCAACCTCACACAATAGAAATTAATTGTCATGAAAATGGGAAATGAAGATTAGTCAATGATACAGCTAACATGTAAGAGCAAAGATGTTAAAAACATCATGACAGTTAAGATGCTTTCTTCTATCTCTCTGCTGTACTTCCTACAGCATTGGGGTGACATTTCCCAGCAGGAATTCCCAGCAGTCAGAGCCAACAGCCTCAAATTCTGCACTGTTACCCCTAACCTGAGGTGGGAGCTCACTCTGAGCAAATGCCAAACTTCTCCCACACCTCAGCACCACAGAGCTCAGCTCAGCCCCTTGTCTTCCTGTGAAAAAATCACACACCTGGTGCTCCTGCAAGGCCAGCTGAGCCCAAGGGTCCTGGTTTTCCCTTGATGCCAAAAGGACCTCCAGGGCCAGGAGGTCCCCTCAGTCCAGGGACACCCGAATATCCTGGATGACCCTGTTCACCTTTAACACCCAGCAGGCCTGGTCTGCCATCCAGCCCTGGAATCAGAGAGATGGGAGGTTACAGAACAAATAAAGTAAAATTCACATTTCTAATTTCAAAGTGAGTTTTAATAAAAGCCTTTGAGTTGCATTAGATTTTAACAGGAAACCAGCAAATCAGCATCTATGAGCAGCTCAGAGGAGTTGCATTATCTTAGAGTGATTGGAAAGAGGAAGGGTCTTTGAAGGAAAAACAGTTTGCTATTCCCAGGCAGAAGCAGTATCAGTGCTCACCTTTTGGTCCTGGAAATCCAACATCCCCTGCAGTGCCTTTATCTCCTGGGAGTCCAGGTCGGCCACGCTCCCCCAGGCTTCCACTCTCAGCACCAAATACATCTCCAGGAGATCCTTTTATTCCAGCCAAGCCCAAAGCTCCCATTTTCCCAGGCAAACCATCTGTTCCATCCAGTCCTGGAAGTCCTTGTGGGCCTTGGTCTCCTCGAGGTCCAGAGAAGCCTTAAAGAGAAGACCCACAAAAGTCACTCAACAGAAGTGCAGAATGCTGCTTCCAACAGCACCTCGAATAAAAGATACATTTCAAAAATTTCCACGAAAGAAAAAGCTGCAAAATATTTCAGTACTGAATTAGAAACGATAATTGATGATAGGAAGTGATGAAACTTTTGAAAGGTTTAGGGTTTTTTGGGGTTTTTTTTTCAAGAAAAGAATTCTGTAGAAGTGTGGAGGAGCTGCAGGTATATAAAGCATTCCAAGCTTGGTTTCACTAGATGGCAAAAGGACAAAAGGTTAAACAAAAGGACAAAACCTCTGACCCTCATCACCTTTGCTTCTTGCTCTTTCTTTACACAACCATCAGAAATTCCCATGGCTAAAATGAGCCCAAACACTGCACACAGTGTGCCCCTTTGCCAGAGTAACACAGGGCTTAAAATAAGGGTTACACTAAATTTGTGCATAACCTAAACTGGAAGAAATGGTCTCTGGAGAAACAAACTGTTGACTGTCCTCTTTTCTCCCAGCAGTGATACAGGGTTATATGCAGGTGATAAAATCCTGAATATTTCCTTGGTTTTCTCCCAAGTTGCAATCCCCTGCATTTGCAAGGAGCACAGTGGAGCACTCAGTGGAGCATCATGAGGCAGAAATGGCCAAGGAGGTCAGACAACTCTTCTGGAAAAGTATTGTACACATTGATCAGACAACAAAAAGAATTCCAGCAACTTCCCTCTTACCAGGTTCCCCTTGCAGGCCTATTATTCCTGGAGACCCTGGCTGTCCTTTAGACCCATGTAAGCCAGGTTGGCCTGGAATGCCAGAAAAGCCTTTGCTGCCTTTGGGACCTAAGGGTAAAAAATATATTAATTAATAATATCAATGAACGAAGAGCAGAAGACAAAAAACACAGCACAAGAAAAATAGGATCAAATCTTCTCTGCAAAGCTGGTGCTGGATACACAATTTAAGCTAAATAAAGTCTCAAAGCTATGAGTTTGAGACATTCATGAGCTACAAAAACACAGAAGCAGAGGGCTAGTGTTCGAGGCTACATGAAGGCTAAAAAATGGTGCAATCAAGATGATCCTCCATGGGATTTAGGCCTAGTCACTTTGGGGGGAAAAAAAAAAGGACATTGTTCTACCAGTTAACCCTCTGGAATAACCCTCACTTGAAGGAGGATTAATTAGGAGGAGTTATGTTCCTTGAGGAAGAAGTGCTGCCTGGCAGTCAGCCAGTGCATTTCACCATCCTGTGTCCCTACCTGGCAGACCTGGAAATCCAGGGTTCCCTGGGGGCCCATATGCTCCAGGAACTACGCAGGGCAAGGTGATGCCTACAACAAAGAAACACTGAGGTTGCACACAGCTCCTTTCACGGTGTTGTAAGTACATTTTATATTATTGGCTTCTTGCAAACAATAAAAATGAATTCTGTGTGTATAACGTTAGAAAGCTTTGCTGTATGAATATAGTTACTTTTATTTCTGCTATCAACAAGACTTAGAAATAGTAGTGTGATATATAGATATAGATGATATAGATGATATAGATGATATAGATGATGTAGCTGATATAGGTAGAGATAGAGATTAGATATAGATATAGATATAGATATAGATATAGATATAGATATAGATATCGATATAGATATCGATACAGATATATTCCTTGGACTATAACATGGTATGTAGAATGCTTTTTGTTCATGTAGCTAACTCAGAAGAATGGTGAAGATAATCAGGAAATCCCCCACATTCTGGGATTATCTGGATGAAGATAATGGTGACAGAGCCCAGAACTCCGAAGGAAGAATTTATTGATCCTCTGTTATCAGGGAGAGGGATGACAGGATGGAGCCACCAGGAGATTTAATCGGCAGCATGGAGCCACATGGAGAAATAAAAATGTGATCTGCTTGCTGAATGTGATCCATTCAGCTTGAGTATTTATTGTTTATTATCTGTATCCTCCTGAAGATGAAAACTTGAGAAAGCTGTGCCTGCCATGTGAGGCCTGGTGAGCCCACAAATGAGTTTCAATTAATTTGAAGAGCAGTCTTTAGCCTAATGCAATCTTCTGGCCTGGCCACAGGCACAGCAGTAAATTGAGAACCGTTGGACTTGCAGCTTTACCCTTTTAAAGTGAGAGCAGAGCCAGCAAGACCTACCTGGAGGGCCTGGAAGACCTGGCTGTCCTGGAAATCCATCTATTCCCGTGTCACCTGGTGCTCCACGAACTCCACTGGGACCTGGGTATCCAATGCCAGGAGAACCAGGTTCTCCCCGATGGCCCTTGGAGCCAGGTAATCCTGGCAGACCTTTCTCACCTGGGAAACCCAGTCCACCATCACCCTGTGCACAGCAAAGACAGTTACAGCTGAAAAATCAAAGGGATGCAGAAAGAATATCCACCGCTCTCATTTTAAAAAGGGTGTAAGAGTTTGGTGGATTCAGTGCAAGGTTCAGGTGAGCCTGAAAAGATATAGAAACCACCATAAATTATGCATCTTCACTTTAAAATGCAGCAAAACTTGGTGACTATTACAAAGAATATTTTACATTGTATTTGCCAAAATGCAACTATTACAGATTCTGAAAGACATTTACTTTCTTTTTCATTGATAAGATTCTGGCGTGATATTTTTATTTCAAGATTTCACTCATAATTATGCCAACAATGACTTTTGTCTTTTAGGACTCAACAGCATTAGGGTCTACTGAGGTTTATCTTTTGATAGAGCTGTTAGGAATCCCAATTATTAATCCTAACCAAGACAAATTTCTGCTCGGGGACTGCGAGCTTTTCATGTATTTGAGGATTTATCACAGGGCTCGCTGATTTGCCAGGCCTGGCTGTTTTCTCTGCTCATTACTCCAACTCTGGAGCAGTGCTGCTGAGTTAATCTGAACTTACAGGAGGGCCTGGTGGTCCTGGCAGTCCTGGCAGTCCATCCCTGCCCGGGGTCCCCGGGGTCCCTGCAGCTCCTCTGGGTGCGGGCGCACCGCGGTCCCCACGAGCTCCTTTGACTGTGGCGTAGGATGGATCCCCCTTTTCTCCCTTAAGGCCTGGCAGTCCTTGCTGGCCAGCTGAAGCCTACAGGTAGAGAGAGGTAAAGAAGGAAAAAACAATAGATAAAGCAAAGGAATGTGTAGAGAAAAGGCTTTGCTTCTTAAAAATGTCACGCGAGGACAGGACGCAATGACCAGACGAGAAAGAATCTCTGGAGGGTTTCCCCTAGAGATTGTGCAATTGTACATTGTAATTGCATACATTAACTTGGGAGGGGGGAAAAGGAGGTTTTGGTTGTTTTCAGCTGTTTCTACTGTCACTACAGCTCCATGGTGGCAAGCCAAACCTTGGTAATAGTGACAGCAATCATGCATGGCATCTGGGAACATTACATCACTCAGGATATAACAAGACCCAAGGAATTAATCTTCTTCTCTCTTGCTTGGTGTGCTGCACTTACTGACACCAATAAAGACACTCTGAAGACAAAAGACTAGTAGTATCTTTATGGACTACCATTTTCAAAAGTAAATACTTGCAATGAGCAACGCTCAGCACTTTGGGAAATCCTATTTGTTATGGTGACTGTTTGATATAAAACCAGAGCTCAACCCTCATTAATGTATGGAGCACACAGCAGTTAGGAAGCAGACTCCATCTGTGGGGTTTTTATAGCTGTGAGCACTGATGTGGAAAGATCTCCCTGTTTGATTTTTCAGATCTTCTCTCCATGCATGTGTCCAACTGCTCCCCCAGCCAGCCCTCACTTAGGAAGAGCCCTGGGGCCAATCCATGTGTGTCTACTTCCAAGACGTCCTGGGATAAGTAACTCTTACTGCTTTTCTCTTGACTGATTAATGTGCAGTTCTCAGAATTTAAGAACCATTTGTTCTCCCCTTTTTATAGCTGATAGTATCTCTCCTTTCAGTTTCA